>JAZKJV010006754.1:0-551867 GCA_037367405.1 Ottelia alismoides
TAAAGACCGTAACTGATGCAAGTTGGACGGCGGATCGAGTTTTCTGATGATGTCCACCTTAGGCCGGATCGACCTCCATGGCCCCTGTTGGAGACGATATGACCAAGGACCGTCCCTTGAGTCATCATGAAATGACTCTTCTCCCAGGATAAGACAAGATTGACCTCAATGCAGCGCTTCAGCACACGGTCTAGGCAGTCAAGACAAGCGTCGAACCCGTCGCCATAGACCGAGAAGTCATCCATGAAGACCTCTAAACAGTCACCCACCATGTCCGAAAAGATGGACAACATGCACCTTTGGAATGTCGCCGGAGCGTTACATAGACCAAAGGGCATCCGTCTGAAAGCATAAGTCCCAAACGGACAGGTGAATGTCGTTTTCTCCTGGTCTTCGGGCGCAATGGCCACTTGGTTGTATCCAGAGTACCCGTCAAGAAAACAGTAATGGATCTTCCCAGCTAACCGCTCGATAATCTGATCAATGAATGGAAGCGGGAAGTGGTCCTTCTTGGTGGCCTCATTCAATCGTCTGTAGTCCACACAGACCCTCCAAGAAGTTTGTACTCTGGTAGCGATCTCCTCTCCAGACTCATTGACAACTGTAGTGATACCCGTCTTCTTGGGTACCACATGTAGCGGACTTACCCATTTGGAGTCGGAGATGGGATAGATAAAATCGGCGCTCCACCACTTGGAAATTTCTTTCATGACTACGTCTCGAAGATTCGGGTTCAGCCGTCGTTGGAACTCACGCGATGGCTTAGCGTTGTCTTCGAGATAAATGTGGTGAGAGCAGAGATTAGGGCTCAGCCCATGGAGATCAGCTATACTCCAACCGATTGCCTTACGGTTTCTTTCAAGAACCTCCATCAGACGAGATTCTTGCTCTCCAGTCAAATCTGCTGAGATAATGACTGGGTGCATTTCTGGCTCTCCAGCAAGGAATCTGTACTTCATTGACTGCGGCAGAGGTTTCTGTTCTGGACAACTGGGAGGAGGCAGATCTGGCTTCTGATATGTCTGTGTAAATGCTACCAGGTCTGCATGGGAGAACTCTCGCTCTGCATGAATTTCTGACGAAGAGCGGCCTGATGGATCATCAATAAACTGCACTGGCTCGCACTCTGTCATGGCTGCTGGCTCAGAAGGAATCAGACAAGGCAAATAATCATCAAAGTCATCCCAGTCAATGTCTGAATCCGAGGGATCAGAAGACGATGAGCAAGATTGAAATTCCTCAGCACCACTCATTGCAACACTGCCAGCTTCAGATATATCCTCATCCAGGAATGTGCTTTCCCGGCTCTCAACTGCCATGAGCTTGAGATAGAGTGAATCTGCAGGCAAGGCGAGGGTCGGTGCTGCGGGATCTTTCCAACTGAATTCATCATCAGACATCTCAAAATCACGAACCTGGTGGATGTCTAGCTCCACCTCTGTCATCTGCTCGGCTTCGCTGGACTGTTCGGAGCATTCTGCCTCCCTGGCTCTGATCTCTTCAATCGTCTCTATTTGTATGGTTTCGCCCTCTACGCGAAAGCATACCTTCCCACTATCATGGTCGGTCACCGCCTTGGCTGTGGCCAAGAATGGACGTCCGAGAATGATGGGGGCATCAGTTACCGACTCAGGGATCTCCATGTCCAACACAACGAAGTCCACGGGGAATTTCAGGCCCTGAATGGTAACGACCACGTCTTTCAACAACCCCTTCGGCCTCTTGATCGACCTATCAGCAAACTGAAGGACGGTTCTGCTTCGAAGAAGAGGGCCAAACTCGAACTGCTTGAGTAAGGCTACCGGAAGGAGGTTAATTGAAGAGCCGCTGTCTAATAGAGTACGATCAAACTGCTGCTCCTGAATCTCGCATCTGACATAGGGAGCTCCTGCGTCTGGTCGCTTGGCTGGCAATGTGTTCTGAATGGCACAGCAAGTGTTATGCGTGAGCATATGGATTTGATCTCTGTGCCTCTTCTTCCTTCGGACAATAGTTATTTCTTTCAAATTCCTCTTGAAGAAGGGGATATGCTGAAACGCTTCTCGTAGAGTCAGCTGAATATGAAATCTGTCAATCATTTCGTTGCCGAACTCTACCTGTTGGCTCTTTTTTGGATTTTCTTTTTTATTCCCCTTCGCCCGACGGAGTGCCTCAGGGAAGGGGATGGTAGGGGCCTCCTCATATGGAGGCCTAGGAATCGGTCCCTGTGCCTGTGAAGACGGAGAATCCATACAATAATCATCATTCAACACATATGGATCCGCAATTTGAACAGAAACCTTCCCTTTATTCATATTTTTGTTTTTGTTTTTCTTCCCACAGTCTCTAGATACAAAATGTGGTGACATCACAGTGGGTGGCTCAACAGAAGTAGATGTGGTGGCCTCAGCACCACCACTAGCACCGGTCTTCGCGGCATCAGCACTGCGCTCTGGTTCATCATCCAAAATGGTGGCTTCAGCACCACCGTCTGCATCTGGTATCACAACGGCATCAGCACCGTTGTCCTGGACTCCATCATTGGTGGCATCAGCACCACCGTCTTCAACATCATCATTAGCGGCATCAGCACCGCTAGTCTGCTCCTCTGGCGCTCCTGGTTCAGCATCGGGTTGTCGCTCAGAAGAGGCGCCGCCGGCTGGCATCCTACCGCTCCTAGTAGTCACAAAATTAGCATCATTCAAAGAATAAGATAGATCATTCAAATTGTCACTAGGAGAGGTATCCTCTATGGACTCTACCTGCTCAGATTTCCTTTTTAGGTTATTAGGATTCGGTTCGATCTGAGCGGGTATGGCGGCCTTGCCTTTGATGATGTCCCGCATTTCCTGCCGGAACTCATCCATTTCTTGCCTGAAAGATGCTCGCTGTTCAGATAGCAAGCGGGCAAGATCATCAAGGGCTGGGTTCTCAAAGACGGGACCCTGAGAACCGGATGGCTGTCCCTGTTGGAAATGGGGCTGCTGCTGCTGGTATTGTGGCTGGTACTGAGGGGGAGGCGGGTGATAAGATTGCTGAGGCTGCTGGCGCTGCCTCCACTGCTGTCCCTGATAGGAGGGACGAGGACCACTCTGATACTGCTGGGGCTGGTTGTACTGGGGCTGCTGGTGTTGTTGCTGTGGCTGGCTGCTCTGCTGTCCTTGAGCAGGGGGATGCTATTGGGATGAGGAACCACCATTGCCCCAACAGAATCCTGGGTGATCCCTACGGATTGCGGGCTGAGGGTATCGGTCATACCAAATCCCGTTGACTTCCATCAACGGTTCCTGCTCGAAGGAAGGTGGAGGGAGAACTGCCAGTGGCTGCTCCGGCTGATACACCACCATCTGCGTCTCCTGAGATGGCGGTTGCTCTGGATGGTACTGCAACAATGGAACCGGCTCCGCCTGGATATGGTTCACCTGGCGGTATGATGTGGAGGCCTGGTTGGGATTGTTGCTGCTGGAAGCAACCTGTGACCTGGGAGGCTGTTGTGAATGGGCCTGTGCCTCCTGTATACAGAGAATTTGAGTTTTCAGGTCACTCATTGTTTTAGTGAGAAGGTCCATCTGGGCTAGACCTTGGTTTTGCTTCTTCTCAAGGATCTCCATGCGGTCCAATTTTTCACTAATAATGCCCATGTCGGCTGCTGCCGATTCGGCTTGGGCTGCGGCTGCCGACGTTGTGCTGGGACCGGCATCGATGCGGGCGATCCTCTGAAATGATCCCGCTCCTTGCGGGGGCTTCTGCTGTGTGTAGACTCTGGCTTGGGTCATCACTGTAGAGTTTTCTGCCATACCTTCGTAGATGGCCCAGACATCGTCTTCACCTTTGGAGAAATATGATCCACCGCAAGAGGCGTTCACAAGCCCCTGCAACTCCGGTGTCAGCCCACAGAAGAAACTCTGCACCAGATTGGGCTTGGAAATATCGTGATGTGGACACCAGTCTATGAGCTCTCTGAATCGATCCCATGCTTCGTGGAACTGTTCATTTGGGATCATCACAAAATTGCTAATCATAGCTCTAGCTGCATTCGTCCGGCCGAGAGGGTAGTACTTCTTCAAGTAAGCGGACCGGAGATCTGCCCAAGTGTCGACGAATCGCCCTAGATGCTTGAGCCAATATGCGGCTCTATCAACCAATGAGAATGGGAAGGCGGTCATCTTGATGGTGTCCTCGGTCATCAGCCGATCATGGATTGTGCTGCATATCATTTCGAACTCTTGGAGATGGAGGTGTGGCTCTTCGGTCGGCAACCCGTGAAACTTGGGAAGAAGCTGGATTGTATGGGGCCGAAGCTCGAAGTCTCCGTGGATTGGTGGGAGTCTGATCCATCGGTGAGTGAGGGATGCAGCTGGGTTGTGCAATTCCCTCATGATAGTCTGTGGCGGTCGCTCAGCGTCGGGATCTCCTCCTGCATCGGGTCCTCCTCCTTCTCCGCCACCGCCTCCGCCAGCTCGGTTCTCTCTCATCTGAGCTATTTCCCTCATGAGATCTCCCATGAATGCTCTCTGGTCCCGGATCTGTCTCTGCATCGTCTCCAGGGATGCTAGCAAGGAATTGTTGATGGCCACCTGATCGATTATGAATGGAGGGTGATCGTGGTCATCTGGGTGCTCGCCTCTGTCTGCCATTGCTTGATTCTCTGAAAATGCAAAAGAGGCCATTTCAGGTGCTGTTGAATGAGCTGAATTCTGTGATTCACTGAACTCTGAAATGATTGGACTGAGGGAAGGAGAATGGGAAGGGTGGTTGAGGGGGAACAGGGTGGATGTGAACTCGGGCTCGGAGAGCGGACTCTCCGAGTTATTCCTAGATGAATAAAGAGGAGTGCTGGATAGCGGTGCCGACAAGGTCAGCCTAAGAGATCTCCGTCCCATCATCTTGATTATTCGAGAAGAGTGGGGATAATACAAGAGAAGAAGAAAATGAAATGCAACAAAATTGTGCACAATTGTGCGGTGTTTTTGATCTTGACCTTAATAAATCTAACAATCAAATACAAAGCAAGGGTAAGTTCACCAACTCAACTCGTGAAGCCGTGAAGGTTCGGCTTTTATCTTGTCAGTTTTAGCTTGTTTTTCAGGTATTTATCTTTTCACGAGTCCTTAGAACGCTACGCCTATAGGAGCGAGAGTACTGCCAGGAAAGTGTCCCCGTACTTGTCCTCCTCCTGTGTAACCTGTAACTTGCGCTTTTTGAGGTCCTTGTAACCCTTCCTGGATCCCTACTCAGCCAAAGAAATAGAGGGAGGAAGCCGATAGGCGAAACCGATACTTCGGACCTCGCTCGCAACGGAATCACCCGTGAGCGTACAAGGTCCTACTCGGACGCAGCCGGTGAGACAGACACACCCGTGAAGGCGTGGCCTAAGCTCGGTACTTCGGACAAGGTCGGTGCTCTCACAATAGAGAGTCACCAATGGCGACCAAGCCCTACTCGACTACGTACGATAGTAGCGCCAATACTTCGGAAATCCAGGCGATACACAAGGCAGCCACAAGTTGGGTTTTTGGCTCTAATCCTTACGAAGCGCTCACCTCACTTGGAAGGAAACCTTCCCATGCAACCTGAAGACAAGTGAGGGTGTTACTCTCCCCAAGCAATGAATCCAATTACCGATTTTATTTTGGTCAAGTTTTCTTTAGCAGTCCCTTTTTTAATTTTTTTGGTGTTATCGCTTCTTTTGAGTAGATTCAAACAAGCGCCTAACGGTTTTTGTAATTTTCCTTTATCCTACTTTGTTCCAAAAACAGAGGGAGAATAGAGTCGGAAAAGCCGTGCAAGTCGACACCAAGGTGGAAATCTCACCTTTGTGCCTAGATGATGCGTGCAAAGTAAGAAGACTTACAGCGAATCCCAGCTCTCTCCATGCGGGATGCAAAGCAGAATTTTTAAACCTAAGATATATGGCGATATGCAACGGAAATCGTCCTAGAACAGGTAACTGCTAACGTGAAGAACCACAAGCTAGCTAGTAACTCCTAATCCGAGTGTCCGGTCTAGGCTCACCCCTCCTCTGCTCAACACATTTGAGGTAGGAGAAAGCGCTTGTTCGGGTGTGAGCTCGCGGCGCGTGGATTTGGAAGCTATTAGCTAACTGTTTAATTAGTCTAAGTCCAAATACGAATCTATAGGTGCATGCAAAGATTATTAGGTGTTTGGACCTATTCTAATCGAGTCAAGCAGAACCTAGAACTAAGGGCTCAATCCACAAAAGAAAGTGAAAAATGAAAACAAAACCGGAAAATGACAGGCGATGAAAACGCGATCAAAATCCGCGGTGAGCCCCCGGGTGAACAAACACCCGGAAATTAGGCCTGAATGTCTAAGTGTCCAAGTCCAAGTGTACCTGTATTATTACAAATTAATAGATCACTCTCTCACCAAAAATAAATGAAAACTAATCTAATCACTCTCTCTCTCACTCCTTGCTCTCTCCTGCCGGCTTGGCTAAAGAATAGCCGGCTCCACGTCCCAAGGTTGCGTCGGGTCGCCTAGGCGATCCGCCTTGCTCCGCGGTCCCTCGCAAGAAGACAAAGAAGAGTGGTCAGATAGCTCAACAAGATATATCAAGAATGTGAGAGATGGAAAATAAAGCTATGGTAAACAATCACACAATAAAACAAAATATGAACTGCAAGCTGTTGCTCCCCGACAACGGCGCCATTTGATTTAGCCGAAAATAGGTGGTCTTAAGTTCAACACAAATCGTGAACTCAGTCGGTGTGTTGACCACACTAAATCCGGACTAAAGTCAACAATTAACCCACACTAAAAATCAATAATTAGAAATAAATGTGGAGTTAAAATTTATTTTTAACTCTGCATAAATGGTGTAAAGGGCAAGTATGCAGAGAGTTCGAACACAGGGAACAAGCAGTGTAGTCCAAGCAAATGTGTGCACAAGTGTGTGAGTGTGTGATGTGTCTACACTAAGCAAGCAACTACAATTTTGTGGGTTTTTAATTTTAAATATTTTTTTTTAATTTTGTATTTTGATTTTTTGATTTTCTGATTTTTATATTTTATATTTTATATTTTTTGTATTTCTTTTTCAATATTGGAAGGCAAAAACAATATAAGAAAAGGGCAAGGTAAAATATTTGTAAAAATGCACAAAAATACTCAAAAATTTAGAAATAAAATGTTTTTGGTATTTTTAAGGTTTTTTACTGTTTTTGTGATTTTTAGGGATTTTTCAAGGTGTTTTTGGTATTTTTAATTACTGAAATAAAGCTAAACAGTGGAAAAGAAGCTGACTGTGAGTAAAATGAGATTTAAAAATACCATCATCAAGGACTAAAAGATGCTCGCTGTTCAGATAGCAAGCGGGCAAGATCATCAAGGACTGGGTTCTCAAAGGCGGGACCCTGAGAACCGGATGTCTGTCCCTGCTGGAAATGGGGCTGTTGCTGCTGGTGTGGCTGCTGATACTGGGGGGAGGCTGGGGATAAGACTGCTGAGGCGGCTGGCGTTGCCTCCATGACTGTCCCTGATAAGAGGGACGAGGACCACTGTGATATTGCTGGGGCTGGGCATACTGGGGCTGCTGGTGTTGTTGCTGTGGCTGGCTGTTCTGATGTCCTTGGGCAGGATTCTGCTGCTGGGAGGAGGAGCCACCGTTGCCCCAACGGAATCCGGGGTGATCCCGACGAATCCCGGGCTGAGGGTACCGGTCGTACCAAATCCCGTTGACTTCCATCAACGGTTCTTGCTCGAAGGAGGGTGGAGGAAGAACTGCCAGTGGCTGCTCCGGCTGATAGACCACCATCTGCGTGTCCGAAGATGGCGGTTGAGATGGATAGTACTGCAGCAAAGGAACCGACTCTACCTGAATCTGATTCACCTGACGGTACGAGGTAGACGCCTGGTTGGAGTTGCTGCTGCTCGGATCATCACGTGATCTGGGAGGCTGCTGAGACTGAGTTTGTGCCTCCTGAACGCACAAGATATGCGTCTTCAGATCACTCATGGATTTGGCAATCTGGTCCATCTGGGCCATGCCTTGCATCTGCTTCTTCTCGAGGATCTCGAGGCGGTCCAGCTTCTCACTAATGATGCCCAAGTCGGCTGCGGCTGATTCAGCTTGGGCTGCGGCAGCTGACACTGTGTTGGGACCGGCATCGATGCGGGCGATCCTCTGAAATGATCCCGCTCCTTGCGGGGGCTTCTGCTGTGTATAGACGCGGGCCTGGGCCATCACAGTAGAGTTTTCAGCCATGCCTTCATAGATTGCCCAGACGTCATCTTCTCCTTTGGAGAAATAAGACCCACCGCAAGAGGCGTTCACTAGCCCCTGCAGCTCTGGTGTCAGCCCACAGAAGAAACTCTGCACGAGGTTGGGCTTGGATATATCGTGATGTTGACACCGATCGATGAGCTCTCTGAATCGATCCCAGGCTTCATGGAATTGTTCGTTTGGGATCATGACGAAGTTGCTGATCATGGCTCGAGCTGCGTTGGTCCGGCCGAGAGGGTAGTACTTCTTCAGGTACGCGGTCCGGAGGTCTGCCCAGGTGTCGATGAACTGCCCCAAGTGTTTGAGCCAATATGCGGCTCTGTCAACCAAAGAGAAGGGAAAGGCAATCATCTTGATGGTGTCCTCGGTCATCAACCGATCATGGATAGTGCTGCAAATCATTTCAAACTCTTGGAGGTGGAGGTGCGGCTCTTCGGTCGGCAACCCATGGAATTTGGGTAGAAGCTGGATCGTGTGGGGCCGAAGCTCGAAATCTCCGTGGATTGGCGGGAGTCTGATCCACCGGTGAGTGAGGGATGCAGCTGGGTTGTGCAACTCCCTCATGATGGTCTGTGGCGGTCGCTCAGCGTCTGGATCACCTCCTCCTGCATCGGGTCCTCCTCCTCCTCCACCGCCACCGCCTCCAGGTCGGTTCTCTCTCAGCTGTGCTATCTCTCTCATCAGATCACCCATGAATGTTCCCTGATCACGGATCTGTCTCTGCATGGTCTCTAGGGATGCTAACAAGGAATTGTTGATGGCCACCTGATCAATTATGAAGGGAGGGTGATCGTGGTCATCTGGGTGCTCGCCTCTGTCTGCTATTGCTGGATTTTCTGAAAAAGCAAAAGAGGTCATCTCAGGTTCTGTCGAATGAGCCGAACTCTGTGATGCACTGAATTCTGAAACAATTGGACTGAGAGAAGGAGAATGGGAAGGGTGGTCGAGGGGAAACAGGGCGGATGTGAACTCAGGCTCGGAGAGCGGACTCTCCAAGGTATCCCTAGACGAATAAGGAGGAGTGCTGGATAGCGGTGCCGACAAGGTCGGCCTAAGAGATCTCCGTCCCATCATCTTGATTATTCGGGAAGAGCAGGGGGAATGCAAGAGAAGAAGAAGATGATATGATATGCAACAAAATTGCGCACAATTGTGCGGTGTTTTTGATCTTGACCTAAGCAAATCTAGCAATCAAACACAAAGCAAGGGTGAATTCACCAATGATTTAGCCGAAAATAGGTGGTCTTAAGTTCAACACAAATCGTGAACTCAGTCGGTGTGTTGACCACACTAAATCCGGACTAAAGTCAACAATTAACCCACACTAAAAATCAATAATTAGAAATAAATGTGGAGTTAAAATTTATTTTTAACTCTGCACAAATGGTGTAAAGGGCAAGTATGCAGAGAGTTCGAACACAGGGAACAAGCAGTGTAGTCCAAGCAAATGTGTGCACAAGTGTGTGAGTGTGTGATGTGTCTACACTAAGCAAGCAACTACAATTTTTGTGGGTTTTTAATTTTAAATATTTTTTTTAATTTTGTATTTTGATTTTTTGATTTTCTGATTTTTATATTTTATATTTTATATTTTTTGTATTTCTTTTTCAATATTGGAAGGTAAAAACAATATAAGAAAAGGGCAAGGTAAAATATTTGTAAAAATGCACAAAAATACTCAAAAATTCAGAAATAAAATGTTTATGGTATTTTTAAGGTTTTTTACTGTTTTTGTGATTTTTAGGGATTTTTCAAGGTGTTTTTGGTATTTTTAATTACTGAAATAAAGCTAAACAGTGGAAAAGAAGCTGACTGTGAGTAAAATGAGATTTAAAAATACCAACCGGTAGCTAAAAATTTTCACACTATTTTTAAAATAAAAAGAACAAAATAAGGAACAAACAGAAGCTGAGTTTGAGTTTTTTGGATTTTTCTACTATTTTATATATTTTTTTGAAGTTTTTGAGTTTTTTTAAATTTTTAGTGTTTTTCTTTTGAGATTTTTAATGATTTTTGGACTGACACTAAAATAGGATAAAATAGACACTAGGTGATTTTTTTGGAATTTTTGGAGATGTTTTAATATTTTTTTGGTATTTTCTAAGGTAGACAGTACACAACAAGGCTGTTTTTGATTTTTAATAAATATGAAAATAAAATAAAATCAAAAACTAAATATATGGCGTTAAAGTACACATGTCCAGAAGCCTAAGTCTATTTTTGTGGAATTTTTGGACTTAAAATGATTATTCAAATAAATACAACAAGCATCAAAACATTAAACAGTCCTGGCAGGGGTATATGTGCAATATCTAAAACATCCAGGGGCATACATGCAATTTTCCACAAAAATATACACTTAATATTTAATTTCTGGAACCAAAATGCAAATACAAAAGCCGCCTGGGCACGCTAACAATTTACCCACCAGGGCGCGTGACTTGCATGCGCCTGGCGAGGACTGGAATGCAATATCTCAGAACCCTAGGGGCCTACTTGCAAAATAACCAAAAATATTACACTTAATACGAAAGTTTCAGGACTAAAACGAAATACACAAACGCACGGGGGTTCCTCTGCAAAATGCCCACACCTCACGTGTACAGGTCACGTGAGGTGACGTGGCTGAGGACCTGGATGCAAATATCGAAAGTCTGGGGGCCTCTTTGCAAATATTACAAAACTTTTACACTACAGACAAAAATTTAAATACTAAATATTAAATACAAAAATGGCGAGGGTGTAGATGCAAAATACCCTCGCTCGGGCGCTCTGATGACGACGCGTGGCGCGAATCCAACGGCTGGGCGACAGGGCGCGACCCAGCGGCTGGAAGCGATCCACTTATCCACGTGGCGCACGATGAACGGTCGATGACGCTTCGACGATGCACGGTCTGGATTAGATCTCAGAAAGAGATCGGACGGTGGATGGGCTTGGAAGATCGGACGGTCGTCACGCGAACTGGAGCTCCGCCTCGATCCAACGGTGCTGAAGCCCGGAGCAAGAACAGCGACGAACTCTGGCGAGTCGAGGTTCGCCGAGGTCAAGCTCCGTCTCCGGCGAGTGGTTTGACTTCAAAAGCGGGCTGGAGACTCCTGGGGTCGTCCTCTACCTCCTGGGGGCTTCAAAAGTGCACGGCGATGGCCGTGCTGCTCGCAGACGATCGGCGGAGCTGGAGAGCTCGGCTGAGCTCCGGCGAGCTTCAAAATCACTCCCTGGCGCGATTCAACGTGCTTTGACCCTGCAAGAATTGTCAGAAGGTCCAAGGCAAAGTGCCTGGACCTGGGGAGGGCCTAAACTATGCGTGAGGGGAAGTGATCGACGGTGGCCGGAGTTGCGCTCCGGCGATGATGCTTGGATGGGCGAAATACGTAATGGAACTTAGAATTTTTTTGGGGTTTTCGAAGATACAACTAACAGGAACCTAATGGTGCAAAGAAATAAGCGGGGGGATGCCCTCGATGGCCGGAGCCAGAGGAGAAAGAGTACCTCGACGCCGGCGGTTGGCGGAGGTGATGGAGGCTCCCTCGACTTCGCGCGCCTTGGCTGAAGGGCTGGCGGTGGAGCCGTCACCTCCACGGAGCTCAGGAGCACGGAGATGGCGCTGAAGGGTGGACCAAGGGGACTCAAAATCAAATCAAAAAGTGGGGGGCCATTATATTTGGTTTGACCCCTGACTGAGGTGCTCCAAAGATCAAGGCATATCTTGCGAATCTTGGGTCCGACGACCAAGGTTAAGCATGGGCGAGCTAGAGGGAGGATCGAGGAATAATGTTGCAGAAGATTGCAACACAAAAAGATGAAAGTTTTGGCCTCGAAAAATCCTTGAAATTGGGTCAAAACCTAGGTTGTCAGGCGCTACAGGGGGTAGGTCAGACTGTTGACCTAGGTCAACAGTCCTGGCCTCCTGGTTGGTCCACGTGGACCAACCAGGAAAAACCCTGGAAAAATATATTAATAATTCTATTTAAAATACTAAATGGCCGAATTAGTTAAAAGTTATAAAATAAAAAATGTTTAAAATTTTATGTAGTATTTTATTCTGATTTTTATTTATTTTTATGAGATTTATTTTTATAAGTTACCTTTTCAACCCTATATAGGTATAATACCTATGTATCTTAGTATTTAATTTTTATTTAGGTATTTTTGATTTATTTTATTCTGGTTTTTATTTTCTAAAATTATAAAATACTTTTAGATACACAAATATATTTTTATTTTAATTTTCTGCTATATTTTATACATTTAATAAAATGAAAGTGTTATTTGTATAGGTATATGTATAGGTAATGTACCAATGTATTGAAAATATACAACTATTTTTATTTGTATTTTATTTATGTTTTTATTCTGATTTTAATACACATACTTATTATAAGTAATATTTACAACATTATAAAAATATAAAAGTATAAAAATAATGAATGAAGAATAAATTGAATATTTTATTCAGTACAAGTATACAATAGGGGTCCAAAACTCAACTTTCAAACCGTAGCTCCGCCAAATGCGAAACCACCGCCATTGGATAGATTATTTTATTCTATATACAATTAATGGTGAATACACTGCATTTGGAATTTTCAGTCATGAGATACGGGTCTGGAAAGTTGAGATTTTGGATTCTTATTCAGACCATATCTTTTTGTCTGTACATGATTTTTCTGTGAAATCACTTTTGTATTTTTCTTTATAAAATTATCTACAACTTTCATGTACAAAGTTTCTTAATTTGATGTATAAAAAGTGGAACCAAAAATAGGTCCCAAAATGAATAAAGAATGAATAAAATGTATATGTATTTTATCTGTGTTTTGGCCCTTATCTCCCCCTACTTTATTCCTTGTCGACCTATTCATCAAGATGCCTAGGTCTCGGGGGTTTTGGGTCATAAAATATTTACAATATTTTATTCTTTTTCTTTTCTTTATTTATTCTATAATTTTGGCCTTAATTACAGTAATTTATACACTGTTGAGATGCACATGCATGAATGCTAAGATGCTTGATTTAAGGCTATTTACAGGTATTTGCTAGGGTTTTTGGTGCCAAAATGATAGAATAAAGATGATGAAATGTGGATTCATCAACCAACTCAACACGTGAAGCCGTGAAGGTTCGGCTTTTATCTTGTCAATTTTAGCTTGTTTTCAGGTATTTATCTTGTCACGAGTCCTTAGAGCGCTACGCCTATAGGAGAGAGAGTACTGCTAGGAAAGTGTCCCCGTACTTGTCCTCCTCCTGTGCAACCTGTAACTTGCGCTTTTTAAGGTCCTTGTAACCCTTCCTGGATCCCTACTCATCCAAAGAAATGGAGGGAGGAAGCCGATAGGCGAAACCGATACTTTGGACCTCGCTCGCAACAGAATCACCCGAAAGCGTACAAGGTCCTACTCGGACGCAGCCGGTGAGACAGACACACCCGTGAAGACGTGGCCTAAGCTCGGTACTTCAGACAAGGTCGGTGCTCACACAATAGTGAGTCACCAATGGCGACCAAGCCCTGCTCGACTACGTACGATAGTAGCGCCAATACTTCGGAAATCCAGGCGATACACAAGGCAGCCACAAGTTGGGTTTTTGGCTCTAATCCTTACGAAGCGCTCACCTCACTTGGAAGGAGACCTTCCCATGCAACCTGAATACAAGTGAGGGTGTTACTCTCCCCAAGCAATGAATCCAATTACCGATTTTATTTTTGGTCAAGTTTTCTTAGCAGTCCCTTTTTTAATTTTTTTTGGTGTTATCGCTTCTTTTGAGTAAATTCAAACAAGCACCTAACGATTTTTGTATTTTTCTTTTGTCCTACTTTGTCCAAAAACAGAGGGAGAATAGAGTCGGAAAAGCCGTGCAAGTCGACACCAAGGTGGAAATCTCACCTTTGTGCCTAAATGATGCATGCAAAGTAAGAAGACTTACAGCGAACCCCAGCTCTCTCCATGCGGGATGCAAAGCAGAATTTATAAACCTACACTACATGGCGATGTGCAAACGAAAATCGTCCTAGAATAGGCAACTGCTAGCGTGAAGAACCACAAGCTAGCTATTAACTCCCAATCCGAGTGTCCGGTCTAGGCTCACCCCTCCTCTGCTCAACACATTTGAGTTAGGAGAAAGCGCTTGTTCGGGAATGAGCTCGCGGCGCGTGGATCGAGAGCTACTAGCTAACTATTTAATTAGTCTAAGTCCAACAACGATATATAAGAACATGCAAAGGTAATTAGTGTGTTTGGACCTATTCTAATCGAATCAAGCAGGACCTATGACCTAAGGGCTCAATCCACAAAAGAAAGGAAAAAGGAAAACAAAACCGAAAAATGACGGCGATAAAACGCGATAAAAACCGCGGTGAGCCCCCGGGTGAACAAACACCCGGAAGTTAGGCCCGATAGTGTCTAAGTGTCCAAGTGTACCTGTATTATTACAATTAAATAAATCACTCTCTCACAAAAATAAAATAAGAGCTAAACTAATCACTCTCTCTCACTCCTCTTGCTCTCTCCTGCCGGCTTGGCTAAAGAATAGCCGGCTCCGCTTCCCAAGGTTGCTTCGGGTCACCTAGGCGATCCGCCTTGCTCCGCGGTCCCTCGCAAGAAGACAAGAAAAGAAATGGTCAGATAGCTCAATCAATCAATATCTCAAATGCAAGAGATAGAAACTAAAGCTATGGTAGACAATCAACACAAGCAAAAATGTAAACTACTCGTTGTTGCTCCCCGGCAACGGCGCCATTTGATTTAACCGAAATTCGGTGGTCTTAAGTTCAACACAAAGTGTGAACTCAGTCGAAGTATCGACCACACAATTCTCGATTGAAGTCAACAATTAACCCACACTAAAGATCAATAAATTAGAACTAATGTGGAGTTAAAATTTATTTTTAACTCTGCACAAATGGTGTATAGTGACAAGTATGCAGAGAGTTCGAACACAGGGAGCAAGCAGGGTAATTTACACAAGTGAGCTCAAGTGAGTGTGTGATGTGTCGACACTAAGCAAACAAGCAAATAAAACTTTTGTGGGTTTTTAATTTTTTCAAAATTTTTTTATTTAATTTTTAATTTTGGATTTTGATTGTTTAATTTTCTGATTTTTATATTTTATATTTTATATTTTTTTATTTCTTTTATCAATATTGGAAAGTAAAGACAATATAATAAAAAGGGTAATAAACTATTTATAAAAATATGCAAAAATAACAAAAAAATTCAGAAATTAAATATTTTTGGTATTTTTAGGATTTTTTACTGTTTTTGTGATTTTTGGGGATTGTTTTAGGTATTTTTGGTATTTTTAAATACTGAAATAAGGCAAAACAGTGGAAAAGGTGCTGGCTATGAGTAAAATGGGATTTAAAAATAGCAAACAGCAACTAAAATTTTTCACACTATTTTTCAAACAAAGAGAATAAAGTGAGGAACAAACAGAACCTGAGTTTGTAGTTTTTAGAGTTTTCTTTGATTTTATAAATTTTTTGAAGTTTTAGAGTGTTTTTAAATTTTTAGTGTTTTTCTTTTGAGATTTTTAGTGATTTTTGGATTGACACTAAAATAGGATATAATAGACATTAGGTAATTTTTTTGGAATTTTTAGAGGCATTTTAATATTTTTTTGGCATTTTCTAAGCTAGACAGTAGACAAAAAGGTTGTTTTTGATTTTTAATAAATATAAGAATGGCATAAAATCAAAAACTAAAATTAGGGTGTCAAAATACAAGTATCCAGGAGCTTAACCCTATTTTTGTGGAATTTTTGGACTTAAAATGATAGTTCAAATAAATACAACAAGCATCCAATCAATAAACATGCCTGGCAGGGGTATTTATGCAATTTCTCAAACATCCAGGGGCATACATGCAAATTTCCACAAAAGTTTGAACTGAATATTCAATTTATAGCACCAAAATACAATTACAAAACCCGCCTAGGTGTCCTAGCAATTTTCCCACCAGGGCGCGTGACTTGCACGCGCCTGGCGAGGACTAAATTGTAATTTCCAAAACCCTGGGGGCTTACATGCAAAATATCCAAAAATATAACACGTGAAGTTAAAGTTTTTGTACTAAAACAAAATACAACAAAGACCGAGGGTCCCTCTGCAAAATTCCCGCACCTCACGTGTTCTGGTCACGTGAGGTGACGTGGCCAAGAACCTAAGTGCAAATACGGAAAGCTCGGGGGTCTTTGTGCAAATATTACAAAAATATTACACTACAGACAAAAGTTTCAGTACTAAAATATAAATACAAAATTTGCGAGGGTTGGGATGCAAAATACCCTCGCTGGGACGATCCGCAGGTGACGCGTGGCGCGAATCCAACGACTGGCAGCTGAGCGCAATCCAGCGGCAGGGGACGTGCCACTTATCCACGTGGTGGCACGGGGACTGCCGACGACGGTTCGCTTCGACGTTTGAGATTAGATCTCTGAATGAGATCCAACGGTGGCTGGGCGCGGAGGATCTGACGGTCGATGCGCGATCTGGAGGAGGTGCCCTGATCGGACGGTGGCGAGGACGGCTGGAAGAACAAGGCGGAGCTCCGGCTGGGCGAGGTTCCTCGAGCTCCTCCGGCCGACTCCGGTGGCTTCTGGGCTCCAAAATCGGGTTGGGGCCTCCTCTGGTCCTCCTCTATCTCTTGGGGGCGTCAAAAGGCCACGGCGGTGGCCGTGGTGCTCGCTGGTGGCTGGCGGAGCTGGAGGGCTTCGTTAACTCCGGCGAGCTTCAAAACTCGCCTCCATGTGCTTTCACTTCGGCTTTGACCTGCAAAAATGGTCAAAGGGTCCAGGACAAACTGTCTGGACCCTTGGATGGTCGGGGAGAGGCGCGAATCGAGATGTGGGTGCACGGCCGGAGTTGCGCTCCGGCCAAGGTGCTTGATCGGGCGAGATAGTCGATGAAACTTGGATTTTTGATAGGGCTTTTAATCCTTACGCTAACAGGAATAAAATGGGCTGAATGAGAGAGCGGGGCGAGCCCTCAATGGCCGGGGCCAGAGGGAAGAAGGGTACCTCGACCGGCGACTTTGCGGGAGGTGGTGGAAGCGCCTCCGACTTCCTCTGCTCTAGCTGAACGCACGGCGTGAGAGCTGTCACCTCCACGAGTGCTTGGAGCACAAGAAGAGCAAGGAAGGGTGGACCGAAGGTGTTCAAAATCAATAGGAAAGATGGGGGCTCGTTATATTTGGTTTGACCCTGAGTTGCAGGGGTCCAAAGATCACGAGAAATCTTGCGCCACAGTGATTCATAGTCCGATGCAATCACAGGGCGAGCAAGGTGGATGGTAGGTGGAGAACTTTGCAGAAGATGGTATCGCGAAAGGATGAAAGTTGACGCCTCAAAAAATCTGCAAATACGGGGAGAAAACGAGGTTTTGACGGAGGCACATGGTCTAGGTTACCTAGTTGACCGGGGTCAACTAGGGTTTGCGCCTTGTTGGTCCACGTGGACCAACTAGGAAAAACCCTGGAAAAATCTTTTGTTAATTCATTTTAAAATACTAAATGGCCGAATTAAATTATGGTTATTAAACAAAAAATATTCGTTATTTTATGTAGTATTTTATTATGAATTTTAATTATTTTTATGACTTATATTTTTACAAGTTACCTTTATACCCCTTTATAGGTATATTACCTATGTATTTTAGTATTTTATTTTTATTTTGTATATTTTATTTTTATTAATTTCATTTCTTATTTTCTAAAATTATGAAATACTTTTATACACTTAAGTATATTTTTATTTTATTTTATTGAAGTATTTTGTATATTAAATAAAATCTAAGAGTGTTTTGTACAGGTATATGTATAGGCAGTATACCTATGTATTCTTTATACAAGTATTTTTATTTTGCATTTTCTTTGCATTTTTATTTTAATTTTAATGCACATATATATTATAAGTAATATTTACATAATTATAAAAATATAAAAATGAATGAATAATGAATAAAGAATAAATTGAATATTTTATTCAGTATAGGTATACAATAGGGGTCTAAAACTCAACTTTCAAATCGTAGCTCCGCCAAATGCGAAACCACCACCATTGGATAGATTATTTTATTCTATATACAATTAAAGGTGAGTATGCTGCATTTGGAGTTGTCGTTTGTGAGATACGGGTCTGGGAAGTTGGGATTCTGGATTCTTATTCAGACCATAACTTTTTGTCTGTGCATTATTTTTCTATGAAATTAATTTTGTATTTTTCTTTATTTAATTATCTACAACTTTTATGTACAAAGTTTCTTCATTTGATGTATAAAAAGTGGAACCAAAAATAGGTCCCAAAATGACTAAAGAATGAATAGAATGTAGAGGTATTTTATCTGTATTTTGGTCCTTATCTCCCCCTACTTTATTCTTTGTCGACCTATTCATCAAGATGCCTAGGTCTCGAGGGTTTTGGGTCATAAAATATTTACAGTATTTTATTCTTTTTCTTTCTTTATTTATTCTATAATTTTGGCCTTAATTACATCATTTTATACACTATATAAATACACATGCATGAATGCTAAGGTGCTAGATTTAAGGGTATTTACAGGCATTTGCTAGGGTTTTTGGTGCCAAAATGATAGAACAAAGATGATGAAATGTGGATTCATCAAGCCGATACTGTAAGACTTGGAGGCAGAAGGAACAGTACAAATCCCTCCAAGTCAATCAGAGTCTCGAAAAGATATGAAAGGTGGAGAACATGAGACTTTCCCAATGTAGCGATGTGATATCTAGTGATCATAAAGTCAGAAAATAACATGAACACACCTGAACACCACGATGCATGGCTTAATCCCGCGAGGGTCGTCAAGGTGAGCAGACTCAGATGAGTCAAAGATATCAGAAGACTCGGCTCCGTGCTCCTACAGACATGAGACACAACCAGGGAGGAGACCGAGTACACAATTCAGAAGATCCGACTTTGTGCTCCACCAGAAAGGAGACACTAGAAGTGATGCTGAGTACCCAGAAAATGATGTACCCTCCCGCAGATAATCCTCGGGGAGAAGTACATACTAGAAAATGAATAATCAGGATAGAGGCTCACCCTTGCGAGGGTCGTCAAGGTGAGCGGACTCCAAAGGAGTCAAATCCATCAAACGGATCATCAGAAGCGGTCTCGGTAGGTGACAAATCGACTACCAACAGAAGAGACCGACATAACTAGTAAATGTGGCAGCGTCCTGTAGATAACCCTCGGGGAACGTGCTGCCAACTAAGCATTGAATAATCAGAGAAAGATGGCTCATCCTTACGAGGACTGTCAAGGAGAGCAGACTCAAAGGAGCCCAGTCAAGTAGGTACCAAGATCCAACAGATCAGATACAAAACAAGGCAGTGGGATCGAAAGCATATCAGACGACTTGGTTCTGTGCTCCAACAAAAAGGACAATCAGGGAGGGGAACCGAGCGTAAAGAAAGTGTTGTATTTTCTCACAGATAGTCCACGGGGAACAATGCAAACTAAACAATGAATAGTCATATCAGATCTCAGCCTTGCGAGGGTCATCAAGGAGAGAGGGCTCGAAGGAGCTGAATCCATTAGGCAGATCCTCAGAGGGGTCTCAGCAGGCGACATCTCGGCTACCATCAGAAGAGACCGACAGATATAGAAAAATTTCATAGTCTCTCGCAGAAAAACCCTCGGAGAATACTATGAACTGGTCAGTGAATGATCAAGAAAGTGGCACTCATCCTTGCGAGGATCGTCAAGGAGAGAAGACTCAAAGGAGTCAGTGAATGTGGCCCCGTGTACCGACAGACCGGGCACACGATTAGACATGGAGGCCAATCGAACGAATCAGACAATGCGGTTTCGGGTTCCAACAAGGTGGAGACAAAGTTAGTGAATGAAACCTGTCTTAGAGAATGTGTTGCATCCTCCCGCAGATAGTCCTCGGGGAGTAATGCAAACTAGGTCAATCAAAACATGGGATTGCTGGCAGCACATCTCAGGTCCTCAAAGTCAAAAATCGATTAATCCTCAGGAGGGCATAAGATCATGCGGGGACAAAAGATCCAATCTCATCAATATCAATGTGGTCCCTCGAGTCAATCCAATCTGCTACGATGGCACAACATATAAGCAGGAATCCTCTAAGTGCCATGGGTGGGTGGATGAGTCAGGAGGTCGGGGATGGGTCAATCAAAGAGATGAGTGAGATCATGTGGGTTCCGGTCATCATCACCATGAAGTACAAATCAATATAGTCAATCAATCCTTTAAATCTAGAATGTAAGAACCTCAAAAAAGATTGATGAGTCATAGCTCATGAACTCATCATTAAATCATTGTAATACATCACATCCTCAATCTGGTGTGCGTGATCAGAAATCCTCCATTAAACACCACACCTAATAATCGTGCATCATAAAAATCCCCAAGAAGCTCCAAGCACATATGAAGTCTAGATCCACCAAAGTAGCATGTCAATCTCAACATCCTCAAAACAAGCTCGACTTACTCAAATAATCAATGTAAGTCATATTCCTCGATGCGGGCTATTTCTCTAAGCACTAGCATTCAAAAAGGGGATTAAATGGTTCTAAAAAACTCACACAAAATTTATATTATATGGAAGGATCCCCTTATGTCAACAAAGATCCACAACCAATGATGATCAATAATTAGCCTTCAATCTATCCACAAATTATGCAAAATAATATAACACGAAATAAGCTTCAAAACAACATATTATATGCTAAAATAGGAGCTCGAATGAGAAAGTTATGCAATAAACAAGTTATAAGGACTGAAATGCAATACAAATAATTATTTCTCTGAAGGACTTATCTATAATATGCAAAATCCCCAAGGGATTTGGCATAATTTTTCCCATATCTCACATGCATTGCGTGTGCTGCTTGTGGGTAAGGGGTGATTTCTGTGATATTTTGGAAATCTAGGGGTGTAAGTGCAATTAACCCACCATAACACGTGCGCTGCACGTGCTCCTGCTGACGGGGGTTTCTTCGTAATTAGCTGAACAAATAGGGGCCTCCTTGCAAATTTTTCCCACAACACGTGCGGGTTACGTGTGCAGCAAGGCTCGAGACACGGGCCTGTGGTTAGGGGACCGAAGCGAAGGCTCAGTTCCCGAGCCTAGGTGGCGGCTGATAGAGGCTCGGGTAACCCGAGCCTCGAGGCTGATAACCCGAACCTCGAGGCTGGGGTCGAGGCTCAGGGTGGCTCGATGGTGTGATGAGGGTCGTTAGATTAGGGGCTTGGCCCTGATCCAATGGTGGTTGCAATGGCGAGCGTGCGATGGCGGTTGGGTGTTGTGGCGGAGTTGGCGGGCACGTAGGTAGTGCGTGGGCAGGCTACACGTGGTGGGAGACACAACAGGGGCGGAGGCGAAGACGCGAGGCGGAAGGCGGCATCGAGGAAGCTCGACCCCTTACCCGACACACAACGCAAGGGGTGGTGGTGACTGGAGGAGCGGATCGCGATGGTGGGCGCTCGGCCTATGCGGTGGTAGAGCAGACAAAGTGATAGGTACGCCCGGATGGTCACGGAGGAGTGCGGAGGAGGGGTCGGAGCTCAGTCAACGGAGATGATGAAATCGAAGCGGTGTAGGGGTTGGAAGTGGGTCGCCTGGGGTGGCTGTAGGTTTGTAGGTCTCAGTCAGTTCTCACCTCAGAACTCGGCAGAGTAGCTTGAGGCTTGGCAACAGATGGATGGTGCTGCAACGTGAGTGGATGCTCACGGTTCTCGCAAGGAGTGGTCGTCGCCGGCGAGGTTGGGTATCTGTCACCGGCCCAACCTCGTAGCTCTCTCTTTCTCCTTCGTTTGTCGAAGACGACAGATGGGGTGAGGTTGTGGTGGAGTTATGTCTTTATAGGAGTGGGGGATGCAGTTATGCGGCAAGGGCCATCCTCGTAATGGGCGAAGAGAGTGGGAGCAACGACGACCGTTATGAGGGAGGAGGGAGCGGAGAGGCGCAACCATTACGAGGGAGGAGGGAGCGGAGAGGCGCAACCGAAACGGTCTGGAAGGGGGAAGTAGATGGTCACGTGCTTGACACATGACCTAAGAAAGAAGAGAGAGGGAGTGGGAGTGAGAGAATGAGCTGCTACGTGGCACGCATAGGGGCTGCCACGTGGTACCCCAAAAAATTCAAAAAATAAAGAAAAAGAAAAATAGAAAAGAAATAGAAGAGACTTCGGATCGAAAAATTTCATTCACAAAAGTTATCCATCTCGACGAGATCTACAACTTTCGTGAGGACCCCTGAGCAAAAGAGGTCATCTGTACAAAGTGGTATTTTTTGTGGTTCTCTCCATGTGTATAGAAAACCAACTTTTTGGAGTTTCTAATTTTTGGTAGTTTTAAAATAAAAAATGTAGAAAAACATGATAAAATAAAAGTCACTTAATTACACATTAATCTATTTTTTATTTTTAATAAATAAGAAAATAGGAAAATAAAATAGAAGTACAGAAATGAGATTTTTGTACAGACTCAGAGAGGATACTTAGACTCAGTCAGTTTCTTTGATTTTAGTCTTGATCTAGATTTGAACTTCTATGACGCTTGATAAAACTTTCATCAAAGAACACAAATGAAGAAGAAATAAAATTAAAAGGGTTAATTATGTACATAAAAACTCTGGTCAAAAATAGCAAAAAAGATAAAATACGCAAAAGAGGTCCAAAACTCAACTTTCACATATGAGCTCCGAATTTTATGAAATTGATCTTGTTTTGAAGGTATGTGAAAATAGAGTACTTTAAAAGTGAGTAGACTGAAATCGAACACTGTATGAGGGAGATATATGTGCGTTTTAGTCCGTCAGTTGTGAAATTTGGTTTTGGGTTTATTTGATGCTTATTTGAGTTAGTATTTTTTGTATTTTTTATTTAATCATGTTAGTAACATCTACACAGTGGAGATGGTTTGGGGTCAATCGGATTAGGATGAATTAATTAAAAATATAGAAAGTTAGCAACTTTTTAGGCTAATTTAAACATTATGCAATCATGCATGATGAAATGAGAATATTATTTACACCTGTATGAATGCTAATGATGCTCTGTTAATTATTAAATGCGTATGAATTTTGGAGAACTGAGCCTAATTAACTAATTTTAGCATGATGAATGCGAGATTCATCCTCCATCCACCATAGTTTCCATGTTAGGTATATCTATCCTATCCTTCTTCCTCCTCGAGTTCTCTTTTCAATCCCTCCCTTCATCTCAGATTTCTTCAACTTGATCCAAATTACTCCAGACCATCCATTTCCACCTTCATATCCAAACACCTCCGGTCATGATCGGTGGTCGAAGAACCTGGAGCTGTGTCTTCCGTCGCCGCTAGCTCCTTCGTCCACTTACCTTATTGTATGTAACAATTGGTCGAAGTATAGATCCTTCGAGCCTTTCAGTTTACTCCAGGTTTAGATCGTATCTGGAAGCTGTCACAAGATAACTTGAACTGAAGTGCACAAAACTTGAGCCATCGATTTAAAAATTATTGCAGGTATTGGACCACTGGCAAGAGATCAAACACTTGTAATCCACTTTATCGTCAAGCTAATAGCAAGGAGATTGTTGCACCAGTAGAAGCTGCACCGAGATTCATCTGGATTGTCTGGATCGCACTTGAAGTAGATGCATTGAGTATTAGTAGCATCTGAAATCACGAAGAACAATAGTTATGCCCTTCTATCCAACACTTGGATTGAGTCGAAGCACTACAATCGATTGAGATCATTCCCAACTGAGTCGAAGCACCGTTTCACACACGAAACATCATCGACCACCGGAAATCTGGAGCAACTTCCACCTGCTGCAAGTCGAAACACCTGGAGATCATCAGAACCGCCGCTTCAGGCCTCCATCGCCTAACTTGATTCAGGAAAGAACAAGGGTAATGATCCAGAACCCACAACTCCATCTGTTCATCTCTTCAACAATGATCAGAGCTGTTCAGTAAAGATACATCTCATATCGTTTATCGTGTTCTTCCGTTGAATCTAACGCCATCATATCCCATCTGATTGAGTTGAAGTTTAGCTGCCCGATTTAAGCCGCTCAATCTCCACCGTACACCGCTTTATAGACATCGCACACTACAAGCACGTGAGAGGGGGAGCTATTTGGTGACTTTAGTGAACTATGCCCAGAATTCTCTCGGTATTCCCAACATGTCCCCTTTTGACGTTGCACGTGGTTTGACAATGACACGTGATTACTTTGTCATTTTGCGTGTGTGCGCTCAGTTTTTAATTAATTTTCAAGCATGTATAGGTGGAGAGACTAACGTGTGTTGAGCTAGGATTTTGCGCATTTAAACCCTCCGTAATATCTTTATCTACAGCGCACCCGATTAGTTCAGGCTATTGCATATATACTCCTATTCCAATATTTAACTACATATTGATATTAAATCTATCTTAAATAATATACTCAATATAAAAATCAAATATAAATATTATTAAATACTCCTTATGGGCTTGGGGATCTTGCACCATGGTGCAAGCAACTTACATTCACCAATGATCACGGCCATTGGATTAGAATCCATCTAATGGCCCGAATCTACTCACTTTTCCCACAGCAATCCCATTTCCAAGGCTAATGGTAGACGTCTCTTCTCGTGCCCTCTCTCCCTACGGACCAAACCCCCTCTCCTCTTCCCACTTGCACTTGTCCTTTCATCTCCCTCCTCCCACCCATTCGAATCTGGCAATTCCAGCCATGAGTCCGTCATCTCCCTCCTCCCCGATGGCCCCTGCGGTGGGGTCGAAGTTGACTATGCCATCCTCCCTCCCCGACAATCAGGCGGTGCGCTCATCGCCCTCTCCTCACCAATCTAGGATGCTCATGGTCGAGCCAACATCCTCCCTCCCCTGTAACGGTGCGTAGGCTGATGTAAACAGCAGACCTCTCTTCTCTCTCTTCTCTTGCCTCCTCTCCCTCTTGCATATGCTCCCTCCTCAACAACCTCCATTCTGAACAGCTACAGCCCCTTACCTCTCGTTGTCGCATGCATCTCCCTCGGTCGCATGGCACCACACCATGCCCGGCTTCTGTGCGCCTCCCCATCTCACCAGTGGTCGGCATAGCAACACACGTCCACCGTCCCTTCCCAATCGGCGGTAGCGCAAGTTCGCATTTTTGATTAAAGAATTGTGGGCGTTCACATTTTTTTTATTAGAGGATTGTGCTACTATTTAGATCAAGGATCCAATACGGGCATCAACTAATTTTTTTAATATTAATTGCTGGGATTTGAATATATGTTCTTTAAGATGTAGAGGTTTGTTTATTTGCTGGAATTTGAACATTGATTGTAGAATGTGGAAAACCGCATCATTTTTTATTTTCTTATGCAATACTTGCCATACCGATTGTGTAAACAACATTATACCCAATTAATGTTTATGTATTTACTGTGATGCCATGTTGATCTCCTCCTCTTACAGATACCATGATGATCTCCTCCCCTTCTCGTCAACCATCTGGACAACCTCACACATCTCTCTCCCTTGTAGTTGCGTCTGCATCTGATGAGTTCTCAATTGGACCACTTGCATTGTCGAAGGAGTTGACATCATTCAAGGAATCCACATTGTGCGTCCCCCTCGCAACCATCTTTCCGCAGTCCTCCATTCAACAAGGCAGTGCATCCTCCATCTACGTAACAGGTCAGAGAAATTTCTCCATTCTTTGTTATTTCCAACAATGTGCATCCCAAACTATATTTTCTTCATTTTTTATTTGAGTGATATTTTTGTTACTTCCCTTCCTATTTTTTGTTAGCATGTTACTCATCCTCAATGTATTTAGTGACATTAAAAATTAGCCCGTTAACGTTACTTCTTTTACGTAACAATACAAATTATATGATTTCTTGTTGTTTTGATTCATTGCATAGATATGTCAAAGGATGATAGAATTGTAGTGGAGGAAGATTTTGAAGGTGATGAAGATGATGAGGGGAATAACTTGAATATATCGGATTGCACCGAAACATTTAGTACAGAATTTGAGAAACCCATCATTGGCATGGAATTTAAAACAGATGAAGATGCAATCATTTAGTATGCTCAAAGGAAGGATTTAAAGATATGAAGAATGATGGGAGGGAGATCAAACGTCGACGTCATACACGGAAGGGATGTGAAGCATCAATTTATTTATCCGTAAATGAAGTTGGAATGTGGGTAGTTAAAAAATTTCATGAAATACATAATCATGATATGACAAGTCCCTCCAAGGTATCCATGCTTCGATCACATAAAGAAATTTCATCATGTGCAAGAGTATTAATTGACATATTACATGGTTGTGGATTAGGTGCATCTAAAATTTCAAACGTTTTGAGTGCATCCGGTGAGAAGAATGTCACTAGCCAGGTTTGTAAAGATCAGATAAAATGCAAGCGGAAGAATAATCTTGGGCACGAGTGCATGGCAATTGTGTGATCTTTTGAAGAGAAGATGGTCACATATGATGACTTTTTCTTTAGATTTGAGGTTGATGAAAATCGGATGGTCAGAAGTGTATTTTGGGCCGATGGAAGATCTCGGGCTTCTTACATGCATTTCGGTGATGTTTTGGTATTTGATACTACGTACAGAACAAACAAGTTCTTAATGCCCTTTGCACCCTTTACTGGAATAAATCATCATAGACAATCTACATTGTTTGGTTGTGCTTTACTTGCAGATGAAAGCACTGAGACATTTGTTTGGTTATTTCGTACTTGGTTGCAATGCATGCATGGGAAAGAGCCTATTTCAATAATTACAGACCAAGATCCCGCAATGCTTGAAGCAATTGCATTGGTTTTCCCATATACAAGACATAGATTTTGCATTTGGCATATCAGAAAAAATGCATTGATTCATTTACATCAATTAAGAAGTGACAAGCAGTTCGAACATGATTATGATAAATGGATCTATGGGTGTGAGACGGTAGAAGACTTTGAAAAAAAGTGGGATGATATGCGTGAAAAGTATAATTTAGCAACAAAAAGTTGGCTCCACAACATGTATGATGTGCGGCACATGTGGGTACCCATTTATCTTAAAGATACATTTTTTGCGGGGATGTCTTCTAGTCAACGGTCAGAAAGCATGAACTCGTATTTTGACGGATATGTTCATTCTCAAATCCCTATTTCATAATTTGTTTCACAATATGAAAGAGCATTGATTGGACGTCGTGAAGCAGAGGAAAGTGCAGACTTTAAAGCATTGTCTTCGAAGGCATCATTAGGTACTAAAAATCCAATGATGTTACAAGCATCTCAATTTTATACCCCTGCAAATTTTAAGATTTTCCAAGATGAATTTAACATGCTATTTGATTGTGAAAGTGAGAAGATTGCAAAATGCGATGATGTGATCACATATGAGATATTCTTGTATGCCAATAGAAATCGAAGATTCAAGGTTCTTTTTTATCCCAAAGATAGAAGTTGTGTTTGCTCATGTAAAAAATTTACCTTTGAGGGTATTGTATGTTGTCATATTCTATATGTTTTCAAGAAAAGGAAGATCGAAAAGATACTCGATTTATATTTACTTCGACGTTGGTCAATCAATGCTAGATTTGTTGCAGCAACCCAAAGTTCTGTTATTGATAACGAAGAGAAGCCAACACTAAATATGTTGTGGGCCATTCGATCTCATTTCTCTGTATTGTATAAATGGGGTAGTCTAAACATGAAAAATTTAAAGGTTGTGTTGGAAATTATCGAAGAAGGCATGAAGAAGGTTGAAGAACATCAAAAGAATGGCGCACTCGGCCAATCTTCTGCTATGAATCCATCAAGGGAACAAACATCGCAACGTATCAATGGTTTACAAAATGATCATTTCGACATTTGTGATCCAGCTGTCGTAAAAGCTAAGGGCCGCCCAAGAAAGTCTGAAAGAATAAAATCTGGCATCGAATTATCTTCATCACAATCTGCGATTAAGCAAAGAACATGCAATGCTTGTGGGGATAAAGGACATTATCAAATAACATGCAAATCCAAGATAACTATACATATTGTTAGCTCTTGTTTTCATTACTTTTTTTACCCCAACATGGATTTAGTTTCTAGTTTAGACATCACAATCTTCTTATCTATTGTATCCATCCAGCAGGGAAGCTAAAGGAGACAAGAACCTCTCTGTTGGGATTTTTTGGTGTGAAGCTAAAGAAGATGACCTCCCTGTCGAAACTTTTTGATGTGAGGCTAAAGGAGATGGGAACCTCCATGTCGAGACTTTTTGGTGTAAAGCTAAAGGATATGGGAACTTCGCTATTGGGATTTTTTGGTGTATAGCTAAAGGATATGGGAAGGTCTTTGTTGGGACATTTTGGTGGGAAGAATGGTAACTTCTAAACGGCAAAAGAGGCATAACTTGATTACAGTCATTTTTTTTGTTCAACAGATGTGGTATATATACTCATGGTGCTCATGTCAACTTATAACGTTTCCATAGCAACATTTATTATGAGTTTGCAAACATTAGAATCCATGATTTATTACAAATAGCTATTTATTTCTTTAGCATTAGACTGTGTTGTGTATGTCCAAAATACAAATAGCAGCTATTTCTTTGCAAGATTTCTTGTTGCTAGTTGAATAGCTACTTGTTTGCTAAATATTTATTATGGTTGAGTGAATGGAAGGCATTACATTGAGTTTGTACCCAGAAATGCTCGGACTCCACACTCGAGTGCAAAGATGGAGTCCGAGTGGTTGAGCTTCGACGAAGGAGATATTGGGGATGATAAGGAATGCAAAGATGGATGTTGACACAGAATGCAAAGGAGTGAACGACAGAGGAGTCACGACAATTGAAGCAGGAGAAGATGGTGACGCAGCTGCGGAAGACATCGCTGTGGTGGTCATCGGGGAGCTTAATGGTGATGCTCGACAATCACACTTAATCTTTTTTTCCCATTACTCATTTGGGAAGTAACTAGATTGGCAAATCATTTGTACAAATAGATCAACAATCATTTGGATAGATCGGTAGCTGCTTTGGAAAATGACCATTTAATTAGCACTCGACATTTTAATCTTTTTTTCCAATTGAACTCCTCCAGGCTTGTGGGCGCCCCAATCTACAATAGATCTTCTTACAGAGAGCTCCATACATTCATATAATGAACGCATTACATTGCAAGAAGACTTTTAAATGAACAAATGATTGGTGTGTTCGATAAGCATGTGAAGGGCTTAGTTTGTAACTCTTCAAATTAATTAAAACAGTGATGATTAAAGAAAAAGCTAAAATGGTGGCGTACTATTTACAATCATAAAGTTGTTGTCAAGTTCCCATCTATCACAAAGACATGGATCAAAACATGAACATGAGTAATCAAAACAGATGTGATCAAATTTGATATGGATCCAAAATTAGTACAATAAAAACCGATACATCGTAAATCATCAGAATGTGAACAAGAGCCAATGTCACTATCCATCTCAAATCTCAAAATAAGGGTGGGATCTTTCGGGGGCATCGTTAACCTCTTGTTCTGAAACTGGCATGCGTAACTCATCCTTGAAATTGTAAAATATGATCTAGACATACTTTTTGATACATAGTTCACTATCCGTCTGAGTAGTTTTTCTTCTGAATTTGCAAATTTGTGCATTTCCTTTGTTGTTTAAAACATGAATCGCGGAGGGAGGGTGCATCGAGGAGCTGAACGGAGGAGAGGGGAAGGATGGTCGCGATGGGAAGGCGTGCAGAGGACTCCTGGCAGGAGATTACCGCCGGCAAGAGGGCGACGGGTATGGTGGACTCCTCACGAGGTTACCGCCGGCGAGAGCTAGAGGAGCTCGGCGGACTTCTCCCAACGGGTGGGCGCTGGAGATAGGAGGGGCGCGTGTTGTTGCCCCCGATGTCTGAGAAGGGGAGGGGCTCAGACGAGAGGGAGAAGAGCACCGGGTCTCTTTGTGGTGGAGTCGCTGGGGAAGACGAGAGGGGAGATAGGAGGCAAGGTTTAGCGTGAAATGGAACCATGCTGGGAGATGGGAGGGAGGGAGGACACGGACAGGGAGAAGGGACAGGGGTCACCGGCACTGTGCACGGATTTGGGCAGCTTCAGGCATCGATGAGAGGGCAAGGACCCCACCGCAGGGGCCATCGGGGAGGAGGGAGGCGACGGACTCGTGGCCGGAATTGCCAGATTCGAATGGGTGGGAGGAGGGAGATGAAAGGACAAGTGCAAGTGGGAAGAGGAGAGGGGGTTTGGTCCGTAGGGAGAGAGGGCACGAGAAGAGACGTCTACCATTTGCCTTGGAAATGGGATTGCTGTGGGAAAAGTGAGTAGATTTGGGCCATTCGATGGATTCTAATCCAATGGCAGTGATCATTGGTGAATGTAAGTTGCTTGCACCATAGTGCAAGATCCCCAAGCCCTTATAATATTATATACATTATAGCTTTTGTTCTGAAAAATAAAAATAATTTATATTTTTAACAACTCAAAAACAAATACAAAAACATATACAACTTTTAAATACACTCTACAAATTCTAAAAAATTATATTACATATATTTTACTATTTTCTAAACATTAAATCAAAAAGAAATTCAAAATCAAATATTAAACCCTTAAAAATCTAAAAATACATCAAACTTATAAAAATAATAACTAATTAATAAAAAATCCAAAAAATATGTATAATACCTTATTTAAAGGTATTCTTACATTCTTAGCAGTAAACATAAAATTAAAATATTTTCTTACTTATTAGTATTTCTAAAATCTAAAATACTTCTATATTTTGTAAAGATATTGTTTTCAACTTTAAAAAGCATTTAAAAAATCTAACAAATTCTAAAAAAATGCCTAAAAATCCATGAAAACAATAAAATAAATATAAAATATAAAATTATTGAAAGATAAAATCAAATAAAAAATATCAAATACATATTTATACCTCTTACATATAGGTATATAAAATACTATAAAAATCACACAAAACTTAAAACAAACTAAAAATTAAAAAACAATTAAAAATCATTAAAAATTATAAAATCCTATACCTTAGATCACTTTACCATAAAATATACACCCCAGTCTCAACAGTTTGCCTTGGGGTTCAACACTCACGTACTTACCACTTACACATAAGTTTAGGAGTCTAAATAAAATCTACAAATCTTTCTCTGTTGATATTACAACTTTCACGTAGAACTCGAAGTCAATTTACATCATATTTATGTAGATATATTTTTTGCGAGTATTTTAACTAAATAAAATTGTTTTTTTAATTTTTTTTGATTTTTTGTATTTTTGATTTATAATATGTCAAAATAAATATATACAATATTACTCTAGTTTTTATATGGTTTTTATTAATAAAAATATACATAAAATAAAAGCATGATAATCAGATTATTTATGTACAAATGATTAGGGTTAATTATATACAAGGGGTTAATTGTTAATGGTAGTGAATTATTATTGAATCTTATTGGATTGTTTAAGTTGGAGCGATAATAAATGAATAATCTAACGATAAACTATGCATTCATCATTATGATATAATAAGAAAAATAATTGTAGCGATGGTCTTGATGATATTGAGTATTTATCATAATTTATTATGATATTTGTGGATTTATGTTTTTTAGAGTATTTATGGAGGATCTGATTGAGATTTTTTTCATAGGATACCATGGCACTGAGCATCCTTATGTGATCACCCAAGGCTCTAGTCAAGACCATGACCTAAATAACAACACTAACATGTATGACACATTGATATTTATAGCTCAAACACTAGGAGGTATGGTTGTCTAGCTCGTCAAAAGACATGAATTTAAGCAGCATCTGCCATTTTAACATGTAAAAAAGTCGGGGGCACATCCATTTCCAGGCAACACTGATCTGAAAAAAGCAAGGGAATGATTCAAGCATACAGGGAAAATATTTGCTTTGATAGACTGTACGTATGCACGTAAGTTGAAATGTGTAATATTTTTGATGAAAGGTATTGATGATTGATGGACATCAGTTAAGATGGAATGGCCAGACCCACCTCAGATTACATGTCAGACACTCGAGAAGGAATTTGATGAAAGATACTATCCAAGAGTCTATCAAGAGGGCCGATGCAAGGAGGAGTTTTTGTTCCTCATATATGGGAGCATGATTGTCGATGATGAGAAGCATTTTATAGAACTATTAAAGTTTGTTGCATAACTTCAGAAGAAGAAAGCATAGATTTTGAGGATGGACTACATGTGGGTATTAAATAAATGGTCCCATCTTTTAGTGTGTATTGATTATGTAGGCCGGCGGAAGCAGCCCGTAGAGACGAACGCATAGTACAAGAAAAACGAAGATGTAATAAAGAAGGAAATAAAAGGTTCGGGGATAGACAATATTGGAGAGGCCCATAAATTAATGTTATAAGAAGTTTTGATAATTCATGGCAATATAATCTATTTTCTCAGAAGCAGAGAGAACCGAACTAGCGGATTTGCTGAGGGGACTTCTAGAAACTTAGTGCCTTTCTTTTCCACAATGTAATGCTTTTGGTAAGAATCTCCAAGGGGAATGCCATAGAGTGACTTCAAGATGCTATCATTGTGGTCAAACATGCCATATGTGCCAAAAATGCACTGTTTTGAATTCAAAATGTGAAAAATATAAGAATATCGGTTCAAAATATGCCATAGCTCATAAGTCCCAAACCATTTAGGTAGAGAAACCACATAGGGTGAAATAAGGAGTAAAATACGGCAAAGTTTTTTCCATAACACTTCAAGTGGTCATCTCTTCATACGATATAGCGTCATTTACCACTGTTATTTTTGGTAGAAACACACATACACCTATTGATTCTGAAGCTAGTCTTTTTTTATAGAAGATTTTGTATATATACTGATATAGAAATGGATAAGCTTGAGCACGCCTTGTCCATCTCCTTTCCAAAAAGGGAGACTAAAATCGCATGCAATATATTTACGGATTGCTTAGTAGGGATATGAGGAGGTTAGATTATGGTGAAGCTAAGGCTGCTAATCGAAAAGAACACACTCGTATTCGATTAAATTTCGTTCGATAATAGTTCAAAAAATGTTAGTTCACTTGTAAACGAACTGAACATGAATTTCAAATTTTAGTTCGATATCCTAACGAAATGAACAGAACATATGTTCATTTGATAAAAGTTCTAGTTCGATGTGTAATGTGCGAGCATATTTATGTATAACTTCATTTTTATATACATGATGGATATGATATTTATTGGATTTTGTACCATTTTAATTTGAATAATTTATTTGTTTTACAACTTATCAAAAACTATAATCAAACTCCAGTTTCAAACTTATTCATATAAACAAGTGTGAGTTAAGTTAAATTGTTAATGAACTATTATCAAATCGAACTTGAATGTTCAATTTCTAAACAAACTCGAAACTCGAACATATTCTATCGAATATTTATCGACTCGAACTCGAACTTTCAAATTTTTTATTGAACCAAACTTTGAAGGAAAGGGCAACCCAAGAGGTGAAGCTGCCATTGTTAATTGGGAATAGGTCATGAGCCTTACGCAACGAGGAAGTGGGAAATATAAGTGAGAGTGATTCTAGCACCCCAAACATAGTACCACTTATAATAATCACAAAGTGTGGTAGTAGCTTATAAATAATGATGGCTACTACTAAATAAGATGAGCTAAGTATTTTGAGCTGTGGTCATTGGCTCCAGTTAGGCCTAATCCCAACAGTTTGTTTGGGGCCAGTAATCTAATAAAGGACCGTTATTAGGGCTCCAGTTAGCCACAGTACTGATTGTCCTTATATTTGTTATCTAAATCATGCCTTTTTTACCACTCATCTCGCTAATATAACAACAAACATTTGTGCCATGTATTCTTGTTATTTGTCGTGAATGAAACTCTTAACTTTGTTTTGTTGATTCTAACTGTAACAACAGTATGGATTGTTTTATAATCCACTAGGAATCTCCGCCATCTATGATTGATTTTCACGCTTTATTGTTTTTAATTTTATGATTGTGTTTGGGGTGTTAAAGCACACTATTTATATTTTTTAAGAACATGTCATCATATTTCTCAAATCCATTTGATATCCATATTATTGTATTATTTTTAAGAATATTGTGTGTACGTGATGAAAACGGACATATACAGATACATATATAGGTATTACCGTATCTCTATCAGTTTTTTAATACGAATACGGATTACAGACATGGATATTGACGGATATTAAAACTATCTTACCATATTTTTAAAAAATGGATATGGATACAAAACGAATACTGATACGAGTAATGTTAGAAATACTATATAGAATCGGCTTAAATATATACAAATTGGATGGAAAACCGATGATATAAATTCACTTAATGTGTTTGCATCTTAAATTATAGAAATATGATAAAGAATATATAGAATTATGTTATATGTGGTTAAAATAAATTTATGACTATTAATATGAAAACGATATATGGATACCGATACAAATGTTTGCGGATATTAAAACGATATTCATATCAGTATCCATTTTAAACGGATACGGATGTCAAAATCTGTATAAAACGGATACGATGACGGATCGAATACAGATATATCCGTAACTATTTACATCCCTAATGATAGGGCAACTTGTCGTGGACAGGTCCTATAAGTTGATATAGAGAAGGATGTTATGCATGTTGACTGATTTGCACTCGCCCCATAATAATTGTAGGCAGGGTTGTCAGAAAATTCTCAAGTTCGACATTCGCTCAGATTCAGCTCGCTAAAAGTTCGGTTCAGATTTGATTCGAAAATAAACGAACCGAACTTGAACATGAGTTTGGGCTCGATTAAATAAACGAACCGAACCTCAAAAACATAGGTTCGCTCAGGTTCGGTTCATTAAAAGTTCGATTATATACACACATACATTCATAAAAGCATATCTACATACATATTGTATATATAAGGAAAAATACATTTTATATTAACATAAGGGCATTCACTTATTTTCCCAAACCCATCCAGTCATCCACTCTCTAAGTTCCTATTCCCTTTTCTTGAAACCCCACAAAACCCTCTGATGCAACTGCGATTTTTCCCTTTGAACGGAAACATCTGTACAACATTTATTCTTAAATGAACTTTTAACGTGCCGAACCGAACCTTTACGAACCTTACTTGAGCCGAACCGAACATGTTATTTATCGAACCGAATCGAACCCGAGCCTGAAAGTATGCTAAACGAGCCGAACCGAACCTTGATTGATTCCATCAGGTTCGACTCCTTTTCACCCCTAATTGTAGGGTAAAATACAGTATTTGTTTGAACCTGATGATTTCTTCACATTAAATTTATTTTCCTGAGCCTAATGATTTTATTAGGTAGAAATTTATTTATTGATGATTCTATGTATTTTCTTTCATTCTTTCAAGGATTGGTCCGACTCAAGCTCAGTGGCGGAACCAGTATACTAATTAGGGGGGCCATGGCCCCTCCTTAATTCTACATTCTCCATATATAATTTTCAAGTATTTTGACATGGCCCCTCCTTGGTTTTGAAAACATTTATGTTTTTTTAATAATAAATATCTAGTCTTCAACTTCAACAAATTAAAGTTTTAGCCATTGAATATGATATTCGAATTATTTCTCTCCACCTGTTCCTCTCTCTTATTCTCCTATTTTGTGAAATTAGTTTCGTTATCTCCTGCATACTAAATCTTTCATCTTAAAATTGCATGATTTTGATAGTTTTGATTAGGTATTATCAACAGATTTGAGTACATCAAATAGGATCTATAGTAAAGGTTTTTAGAAAAATTGTCACTAGTTATATCATCCGTTGTTAAATACGTAATAACAATATTATTCATTGTGAAATTGTTTTTTATAGTTGAAATTGATGATGTCACGTCCATTGTTGTATCATTAGAGACAATGCATGTAGTATTTCTTCTCCATTGCTATTTTTCAAAATTTTAACTATTCATTGCTAAATTTTGAATCGCCAAAACAATAATGATTATTAAAAATTTTAAAAATAGCATTGGATAAGAGTTACTATATGTGCCATAATTAATGATAGTACAACGAATATGACAATTATTGTTATTTCAAGTATATAAAATAATTTTACTGCAAACAATATTGTCATTATATATTTAACAATAAATGATATAGTGATGATTTTTTAAAGCATCGCTATAGATCCATTTTATTGTAGTGATATGTTCATGTTAATTTATCAAAATTTAAAAAATCCTAATTCTAAAATGATAATTCTATTTAGAAAATATCGTTTGAAAAGATATCCGTTTTCCTTCATTTTTATTTTTGAACATATACAATATATGTATACTTGGCCCCTCCATGATCAAATTCCTGGTTCCGCCCCTGCTCAAGCCCAACTCACAAGAATTGGCTCGAGCTTTAGCTCGGGTAGAAAAAAATAAAAAAATCCCGGGCCTTGGGCCTGAAGTATTAAATGGGCGTGGGCCCAGCCCATCATCATCCAAAGTGAAAACCCTCCATTCGGCTCATATGCCGAGCCTATAAAACCCTACCTCCCCCCAAAACCCTAATCTCACCGATTCGCTTCCCTTTCTTCCACCGCTCAGTCCGCCGCCTAGATCGATCCCACGTTTTCATCTCGTCGATATGAATCTGTCTTTTACCCCCTCGTCATCGCGTTTCTTTGATGTTTTCATCTATCATATTTCTTAATCGGCGGCAAAGGAGGAATCCCTGTAACAAAATGGGTAATTTGCGTCTGATTCATATCGTGATGGTTATCACCTTGGAGATCTGATGCCGCAATTCCATCGCTATTCCGTTTATACGTTCATCGTCGTTGATTTCTAGATTGTCATTTTGTTCTTTCTTTGCATCACGCTCTGGTTAATGGCGAGGAAATGATGATTATAGTTTTCCCTATTGGTTTGATTGCCGATATGATGGCACCTTACGTATTAGCTCTATCTGATCTTCGCCACCTCATTCGTTTCCATAATATTGTTTTTTATTTTCTTTTCGATTTTCTTACGAAATAACAGTTGGCGTTGTAATCTTAGTCATAGACGCAATATTTTTTCCGTGATTTACATTTTGATCTGCCAGCAGTTAGATCTGTATCTTTACGGTGTTATCTGTTAAGTTTTATACTTCATGATCTGACTGTCGTCCTCTGTGATGTGAAGATTTGATGACGAGTCTGAGAAATTCCATTCACAAAACCTTGATGTGAATGAGGCATTTGTCTGAGAGGATTTCACAAAATAGTTCATATTTTTATTATTTCTGCTCATATTTCTGCTCATATTGTATTACTTCTGCGCATATTTTTATTATTTCTGAAGATTATCGATCAAAATATGTACTTCTGGTTCTTGTTCATACACGTCCCCATGATTATATCACAATATGCGTTTTTTCTTGAACATGACAAGAAAACACGCTTAAATTATAAAAATAATTATTCCTGGATATTGGGTCGGGTTTGAGTTTGTTTGGTCCAAGTCCATGTATACGGTCTAATGGGTTAGTTTTTGGCTCCAAAATCCAGGTTCAAACCCAAATCTATCCCAGACATAATGGGTGCAGGTTGATTAGATTTGCTAAATTTACCATTTATGTACGTCAATATAAAGCATTTTGTTTTTGCATTTATCTAGTTTTTTCCCATGCATATGCGCATGATTGATATTTCAGATATGTTAATTAATTGTGTTTTTGACATTAATTGTATGTTGGAAATAGAAATGTGGTAAATAATATGTTGATTTAAACCATCATTCAATTCATCAATACATACTATATTATAGATGTGAGCACTATGGTCTAATACATATTAGTTACTTACGATTATACATGTTCCAGCTATGGATAATTATCTAAAATAATAATCTGGTTTAACTAGTTTCAATTGAAATCAATTTGAAAAATCAAGTTTGAATTTATTCAAAAATAGTACATTGCTTATATTGTCCAATCTAAAATAACAACCACTTGTAAAGAATTGATCTTAAACAGTATAACCCTATCATGTAGTTATAAAGTATTTAGTTCAAACATTACATATGTATAGTAATTTTGTTATATATGTTAAAAGTGGAGGGGGAGCTTGCATCAAGGTGCATGGAACTTTACATGCACCAGCGTTTATATCTTCCTCATTTTTTTACTTTTTTTTGAAAAATACCACCATGTATATTAATCCATATATCCCTCCAAAATGTCATTTGAATTTTTTCAGAAATAGAGATTCCTATGACTTCCATCCACAACAGGTAATTTTAACCGTCTTAGAATTGCTGTAATCGAACTGTTCTGGATGGAGGTCATACGAGTTTCTGTTTCTGACGTAATTCGAATGACATATTGGAGTGATATATGGATGAATATGTATGGTGATATTTTTCAAAAAAGTAAAAAATACAGAAGATATAAGCGTCGATTCTTGTAAAGTTACATGAACCTTTAAATAGTTATAATCTAAGATATAATCTAAGATATAATCTAAGATATTTACGTTATGTACGTATTTTTAATAGTTATATATTGAGTATATATTATATCATATATGTATTCATATAGATATTGCATGTGTTATGTATCTTTAAATATTTTGTTTATTCACCGATGTTTATGTACCTATATGGTTGTATATGTATGTACTTAGTACATGTGTAGATGGAAATGATTATACATACAAATACACATAAAAAAAGATTTTCATGCTAATCTTTATAAATATATCTATTCAAACAACTATTTCAATGATATTTAATGTATATTTTATTAATGATTTTGTTTTTTTATTTATTAATTTTGCTAAACCATTTTTTCTCATTATGTTGGATTAATCTAGTTCAAAAAGATTGTCATCAAGTTGAACTGGTTTAATTTTGTGATCTAATCTCATAAGGTTTTCAGTATTATCTGATTTCAAAAAATTACTTTTAAAATGGGTTCAATGGGTACGGATATATATATATATATATGTATATATGTATATATATATATGATGGGGAGTTTGCATCAAGGTATATGTAACTTTACGTGCACCGACGTTTATATCTTTTATATTTTTTTACTTTTTTGAAAAATACAACCATGCATATTTATTTATATATCCTTTCAATATGCCATTCGAATTTTGTTAGAAACAGATATTCCTATGACTTTCATCTAGAATATGTCGATTACAGCAATTCTAAGACCGTTAAAATTACCTGTTTTGGATGGAGGTTATATGAGTCTATGTTTCTGATGAAATTTGAATGGCATATTGGAGGGATATATGGATGAATATACATGGTGGTACTTTTCTAAAAGTAAAAAAATATAAAAGATATAAGTTCCGATGCATGTAAAGTTACATGTACCTTGGTGCAAGTTCCCCATCCTCATATATATATATGGTGATATTTTCAAAAAATGAAAAAGATTTTGGAAAAATATCAGCATTTACTATTCAATTTTTTCCTTTGAAAATTCATCATTCTATATTATACTTTAAAACTTTAATACTTTGAAATTTAACAAGGCTTGTTTAATGTTCAATTGTAATGGATATTTTAAGTGGAATGCAATTCACTTCCTTTCAAATAATTTTAATTTATATTCATAACTTTATTTTATATTCTTATTATACCTTTTTATTCCCCAAAATACAAAGTCACATACAAATTTGCAAAATTTAAATAATGGAGGAGCTCGGAAGACTATTTAAGCTTATATTTGTGAAAGCTGATCTTGATGGCTCTAAGAGGAAGGTAGTTGTAGGTAGTTTTTTTGTTGTGAACTATTTTTTTTGGAAAGAGCATTTTAAACTCTACAGCCTTGCCGGTCACTTGGTCGGATGTACGTGTCCCTCCTCAGATGACGGACGATCCAGATGTTATCTACTGTTTGATCGAGTGGCTATAGCGTAATTACGTGGGGAACAACTGGATCGTGATGGCTTCCATCCAACAACAATAGATTGCCCTCCTTTCGATGGGTGAGATCTGTCAAGTAGGGACGACCAATGGTGCTCCTTCCTTTTCTTCTAATGGTGCTGATGGGAGAGAGAATCAAATCAGTCATTGCTATGAATCTCCCATTTTTTCTTATTCGATGTATGTCAAGCCGGTGGGCGAAGAAGGCGACTCCAACCACTGATCCGGCGACGCGAGTAAGGTTCGAAATTCTACTCTGAATGTTAAAGATCGAATTGGACATGATCACCCTTCCCAAAAATAGTTCTCCGTCGCTCCAACGTAGAGCATGGGTCCTTGACTTCCATCTGATGATCTCGAAGGATGGTTCTTGCAATTGGTCCTACACTCGAAATTTTTCCTTGATCGGAAATGGAATCGTAGGGATGGGTATGACCTGACTGGGTTGGGCTTTGAAGGGTCCATGCTCAAGTTCATCTAAATATTTCAGACCTTGGTTCGGGTCTAAACATGCAAAATTTGGAGTTGTTCGACCCAGGCCCAATCCAAGCCTTGGCACGTTCTGTGGGTCTGCGATAACATATCATGGGCTCGTTCTATGGCCCAGATAGAACATACTATCCAAGATATAATGTAATGTATTAAGCATTAATCAATAAAATGAGGAATAATATTATATCACTTATGAACAAATATGTAAAATTGTAAATCATGATTCGTTTGCATCAAGAGGAAAAGCTCGACCATATTTCTTGAATCAATTTGATTTGGAAACAATTAACATCATGAAGCTCCATATCAACATTATCTTTTACTCATTAACATGTACTGGTGGTTCAATTGAATACACGTCTGATATCTCTACAAAATAATGCTCGAAGGTAATATATGAAGCAACATTACAAGATAACATACTACCCTCCACATGAGAGGTATCCACACACAACAATGATATATCTTGACAATTAAGATTGGAGTAGGGCAGGCTGTAGAGGGGAGATTGCAGTGGGGAGGGTGCCATCGTGGGAAGTGGGCTCAAGATTCTACGAAGGAGCGAGGAGAGAAGTGGAGGACTTGGGCCATGGCTGGTCGCAAGGTGGAGGGGGCGTGTGGATGGGCGGGAGGGATACTGGGTTTGGAGGAGGGGGAGGAGTGGTTGCTGTGAGTAGGTTTACGAGCGGCGGAGCCTCGGAGGTCTTGGTTGTTGCTTGGGGAGGCCACCGACGATGCCTAAAGTTAGAGCGAAAGGGGACACACAGGAGGAGTTTGCGAGTGGGAGGGATGGAGTATGCGCGATTGAGATTGGGGTTGGGGTTCTGAAGGGGAGTCGCATTAGGTTGGGAGCGAAATGCCCTGAGACCCATGCTCAAATTCAAGTCGGGTCTTGGGCTCTATTTCAGGCTACTTCGGGCCACTCCTCAAGCTCTCAAATGGGTCGGGCCTCGGGTTGGGTTGGGCCGAGCCAAATCCGAGCTTGGCCCAAAAAAAATTTGTGTCGACATTTTAGGCTTGGCCCAATGCCCTATTGGGCTTGGGTTGGGTCGGGCCTCGGACTAGGCCAGGCCGGCCTAGCCCAATGCCCATCCCTATATCTAGATAAATCCACTGATGAGGGTGCTATGGAGATTCACGCTTCACACACAACTCATCTTATGGTTATCGGGAAGGGGATGGTTGTCCTCAATGTTCACGTGGAATGGAGGGTAGAGCTCCTTCGACCGGAGTTCATCATAGGTTTATAAGTCGTGTGAAGAAAAGAAGCGGGGGGATTTGACGAGATGAGGTGGAGGTCGGTTGATGGGAGACGAGGGGAGAAGAGAAGGAAGAGGAATGAGAAGGAAAAACACAAGACAAAGAAGTCATTGAAGAACTAAGTTTTCGTTTGGTTACCGGGTTACCTTAGGGTAACGTGGTTTACCCCCTGCATTCTTGGGTCATTCATGGGTTGGAATTCCATCACAAATCAATGTTATAACATATCACATTCCTTATTCCAATCCTCATAACCATTCAAACATCTATTATCCACCGATGGTTACCCCAACCCACTCCATCCCAGTAACCAAACATGCCCTAAGAGAAGCGGAAGAAGAAAAACTGAAAATAAAGAAGAGAAAAAATACCAGGGGTTCTTCTAGTCTTGGAAGCTTGATGACCTCTGATTTTGCTTTGATGCTCCCGGGGAGATGGAGCAGAAGCTTGAGCTTCGCAGAAGACTGAGTGCTACGGGGGATTGGAGTACCCATAGATCTTGCCACCGCTGCGGTTGATGCTTGTCATCTATGCTATCTCCAGCAAAGGAACTGCCTATACTCAGGGGTTAAGGTTTGTTGTTATAGCACAACTGTTGTAACACGGGGGAGCCACGAGGATAAGGATGCACACCTGCCATCCCTAGTCTTCTCTGAACGTCGATCGATCCTCATCGAGTGGCTCCCCTACATTATAGCAAGTGCTGTAACAGCAGAGGATCCACTCCCAACTAGTGGACCTGTGTGCACCATGTCCCAACGAGAAAAATCAAGAAACAAGTCCCCTAAAACAAGAGAGGTAATTTACACACACCTCTTTTTGTTGATAATTTACATATTTATAACACCCAGTTTTTGAGATTTTTTATTTTTAGTATTTATTTTTCTATTACTACAATATCCATACTATATTTTAAGATAATATTACAATATTAGATACATATTATTTAATTTGTCTGGATTTTAGTAGTTAAGGAAAAAGGCTGAAAATGATAGATGAGATAGTTGTTTACACAAGTCTCTTTTTGGTCCTTTTTATTTTTTTTTAATTTTTTTGGATCTTTAAACTTTTGTAACTAATTATATTACAAACTAAATAAAATAAGGTAAAAATAAATAAACCAAAGAGAGAAAATTTTGTACATAGAATTACTAGTTCAAGAATATATATTTGCACAACATAATTCAAAAAGTACAAATTTCACATGTGAACTCTGATTCCTTTACTTTTTAGTAGGTAATTTAGTGACCTGAGGGTTCAAGATTGATTCCTTGTATGGGATGTCAAAAAAGCGAACCCTCATAGCTTAAACCACTCCTATTGAACTTTGTGGAATCATAGTCTGCATTCGACTTTCAAAAGCCAAAAATGCAACCTCAGCTCACTCCGGCTACACGAATCGAGGCCTAAGGAGGCTTTTGTCATAGGCACCAAGAGGGGGCTCGTAGAAGCAGGACTAGTAGACATACGAAGTTATACGAGTGTAGGTTGGAATGCGTGAAAGCAGATCCTGATGGCTCTAAGAGGAAGGTAGCTGCAGGCAGATTTCGTAGGGGGCCTTACCCCTTCCCTCCTTTCCCGTTCCATTCTTTCCGGGATTGACTATATATAATGCTTCTCATATAAGCTGATGAGGATGGTGTAACAACAGACAGTCTTTCCATTCCCTCCAAAGAAACGGAAAATACCAAAAAGTTTGAATTCACTGCTAATAACATTGATTCAATTGGCATTGACACAACAAGAACATTTCGTCTATTAAGGAGGATTCCTCGAATACCTAAAATAGAAATGATTATCGAAAATGAAGAAAGAAATATTTCAAAGGAGTGAATAGTGTCACCTGATTATGTATGACATAGGAAATCATCTTTTGCTTCCAGGTATGCTTGTACTTGGGTTTGGGTTTATTTGCAATATTTAGTATTTTTTTAGGATTATAATGACTTAAGCTTAATTATATGTACACTTCAGAGTTACTTTCATATTTATTGGAGTCTGCATGCATGGATTTATTAAAATTTAAGGGTAGATTATATGCTATTTACATGTGAATATATACAATTGACAACCATATTTTCTAGATTTTGCTTATTTTTTTCTTTCTTGGACTTTTTTATATATTAATAATGTGCATTTAATCTATTTTTGTTGGATAAGTGTCAACGTTAGAATATTTTCTCATGATTTAAGGTCAAAATTTGAGTATAATGTAGATGCATCATGGATTCATCAGTGATGTGATAAAAAAAGGAAGAATTATTTTAAAAAAATTAGAAATATGTTAAAAAACTATTTCAAAAAACTAAAATTGTTATGTATAAGAAAGTAAAGTATTTTAAAGCACAAATTAACATGAAAATCCTTTTTTGTTAGTAAGTGGAAACATTAATTAATGGAGAACGTGCATTGTTGTTTGCGAAGTTCAAATATCTACTTTTGTATGCCATTTTAAGTCATTCACGCTATGATTTGGTAAAGTTTTGTAATAATAAAAAAGGAGGAGATTGTTGGCGTAAGGTAACAAAATTTATAAACGACTTTGTCTAGGACCAACATTTCATGTCTAGAGTGCAAAATATCATGATGAATTAGAACAATTTTGAAGTTCACAAATAGATTGTGAAACACAGATGAATCACATGTTGAAAACAAGAAGCAAAATCTTAGAGAACATAAATGGAGAGCATAAATAAAAGGAGCTCATTAGAAGCTTAAAATTAAAGCTTAAGCAAAAAAGAAGAAAGCTTAAGGATACAAGCGTTCTTTGTTATTCTTATAATGAGTGTAGAGCATGTATGTAAAGGATATCAAAGTCATGCATATTATATAGATTCCCAATTAGGATCGTGTATGTATAGGATATCAAACCATGCAAACTCTATACATTCCCAATTTGGATAATCCATATCTGTCTTAGTTTCTACTACACTCCTGAGTATACCAATACAACATAATCTTACACCAATGTACCAATCTAATCCGTTCAAATTCAACTATTGTCTATGTTGATATGTTTTGAATCCTAATCATCTGACCCAGATTAAATAACCATGTATGACCCATGTTAATAATTTTTTTGGAGCGGTTCCATTTGTATTCGGGTAATAGATCCATTTGTTTTTCAAGGATCCGTTTGTACATGAATACTATATAAACTCTCTAGGGTTAGGGCTCTCAGCATCCTCTGTTTTTTCTCTCTTTCTCCACACAATGAGTTAGGGATCTCAGTGTTCTCTCTTTTTTATGTCTTTCTCCACATAGTGAAAATCGATCGCTGCAGCTCAAGGACATAGTCCAGTTACGTGTGAACCTTGTAAATCCGTGTGTTTGTCTCTTGCTTGTTTGATCATGTTTGTGTGTGTTTGCTTTCGCGATCCGCAACGGTCTACTTGTTGTACCAATGCACTTTGATGTACAACATATTCCTCCGTACATACCAATACACCAAGCGCATATATTGCTATATTCTTTTAGCTAGCAAATGTTTTATAGTCTCATTTTCACTATATTTTTAAAAAGGACCCTTATGTTCTCATTTCCATATAAAGCACTTCTCTATTCATCTCAAGCATACATTTAAAAGAGAAATGTTTTGTGAGCTCATTCTATTTTATCAGCGGGATTTTTGGCATACATATACTTCAAGTTTGCAACATTCTCCATTTGCATTGATATTTTGTTCAACGATTGATCGCATCTCCTTTAGCTTTTACACTTCATATTGCTGTACATTTTAATAGGGGTGTTCATGGGGCGAAAACCCGCTCCATTTAGAGTTGACCCGATCCGATCCATGATATTGGATCAACGGATCAACCCGCTCCAATCAAAATGGTTATCCATTAGATTGGATACCCATTGGATATCGGATTACCCGTGGGTATCCGCGGATCCAAAAGTAAAGCTTCCAAAATAGGATTTCGTGCAAAAATATAAATGACAAAAAAAGTCAAACACTACAAAATTTGTGATTATATTTTAAAATTTAAATGTCCGAAGTCAAAATATGTATGAAATGAATATGCCAGATGGTACACGGATATATCAATTTGACACTTAAATAGTGAGATAGAACGGGACAATTTCATATCGATACCGCTTTGGTACGGGCTTTTATTTCGACTTCTCCAATGTTCAAACATAAAATTTCTCTTAATCACGAATTCTACGTTCCTATTTATCTAACTATGATTAAACTAGTGTTCTTTTAAAAAAAATCTTATCTTCAACGGTAATTCCGTATAAAATATGAGAAACAAAGCAGTGGGCGAAGGAGCCCCACCCCACCAAAACATCGTTGCCGAAACATGCATTATTATCGATTGCTTGTATGTCGGATACGGTGACGGATCAGACATAAATCTTAACTGTTTTTGTTGTGCTTAAGACTAGGGATAAAAACGGATAGGATACGGATTAGATATGCCTACTTCCATATCCATATTCGCTTCATCTCTATCGAATACGAATCGGATACAGATATGATTCGGATATGCATTAAGGAAACCATATCCTTAAAAATATGGATACGAATCTGAATCGGATATTTATCGAATCCGAATACGGATCGAATAAAGAGCGGGCCCAACCACATATCGGATAAAGAGCTAATACAAATATGAATCGAATAAAAGTGAAATCCAAATATGGATCCAATAAACATGGAATTTAAATACATGCCGAAATAAACATGGAATATCGTATTACGACATCCGAAATAAAGCAAATTAACTAATGATGGTTATTAAATTGATTATCATTATTACACTATCCTCGACAATTCGGCTCAAACAACTAATAATTAACGGTCCACAAAGGCCTACAAAATTAAACAGATATATCAAAGTGACGCTGCAAAATATATAATAATGCATATGGTAATACCTATACCCATATTCGTATCCGTCCATTTGCATTCCTAATGAATACCATCTAGGTAGACCCATAGGCATCATCTCGATTGAAGGAGTTATGAGATGGGTTGGCCCATGGTTATCCGCGGACCATTGGATCGGAGCTCCGTATGTCACGGGTCAAATAGGGTTGGATACCCGATCCGATGTGATTCTTTGGATAACAATTGGTTTAGGGTCGATCGGGTCGGATAACCGCGAAACCTGTGAACCATACACAACCCTACATTTTAAGAATGCTATAACATATTATGTAGTTATTTTTATTTTAGCTAATATATGTTCTGCGTGAATGTATTTGTTCTTAAGACTAAGTGGTTGTACTCTGTCTTGGTCCATGTCACACGCAGATCTTGTAGTGAGAGTTTATAAATCCTAAGCAGACCAAGCTTTGGCACAAGAAGTAACTATTAAGTAGAGAAATCTGTATAAATCTATGTGCATTGCGATGATTTTGTGCTTGTTTTACTTCTGAACGTTTTAACGTACTTAAATACCGCTTACCCTCCCTCTATTGCATCTTCAAACTTTTGATGCCGAGTCAAGCTCGAGATAAAGTCTGTCAGGGCAGTGTTCCATGCGACTTTCAGCAACTAGTGTTACCTCTACAGCCTGTGTCCGAAGACTTCACTCTTGTCATCGACCTCTGCTTCCTCGAGCTCTGTTGCAAACCCATGATTGATCCTGGGATCTATATCACATTAAAACGGTTCAATCATTCAGAAAGCAGGCCTGTAATGACTAAACCAACATATCAAGATGATCACAACGATCCGATCATTACATATGCTTGATAGACGCAAGCACATGGCATGGAACAACTGTTTGTAGCATGCTTCTTGAGATCGGACATTCCAATAAGCGGACGACAACTTTGCAATCGTGCAGCAGAGAATTTAAACAGTTTGTAGCCACTGGATTCTACGACAACTTGACCAACAGTTCAAGACTAAGATATCCTTCTCATAATCAAAATTGAAGAAAACCATAAAAACAATATAGATAATGCTACACAGGAAGAAACTAAATAACAACCAGGAATTTTCTTACCAGGCACGATAAAAATAGTTGGTTTGATGTACAGATTGGCAACTCTGCACATTTTTGATTAAGCGGTACGGAAGGTCAGCCAAACAGATCACATAGCCATTGCCATGGATTAATATGAACCGCGAATGGCACTCTTGGAGGAGCTGAGGCTACTTATATTTATATTCAATCGTGTTTCAGTTGTTGCAGCTCCGGAGAGAGGATGCGACAATCACATTGTAATGAAGAGCCTCTTAAGATAACAAAGATGGGTGCCGATACATTGTAACACTAACTATAAACTGATCACCTTTCTATTCAAATGATGCTCAACAAAATGCCCTTCATGCTCATGATCATGGAACATAAATGTCAGTATTCCAACTAAGCACAAAACAGAGCCCACCAGAAGCTTGTCATACCGCTCAACCCAATCAAACTTGAGCTGGCTAGCACCGTAGAACGACAGAGCCACCAACGAGACCATCACCGTCATCGTACTGAAAATGCAGAGATCAATGCATAGTTAGGACAACAGAGATTGTAATTTGGTGATAAACAGTTAAACACTGGTTAGAAGAGCAAAAGATGAAAATCCACAAAATGAATTATGTTTTACAGGTTGGAATTCGTTATAGTTCATTGGCGGGATTTCTAATGTCAGCATGACAGATTGTCCCTTTCCTTTATCCGACGACTCCTGGGGAGCGTGCAAGGATCTCTTGGCTCTCTTTTTCTTTTTAGATTTAGCATTATGCAGGGGTCAAGAAAGTAAACATCCCACTTAAAACACCACGGCCCATGCGGAGACAGATGAGGACAGATTTGATAAAGCATTACTTAATGAGGCTTTTCTCAAATCAATCAACAGGAAATCCTTAGTGCGTTGGTCTGAAAAATCAATCAAGAACGAAGGCATCCAGTTTCCTTCTAACAAACAATCCAAAACCTGTATATAATGGTTAGCAGCCAAGGCCAAAAGGTGGGGGAACGGAATAGAGATAGGACCCTCTCCCAATCAATTGTTTTTTCAGAAAGCAAAAGAGGTACTGTCCTTGAGGACCAGACGAAAGAGCTTTTGAAAATGAGGCATCACTGAGCTGAGCCCTTTCTAGAAAGCCGAAGGTGGAAAAGTGGGTGATGTGGCATACCAGCTTGGACCACAATGCTATAAATGTTGCGAACAGGACATCACAAGTCATCGCTTCTGGCCCTAATCATGCTAACCCACTTAAGGAGAAGGACATCGCTCATAGTTTCCAGACGGGAGATCTCAAGACCGCCGGATGCCTTTAGCGGTCCCAGTCTACCAGATGTAGTCCTGATCCGACCTAACCTGTCTTACCCCAAAGAAATCTCTGCATGATCATATCCAGACATTGCCTAATACCAACCGAAGGAAGACACAAATAGGGTGAAAAGAGGATGGAGAGGGTCATCGAGAGGTAGTGTTGACCTTCGAATCTTTTACCGGATTTCTCTTTGAATCTTCCTTTTTTTGTGGTCTGACGTTTTTCTCGATAGTTGTGAAAATCGGTAGGACGGTACTATGCATTGCTTCTTTGACTAAAACGAAGTCTCTGGCGGAGCGACGGTGTGTGGTACTTCTTTTTGTATCTGAATCCGCATGAAACAGTCACATTCCAGTTAAATAGTTTTTTCTAACCAATCAGACAACTTTAATCTTCCAGTTGACTGGGGAAGACTAAGGCAGCAGATCGATATGGAGCCCAAACTTGAACCCAGCCCGGAATAACATTCATGAGCATCATGTTTAGAGTGCCCAAAAGGGATAGCCACAGATTTCCCATGATTAAGAATAAGCCCGGACAGTTCTCCAAACATATCCACTATTACGGTCATTCTTTTGCCCTCCTCCTTACCCCCCTCAATGAAAAGTAAATTAAAAAGAGTTAATCTTTTATACATAAAATAGTAAGGTCAAATTGGTCGATATATACAATGAGGATAAAATTCAAGTTCCACATATGAACTATGACTCTTTTGAATTCGATCTTAATTTGTAGATAAATGAATGTACATTAATTCAAAAGCGAGTAGGGATTAATATGCGAGGGATATTTGACTTTACGCCTTTTGTCTCAGAATCAGAGTTTGGTTTTATTTGACAATTATACAACTTAGTATTTTTCTGGTATTTTTTCTTTATTAAGGTTAGTATTATGTACACAATGGAGTTGATTTTATTGCATTTAGAGTTAGTAGAAAATAGAAAAATAGGAGAAGTTATGTTAATATACATGTGATTATTTACCCAATTTGTGGCTTCTTATTAATGCCACCATGAATGTTAAAATATGGATATTATTTACACATGCATGAATGATAAAAATGCAATATAAATGATTAAATGTAATTAATCACTTGGGAACAGAACTCTATTTTTAACTTAAAGTGATGAATCACATATTCATTAGTGGCGAGATAACATGTTACACCCCAACTCTCAAACATAGTCCCACATCGAAAACTCATGGAGTTTCAGAGTGGGTTATAAGTGCGGGGGATCACTACTTGACAACTTGGCTTAAGCATTTTATGTGGTTGTCAACGGGTCCATCTAAGCTCGAATCCAATAAGTTCTCAGGACTAGTTTTCCCAGATAATGGACCAAGGGCCTAAGCTCGGGTTGTTATAAATGGTATCAAAGCTGCTTTCTCTCTGATAGTTGAAATGGTTACCCGAGAGGCGGTACCACCCCAACAAAGAGATAGGTGGAAAAATCACCCCGGAGCGTACAACTATCACTGTTACTGGCAATAAATAATGGACCATGTCACAATGAGGATGTTGCAAACATAAGTGAGAGAGGTCGTAACATGTAACACCCCAACCCTCAAACATAGTCCCACATCGAAAACTCACGAGGTTTCAGAGTGAGTTATAAGTGTGGGGGATCACTACTTGACAACTTGGTTTAAGCATTTTAGGTGGTTGTCAACGGATCCATTTAGACTCAAACCCAATAAGTTCTCATGACCAGTTTTCCTCGAAATAGACCAGGGATCTAAGCTTGGATCGTTAAAAATCGTATCAAAATCAATTTTTCTCTATTAGTTGAAAGGGCTACCCAAAAGATGGAGCCATCCCTACAAAGAGATAGGAGGAAAAAGCAACCCGGAGCGTACAACTGCCATTATCATTGGGAATAAGTGATGAACCATGTCACAACGAGGATGTTGCGAACATAAGTAGGGGATGTTGTAACACTCCAACCCCTCAATATAGTCCTACATCAGAAGTTCACGAAGATTCAGAGTGGGTTATAAGTGTAGGAGATTATTACTTAACTACTTGGGCTTAAACATTTTGACCGATTGCCATTGGATCATTCGGGCCCGAATCCAACAAGTTGTCAAGGATAGTATTCCTTGATAACAGTCCGAGGACTTAAGTCCGAGATATTACATAAACATTGATCATTATGCAACAATCAAAACCTATATTGCCTTAAATATTTATAAATTATATAAATATTAGTAATATCATATATAATAAGATATCACTAATATGCATAATAAAAATATAACACATACCTTTGTATAACATGTATATATGTTTGCTAATGCAGGTGCATGCACATAGATATATGATGTACATATGCTTGTAACTGATAAGCTAATGTAAATTTGATTTCTACGTTACTTTTTCCATTGTATAATTGTATCCATTATAATAACATATATTTTCAATTATCATGTTTATGTACACCAATAATATAAAAATCTAATGTTTTATTTCGTTGTTTGAGATTGAAAATTATAAGCAGTCGTTTGGACGTTCCTTTCTAGCAACATGTTGCATTGATGATTGCAGTGTCAACAGAGAAAAAGATGGTAAATGGAATATTCTTTTTAGTACTCATCTCCAAACACATACGAAAAAAGATAAAGGAAAGAGGAAAATTTATATATGAACCTAAAGAGACTTATGGTAGCACTCCCCCCTCAAGTTGGCAAATAGTTGTCATTTATACCCAACCTAAAAGTAAGAAAAGAGCGCCTCTTCTTGGGAAGATCTTCGATGAAGATATATGTAATCTACAGCCCAGTGGAGATAGGTAGAGTTGCGATTCCTTCCTTTCAAATGACATCTCCGATGAAATGAGAGTTGATCTCGATATGCTTGGTACTCATGAGAACTGGGTTGGAGGCCATACATGTAGTACGTTTGTTGTCATTGTGGAGAGGAACATGATCCTTTGGTAGAGAATCCAATTTCATACAAAAAGGACACAAGCTAACTAAGCTCACAAACAGCCCGGGTCATAGCCATGTAATCGAACCCAAAGCTAAATTTAACAAAAACAATCAATTTCTTGCTTCACCACATTACAAGATTGACTTCAATAAAATCAGCGTATTTGTTAGTGGACGGTTTGTTGTCAAAAAAGCTAGGAGGGGCTAGTTGTGCCTACACGAAGATGGGGCCACTTGGAGGTGGTTGCTGCTCGTGCACGAACTCGATGTGCATTGACATGGTGCTTTGATGGCACCGACGGTGTTCTGGCAATGGCCTGGAGATCCTCGACATGAAGATGCAACCAGAGGAATGAAGATTGTAACAGCATTGGAAATGTTGGGGACCAATCATGAGATCTTGAGTTCCAATTTAAGAACCCTAGTTGACGCTAGCTTAGAATCGAGCTGCCACTCAGACTTAGGGTTCGTGGAACCCATGAATCAGACCCATTATGATCTCAAGAAAAAAAGTACAATCTTCAATCAAAAAGTCCAAGAACAATTCTCTCATAACATAAACAATATAAATAATAATAATAATAATAATAATAATCAGTGTTGGATTAACTGATATTCGGTATTCAATTAGATGGGTCATTAAATAAAGAGTATTCGGTATTCGAGAGAATATACAGAATTATTCAAATATTTTTTAAATATTCTAAATCTAAAAAATATATAACATATGTTATTGTATATTTATACATATATGGTCATCAATCAATTATAGTCCATGATAGAAGTATCAATTAATTAGTTACATATATGGAGCTTTATCATTTGTAATGATATCAGGAGAAATGAGAACCTTTAAAAATTTAATAAATATATAAATCAAAAGTCATCAACCGAACATTTGATTGAACACTCGAATATTCAGGTTGGATCGAATATTACAATAGTGATAATAATAATAATTGAAGGAATGAAATCTCTGAAAAATGGACTTACTCATATACCATGTGGAAAATGATAAATGGAAGCGATAATCAAGAACAAGCACAATAAATGTGAAGAGCACATAGATTTTAGGTGGAACCCTACTCCACGAGGAACGTGATGAAACTAAGGGAGAACGCCTCAAAAGTCAAAAGGCATATTCTTCTATTTCATTCTCTCAATGAGTGCATGTGTGTGGAGCTCTTTATATAGCCCAACAGACTTTCCTTAATCCCACTAATAGACGACGTGAGACTATTCTTCACGATGTGGTAATTGAATCTTAGAGAGGTCCAATTACCCACCTAGGTTATTCTCCAACGGTAACAATACCAATAATAACAAGCATAGAGGGTTTGATGTGCTTCAATAGTTCGACAAGGTAAAAAAGCAACAGGATCAAGGTTGATCTTTGCCATAGACCAATATTAACATCAAAATAATTTTCCCTGTAATTAGTTCTCATATTAGAAACTACTCAATTAGACAATTTTTTGAGCCAAAGTTGTACCTTTCTCTTCGAACACCTTCCAACATCTACAAAATGGCATCATATCATATAGCCTTTCCAATGTCTATCCTTTGTTTTATTTGATCATAAATACAACTAAAAATAGATTGAATATCAACTAACTCTCCAAAAGTGATTTAGTGGCCTCATTTCTTCTTAAAAAAAAAGCTAAAAGGTGATTCTTCCACCTTGTCTTGTCTTCATTTGAAAAAAAATCAGCTTCATTCTTGATGCATCTTATTTGAATAGGGATACTTTTATCTTGATTAGACGTGAAACCAACTCCAACATCTGTACATAAGATGCACACTTGTGCTGGTAAATAAGACGTTTGCTGTTAGTATGCCAGGACCTTGAAATTATTGGCTAAATGAGTCCGTAGATGTTTGCTCGCTGAACAATCAACCTAAGGCGCATACATAGATAGTAGTTAATTTAAATCCTGTGCAAGCAGAATGTGTGAATTGGGAACATGTATAATAAGGTTTGAGTTTTACGAGTAAATTACTAAGCTATAACTTTTGCAAAATCCTGAACATTTTTTTTCGGAGTTTATTTTCCAATTGAAAGCAATAAATAAATTGAATATTGCATGATTATGTAAGTTCTACTGTTATTTAATTGGTTAGAATGATTACCTAAACAGAAGAACGATAATGGCAAGCACCAACATGGATGATGAGTTCCCAACTGCCAAAAAGACAGGAAGAGTAGTTGCACAAGGAGACAATGCGGGTACAAGAACAAGTCCTGCAACAGCCATCTTCTCCATACGGTGGTTGTGTGAGTGTCCATGTCCACCCTTTCCGAATGCAAACATTAAAACATAGCTTCCACCAAGGGCTATCAGCAACAAAGATGCAAATCTGTGAACAGTCTCTTCACCGGCAATGGTTTTAGCCATGGTAAGAGCAGTTATGCCAAGAATTGAAGTCGAAATGACGTGCAATACTGCTCCAAATGCAGCTGTTGTAGAAACATAAAGGAAACCGCATAAACATTGTACCTGAGGGTGAAAATGAATGAAAAGGCAAAAGACCTGCAACTCAACCAAGTAAGTTTCAACAATAAAAAAATGGCAAAATAATCCTTAAGATTATGTCGGAATGGATAGATTGATCATATTGTTTGGATACATAATAAAAAGGGAGGGAGGGAGGGATTGAGAGAATGGCAAGTTCTCATCAAGAAAGGTCCATTATGTATCTACACATAGGAAAACTTTTGAAATCCTTAGCAGACCTCAGGATAAGGAGTGTAGGCCTAGCAGACCTCAGGATAAGGAGTGTAGGCCTCGATTGTTCCAGTGTCAAAAAAAACTTCTAATAAGAAAGTAATTATATGATATTATGTCAAAGCCTTAAGGGGTGGAAAATTCGTCCCATGGGTAAGTTTCTAAACACATTGGTCCTGGGTAGTTGCGATTATTTTTCTTGTTATATAGCGTAGGTAAGCCGCCTCTTGAAGAGATGGCTTTGGTTTTAGCCAAAGCCACCTCTTGAAGAGGCAACTCTCACTAGCAAAAAAATTCTAAGGGCAAAGCTGCCTCTTCACCTCTTGAAGAGGCGGCTTACCTACGGTAACCGCCTAATGCCAATAAGTTTAGAAACTTACTCCTGGGATGAATTTTCCTTGCCTTAAGGGTTACATACTATGGCAAGGAAATTATATGTTAGGGTATGCTACTAAATGATCACTGCATTCTTGTAAGAAGGAAGCTTGAGCACTAACGAAAATGGCAAATGCATTAAGGAAGCTTGAGCATTAATGCAGATGGCAAACATATGTATTTAAGCTGGAACCCGCTTCAATAATCGGGTATGTACCTCCCAGAAAATATGGGTTCAAATCTTACAAATGACATTTTTAGAGAAAAAATGGCAAAAATCTATCCAGCTTCATGTAATTAAAGAAAAAAAATCATTCCGTGTATTAAATCGTCCCAACCTGCCAATTTTAGCCAACTTTCTTCTCTCAATCTATATCACATAGTCTTCTACATTCTGCTATTACTCCCATCTCTGTCATTTAAAAAAAACTACAGAAAATAATGCTATAAACACCCCTCGTTTCTCCCCCCTTGACCACCCAAAACATCACTTTTTTTCAGCTCATACCGAAACATCATCTGAACTCTGACCCCTCGATGCAAACATCATTCCAAGTGGCTGACAAACGCCAGCCATCATTAATGAACAGATTGCCGAATACGTACTGACGAGGAGGGTTCTGGACAGGGTCCAGTTCTGGGCGCGGCCGACGACGGAGAAGGGGAGCCAGTGGGTGGGGATGAACGAGTGCAGGAGAGAGACCGTGGCGATGCCGCCGATCGTCGGCAGATCCTCCGCGTTGATGCCCTCCATTATCTATATACCAGTACGATCGTTGATGTCGCGGTCGTCGTCGAGTGCGGGTCTGATCTGAGAGAGGAGGAGCTGCGAGATCTGAAGTGGAGCTCTCCCCAACCATCCGGTGGATCTCGCTGTCTGTAGGTCATGGGGAATGGTGATGTAGCTCGGCCTTTTGTTAAAATAAAAAGGAAAAAAGGGAAAATGTTAAAAATACACTTTACATTTAGGCCCTTGTTGTTTTGTTCAAAAACTCTGGCTAAATAATCCATCCATTAATGATTCCGAATGTCCTACCCTTTTTCTTTCAAAAGAATATAATGTTGTATTTAAAGTATGTAATTATATTTTAATTGAAAAACCTATGCAATTACAATAGGAGTTAATTTGGTTTCAATTGAAAAACCAAATGGCGTGTACGGAAAGTTGAGAATTCCCAAATTTGAAACATTGAAAAGTTATGGATAGAAGTTTAGTACCATATCTAGTGTTTCTAAACTTTTGGTGGACTTATACATGAGTACACACCCCAAGCTCTTGTAGCAATAGTAGAAAGGATGAATGAAGGGCCACACATGCGCGCGCGCTCCGCTCCGTCTCCGGCTCCAGCTCGGGAGAGTCAATTCGGATCTCGTTCTCGTTCATCCTCTCGGATTGGGAGTCACTCGCAAGAAAAACCCTCTCACGTCGTCTTGGCTCTGTTCTCGTTCTTCCTTTCGCGAACGAACCTGCTAGTTTCTCTCTCGGTTGCAGTTCTCTGAGGTACATTCGAGGTCGATACGTCGGTGTACACAGACGAATATCATGTGCCGCCGTATCCTGGGAACGGATCGCCAGTACCCTACGCACTGGTATTGTCGGGGCGATATCCTATATAAGGACAATCAATTACATGGACGCTTCAGTGACTTCTAAACTAATCTGTTTGTCTTTTTGTTTGCTACAATTCGTTTATTTCTTTACCTTTCCTGGATCTCACCCTAATCCATGTTTCCGTTTTATTAATCGATTCATATTTGCATTCTGTAATCGGATAACCAAATAGAAATGCATAATTACCATGACATTAATCTGTAATGCTTCTTTTTTAGTTCCTTTGGATCCGTGTAATTAATGTTTAAAATATGCGTTAATGAACCTGCTTTCAACATATAATCCTTTCAATGAGGACTTGCGTGAGGATAAGCTTATCTAAGTGCAAGTGGATCGTAGTTCTTCCTTTGTTCTTTTTACCGGTTGTCCTCTTGTTGTTAGAATGTCAGCATCAAAAATCATGATGTAAAGGGTGTCGTGCGATTGCATGTGCTGAAGATGGTGTTTGTTTGAGCATTTTCGTTGTGGCTCCTGCTGATTGAGAGTAGCTTCCATTTTTAAGGACCATTTCGCGATCTTTTCACAGAGAATGAATTTGAAAAAAAGGAAGTTCCCTTGTGCTCGAGGACTAACACCTTAGATAAAAGCCCAGTTGCTCGTTTTCGTGTATATTTCAAGTACTTTGTTCCATTGTCTGACCATGAAACCTCATTCAACATAGAATCTTGGTGTGATTGAGCTTGAATCAGGACCAAGTTGGCTCATAAAAGCTTAGTTAGCCATTCAAAACAATTTGTCATAGAAGCAAGGATTTGAAACCAAACCGAACCAACCATTTCAACCGATTAAACCAAGAATCGAAGGAAAATGGTCCAACTAACCGATTTTTATTCAGAAAACAAAAACCCAGTCAAAACTCAGTTGTACTATCCAATGATAACAGATAAATAAAACATGGATCTTTCAGAATTGCATACTATCATGATGTACGTGTAAGTTTGTAACTGTAAAAGTCATGAATTTTTTTCTAAAAGAATACCTTAAATTGGAATGTTAATTATGGCCTGCTTATCCATTCATTGAACTTGTACGACCCGATGTCGGGAAGCATTACAGAAATCTCAGCTCCCTTCGCGCAGTGCCGCAGCTCCCTGGAAAACTATTTTCTGGTTACTTAAGGACTGCCCTTCGCTTCTTGTACTGGAAGTAGCTGAACTGAATAAGTATCTGAGGAAGTTAAGGAATATAAGCATGCAAATATTAAAGTGCATGCCTTTAATCAGAAACCAAACAAAATTTAATCTGTTGTTAGTATTATTTGAAGCACACGTGTTGCTTCCCAAGAACCTACAACAGTTAAAGTGACATTTGGAGTAAATGTCAATTTTAAGGTACAACAACTTAATCTGGATGTTGAAAAGGATACAAATATGTCCAAGAGAACACATCCACAAGCATCCAGCAGTCACGGGAGATTAGGCTTGATTACAAACCAGTCCAAGCTCCTCACAAGTATACTACTCAGAGAGTCAATTTCATGTCAATCATTGTGCAAATTTATCAGAAACAAAGATGTAAAAAAAGGGTTTTTACACATGCACTTCTGAGTTTTCGCGATTACACTACGACCGCTGTCTTTTGCAATAACAGATGTCCCTCTATCTTCTTGAACCGTTAACATTTGTGCCCTTGTTTAGTTGACCGTTTAATTAAGTAAACTAGACCACAGTTGTTCTACCTGAGGTTGAAAAAAACAGGATTTTAAATCACACCTTGCAATATATGTCCCGTTTCCTAATTAAGCGAAAGCAAACCTCAATGGACTGAGGCCCTGCATGAACATACTAAATAAGTTAGACCCAAAAATCGACACTGGTTGATTAAGGGCAAGAAAAGAGAGCAAAATACTAACTTTCGCTTGCCCTCTTTTGATCTGCGAATAAAACAAAACAAAACAGTTACTTTTCCACTCCAGAACTTTTCAAATATAAGAGTAGATTAAGTGGAAATAAAAACTGCTAATCACGTTTTTAAGGGCAGAGTATGAATAAAATATACTAAAGGTCGACAGATCTTGGATCTCGATAATCTCTGGTAAACTGGAGTTCTCCAATACTGGTATGATCTGTTAAAATGCCAGTCAAAATCTAGTGGAAGACAACATTACTTCTCCTGAATAGCCCAATCTAACCAACCACACAAGAGAAAAAAAAGCCCATCCAAAAAGCACACGCATGACCATCATTGCACAGCACCTTATACACCTCCCAGAGCATCCAACCACCCCCATCCCCTCACCCCTATCTCCATAAAATATGATCCACATGAACGTTATGATCCACATGAACGTTGCATCGCCATAATGAGTAAAAATGCCCAGAATTAACAATCTCTTTTTTTTATTTAATATAATTAAGGTATTATATGTTGATTATGGACGAGTTGACAAGTCACATTCAGGATGAGTTACCTTGGTGTATGTTATTTGCTGATGATATTGTGTTGATTGACGAGATTAGAGATGGAGTAAATGAGAATTTTGAGGTTTGAAGACATGCATTGGAGACTAAAGGATTTCGTATAAGTAGGGCTAAGACGGAATATATGGAGTGCACTTTTGATGGAAGCAATGGTGAAGGAATTGAGGTGAAGATTGGTGACAATAACATTCGGAAGAGAGATCCTTTTAGATACTTGGGATCTGTTTTGCAACAGGATGGGGAAATTGATGGAGATGTTACGAATAGAATAAATGCAGGCCGGCTAAAGTGGAGAGGAGTCTCTGTTGTTCTCTGTGATAAGAAAATTCCTTTAAAAATTAAAGGAAAGTTTTACAAAGCAGCCGTGAGACCTGCTATGCTCTATGGATCTGAATGTTGTACTGTGAACCATAGACATGTGCAGAGAATGACTGTAGCAGAAATGAAAATGCTAAGTGGATGTGTGGACACACACGTAAAGATCGGATTCGGAATGATGCAATCAGAAAGAAAGTTGGTGTTGCTCCGATCGAGGATAAGATACGAGAAAACCGTTTAAGATGGTTTGGTCATTTGCAAAGAAGATCAATGGATGCACCAGTTAGGAGATGCGAGTGTTGGGATGTTGAGCCGGCGAAGAGAGGGCAAGGACGGCCCAAGAAGTGTTGGAAAGAGACTATACGAAGGGATCTTAATTTTTTGGATATAAGCCCGAGATTGGCCCGAGATAGATCTGAATGGAGGCAAAGAATTCATGTAGCCGACCCTACTTAATTGTGGGAAAAGGCTTTGTTGGTGTTGTATAATTAAGGTATTATCTTCATCCATTGTAGTAGGGACTTCCAAACATCCTACCCAAGATAACAGAAAAACCATCTAAACAAAAGGTAAAAACACAAACCGCACTCCGAAGGCCAACTAAGAATATCCCTCTGTTGCTATGTCATTTGAAAGAACCAATGATACTAGTATCAAACAAACCAATCAAACCTATCAAATAGCTTGACGGTCATGTTTACAACCTCAAGGAAAAAACCATAATAATCAGAAATATCAAATAGTAAAAACTATGATTTATATAGCTACCAATCCGATCCGGTTCACAGAATCTTAGCTCCTCCAACCAAAAAAGACCAAATCAGTGATTGAAAAAAGTGAGAAATTGTCATCGGTGTAATATAGGTAGAATAAGATTGATAACAGGGAATAAAAACAATACGATATTGTACTTTTATCCATCAAAGTTTAAATAAAGAATATCTGACATGCAGAATAATTGAGGAAATATAGAAAGATCTTACATTTAAAATAATCTGAGAAGCCTCCCACCCATATAAACAACCGCCATCCCCCAACCAAGATAACTACCGATATTGTCGCTTCCACCAATATGTGTTGCTGATGGCATCCCATACACATCTGGTGGAAAAACAGTTTAAGAGAAAGGTAAGTAAGTCCAAATTTTTCAAAAACTTGGACTCGATTTTTCAGGAATGCTTTGTTAGAAAATATGAAGCGGAAGCGAAATTGATAAACAGAGCATAAGAACAGAAATATAAAACTTGAACTCAGATATTTAATGTGGAACCCTACTTCCTACTGAGCGGGATGAAACCACGGGAGAAGCCTTCAAAGGGCTGATAGTCTATTGAACTTTCTCATCTGACTACAGGGGTGTGGGGCTCTATATATAGCACCCACGTAGTCTCCAACATCTTCAAACTGGTAGATGTGAGACTAAACTCTGGATGAGGTAAACGGATCCTGGAGGTATCCATTTACCCATCTACAACATAATAGGCGCACAACCAAATACTCCAACGCTCCCCCTCAAGCTGGAGCATGCAATGCTCAGCTTGGACAAATAGAAAGAAACTCAACTCACGCTGCATGACACTACAAACAATATCAACTCAACACGTACAACTGTCGGTTGCTGTAGAGGACGTTGCTTCTCATGTCGTGCAGGTGAGGACAACGAACGGGCTGGAGTATGAGTCAACTGAATCTCCTCATCGGAGAGCATGTGCTCTGAACTGCGCCTGTCAGAGTCATTGCGACTGAAAAAAAAGTCTCCTCGTCGGAGAACTCTGGCCCGCCACAACAATGTGGACAACTACTCCATCTCTGAAAAGGGTCGAATTGAAAAAGACCATGGAAGTGCTATCCTCGTCGGAGTCCACGGTCGTTGGAGAATGGAGTATGAAAAAGTCTCCCCATCGAAGAACTGGGTCTCTCTCATCTGGCACAGAGAATGGTACCCTACTCTAGAGTCCATATGATACCACATGAAAATCCTTGCCAACATAACATAGGGAATGGTCATCTACTCTGGAGTCCCTATGGCTCACATGAAAACTCTGGTCGAAACAACAAGAAGAATGATGGGGACTACGACAAAGATGGCATACATGTGCTCATCTGAAAGAAGACCGCATACATGTGCGAGTCTGAAACTAAAGACTCGGAAGCTGAATGTCGAGTCTGATCAACTGAAGAACTGTAGAGTCTGAGAAAATCTGGTTGGTCTGACATCTGAATCTGCACAAGACCTGTGACTCTACATAATACTCCCCCTTTCTCCCATACCTGTCGGACAATGAATATCGACAAGGTTGGAAGAAGACAATAAAATGAGAAAAGAAAACATCAATTAGCCGATTTCATTTTTTTCGGCTTCTTAAATCATTTTCTTTCTCTTTTTTTCCCAACTATTCCATTTTTTTAGCCGTCACATTTTTTTAATAAGTCGTTCCATCATTTTCTTTACGGCTTTTCAACTCTCTCTTTTTTTCAAATCAGATATTTTTTTCCAAATCATATTTTTTTAAACACACGCACCATATTTTTTTTTTGGCTATTTCCATTTTTTTACGTAATGCATGGGCCTTAGGCTCAAAACCTTGCACCTCTTCTCTTCCCTCTTCTAATTTTTTTAAAAAAGCCGCCTGAAGGAGCTTTTTCCCCACTGGCACTACATATACAGGACCTATAGAACTACACTCTGGGAAAAGTGGATTCTGAGACAACCCAGAAAAAATATAGACGATGATACCTGGAAAGGAACATCAATCTAAGATACGTTTTGTTTATAAATTCTAATATCGGTATTGGGGATTGAAGTATAATTGCAAAGAGACAAGCTCACCACACAAAGCATGTTTTTTGTGTTTGCAGGCGGTGTGAATTGTTTATAAACATGCTTAGAGAGAAAGGCTTCACTCATGGAATGTTCTTGATAACTGGCAGAAACCTGTCCCAAATCACAAGGCAATAAAAATGGCATTGTTGCAGTATTTGGGCTGCTCGACAAGGATCTCACTGATCTGGCATGTTCATAATTAAAATCTTCAAGATATTCATAAAGAGATACAGGTGCCTCCTTCCAATATTGACAGGTTTATAAGATGTGGGAAGCTTACTTGTAGAAAAAACCTGCACCTGTGGAAGGACTGAAGCGTGGAAATGCAAATGCAGAACTATATGAAATTGCAGAGCTAGTCTGAGCTATATCTTGATTTCATGAGGAACCACTGTTCCCTTATGTTAACATCCTTCCACTGACATGTTCAGCATGACTTTGTTTTTCCACTTTCTCATCAATTTGTGATCTGGAACCCTTCATATTTCCAATTCAATATTGTTAGAGTAATTTTGTTATTTGCCTTTTTTTTAATTGTCCCTTTTTTTCTGTAATTTACCCATAGAGCTTTTCTCCTATATAAGAGAGCTCTAGGGTTTGATTAAAGTTATCTCGTCCATTCCCTTTCAACATGGTATCAGAGCGACGGTCCTAGGCCGGAGTTCTTGAACCCTAACCCTAACCCTACCCCACCCGCCGCCCTTCTCTCTCTAGATCTCGAGATCGGCGCCTTCCGATCGTTCCAATGTTGCTGCGCCTCATCGCCGGCGTTCCTGATCACCGCTAGCCCTCATCTCCGCTAGCCCTGCGCGCCACCAACGCGACGCCCTGTGCGCGATGCCCTGTGCGCCCTAGCCCTTAACGCCGCTAGCCCTAGACGCGAGTCCTCATCGCCTCTCGCGAAGACCTCTCGCCTCTCACGAGACCTCTCGCCTCTCGCCTCTCGCGAGACCTCTCGCCTGGCGACCCCTCTCGCGAGACCTCTCGCCTCTCACGAGCCCTTGGAGCCCTTGAAGCCCGTCTGCTTCAAGTCCCGTGCTGTGCTTCAAGTCCCGTGCTGTGCAAGTCGCTTGTGCGCCAGCAACTCCCGTGTATTCTGCTTCAAGTCCCGTAGCGTGCCTCCCTTTGCACGCAAGTCCAGTGCAAGTCCAGTGCCTGTGCAAGTGCCTGTGCAAGTCCAGTGCCTGTGCAAGTAGCCCGTGCAAGTCCTGCAGCGTGCCTTCCTTTGCACGCAAGCCATGTGCGTATGCACTATATGCCCTAGCCCTGCTTTCCTGAATGCACATGCTCTGTGCGCGTGACCTCTTTGAGTCTATGAACAAGTAGACATTGTCTTCTGATTGTGTAACCCCAGTTACAGGTTATTGTTGTTGTCATGTCAGGCAACAAGTTAGATTTTCCATCTTTGGGTGCCTTCAAAGGTCCAGCACCCGTTGTGAAGATGGATGGCACGAACTATGAACTGTGGGCCATGCAGTTCATGAGTCTGATGCAGTGCAATGGTAAGAAGCATATCCTCACACAAGAGGAACCTGTTGACAAGACTGGGGTTAATGCCTCATGGGAGGCTGACGACGCTTATGCACGTGTATGGCTATCCGGCACCGTGTCCATGGAAATAGCCAATGACATTCTGAGTCAACCCACTGCGAATGCTATGTGGGATATTCTGGCAGCCACATATTCTCCGGCAAAGAACGAGTCCAAGATCTTACAACTCCAGCATGATATCTTCACCTCGAAGCAAAACGGGCGTCCTCTCCATACCCTCTACACCTCTCTGAGGGGTATGTTTGAGAAGCTACACGGGTACATTCCATTGACAGCTACACCGGAGCAGCTCAAAGCATACAGGGACTCTGTGATGACTGGAGTATTTCTAGCAGCCCTTGATCCGGAGTATGATGTCGCTCGAGCACATATTCTTACAGATGCCACCATCCCACCTATGGAGGAGGCATATCGCAGGCTGAGTAGACTCTCCATATCTCATAGTGGAGGTTCGACACCCTCAGCCATGGCATCTTCTTGTGGCAGAGGAGGCTATTCACATTTTCGAGGTAGAGGCGGTCGCGGTCGAGGAGGAGGAGGTAGCAGACCTCCTAGACAACCGTGCACCTACTGTCGCCGGACTGGACACACTGAGGAAACATGCTATTCTAAGCATGGGTTTCCTACTACTACGGCACGTGTGGCGGAGCAGGCTCAGCAGGAAGGGGGTCCTTTCCTAGTCACGGATCAGAGGTTTGAGGAGTTAGTATCGAGACTCCGGGAGATCATACCTAGACAGGGACCAACTGGTACTTCAGGATCTTCAGAGATAGCCGGCTCAGCATCAGCATCCTCTTCAGGTACAACGTATGCACTTACTAGTTGTTACAGAGCAGATCTATCAGAATGGATTATGGACTCAGGAGCATCTCACCATTTATAAGGTGACAAAAAGCAATTGGATGATTTTACTGCGACTCAGACAGGACGCTCCGTAGTAATTGCTGACGGAACACACTCTCCCATTACTGGTCAGGGGGAGGTGCAATTGACCGCTGGGATACGACTTCAAAACATTCTTTATGCTCCTGATTTTTCCATGAATCTACTATCCATTAGTCAAATCACTAAAGATTTACATTGTCGTGCCATATTTGACCCATCTGCTCTTGTGTTTCAGGACATACTAACGGGCAAAGTGATTGGAACTGGCTGTGAGCAAGGGGGTCTTTATAGACTGGTGCAATCTCCTTACGCTAGTGTCTCTTCTATAAAGGCTGGATCGGTGTCACCCTACACTTGGCATCTTCGATTTGGCCATCTTCCATTGCAAAAGATGGTACATCTTCTTCCGCAGATTTCTCCCAAGTCTAATTTTCAGTGTGAGGCATGCCAACTTGGCAAACATCACAGGTCGTCATTTCCGAGTCGTATAGGTCCAAGTCGTCATGGTCTGTTTGAGCTGCTACATTTTGATATTTGGGGTCCCAGTCGTGTCCCTGATCTTCAAGGACACAGGTTTTATCTTGTTGCTGTTGATGAATTTTCTAGGTTATGTTGGGTTTTTCTACTTAAAAATAAGTCTGATGCTGCGTCTGTTATCCAGTCTTTCATTATTGAAATAAAAAATATTTATTCTGCTCGAGTGAAGTTCATACGGTCTGATAATGCTCTTGAATTATGTAGTTCTCATATCTCAAAATTCCTTATGTCTCAAGGAATTGTGCATCAGAAGTCATGTGCTTACACTTCCCAACAAAATGGAGTAGCTGAGCGGAAACATCGTCATTTGTTGGACATCACCAGGACCCTTTTGATTCAGAGTCGTGCCCCTCACTCCTATTGGGGGGATGTGGTTCTAACTGCTTGCTATCTGGTCAACCGTATGCCTTCATCAGTGTTAGGAGAGAAGATCCCATTCTTGACTGCGTTTCCCGAGAATGATCTTTTCTCACTAACACCTCGCGTCTTTGGCTCCGTTGCATTTGTTCATCTCTTCTCTCCTGGTCTTGACAAGCTCTCTCCCAGAGCTGTCAAATGCGTTTTTGTGGGTTATTCCAAAATCCAAAAAGGGTATCGGTGTTTTGATCCAGTTAGACAACGGTACCATGTTAGTGCTGATGTCACCTTCTTTGAGTCCATTATGTATTTCTCTCCTACAGGTGACAGCCTCACTCATTCAGACGAAGGAGATGATATCTATGTCCCCCTCCACCATCTATTCCATGCTCTACTCTGCCACCACCACCACAGCCTATACCACCACCACCACCACCACCACCACCTTCTACTTTTTATCCTCAGTTCTATCAGCGTCGACCCTCTGCTCATGTGCCTCCTCCATCATCCAGCACGCCCGAGGTATGTAATGAACATTTGAGTACTACTAATGGCACGGGTGATTTGCATGCGCAGACAGATGTACAGGGCACAGATGATACTACCACTACTCCAGTTGATGATCTTCATCTTCCTATTGCCCATAGAAGGCAAAAGCGTGCGCGGACAATGAATCCCAAATATGGGATGGACTTTGCATCACAGGCATGTTTGGAGCGGTTGTCCCCGGAGTTTCGCAAGTTCGTCCTTGGGTTATCAGCAGTGGAAATCCCAAGGTCATATCAGGAGGCACTACAGAGCAGTCCATGGCGTTTAGCTATGGAAGAGGAGATGGCAGCATTGCAGTCACGTGGTACATGGAGTGTTGTACATCCTCCACCAGGTGCGTCCATAGTCGGAAGCAAATGGGTTTTTACTGTTAAGCATAGGGCTGATGGTACAGTTGATAGATACAAAGCCAGGTTGGTTGCTCGTGGCTTCACCCAAACATATGGGGTGGACTATCAGGAGACGTTTTCTCCAGTAGCCCGTCATTCTACCTTACGGATTCTCATTGCAGTTGCTATTGTCCGTGACTGGCCCCTGTTTCAGTTAGATGTCAAGAACGCTTTCTTGTATGGTGACTTGCAGGAAGAGGTCTATATGCAGCAGCCACCAGGGTTTGCTGCTGAGGGGGAGTCCAGTATGGTGTGTCGTCTTCATAAGGCCATATATGGCCTGAAGCAGAGTCCACGGGCTTGGTTTCAGAAGCTCTCGGAGTTGATTGAACAGAAGGGCTTCGTCAGATCTACAGCAGATCATACTCTCTTTGTAAAGAGAGACCAGTAAGGTATTGTGATCATCTTAGTATATGTGGATGATATTGTTATCACTGGTAGTAATAAGCAGGGCATCCAAGCGGCCAAGGATTTTCTTAGTGAGCAGTTTGTTACGAAGGATCTGGGTACATTTCGTTACTTTTTGGGATTGGAGTTTGCAAGAAATGAGCAAGGCATGGTAATGACACAGCGGAAGTATGTTACTGATCTGTTATCTGAGACAGGAATGGCAGGATGTAGACCAGCTACTACTCCTATGGATCCTAATGTCAAACTCTATGATGATGACTCTGAGGAGGTGGACAAGAGACGGTATAGAGAGCTTGTGGGGAAGTTGTTATATGTCACTATTACCCGACCAGATATATCCTTTGCTGTCAGTAGGGTAAGTCAATTTATGGAGCAACCCAGACAGGCTCACATGAATGCTGTTTTTATGATCTTGAGATATCTGAAGTCGTCTCCAGGTGCTGGTCTTCTGTTTAGGAAAGATACCTCTATATCTGTCACAGGTTGTGCTGATGCAGACTACGCTGGGTGCCCTAATGATAGAAAGTATACTTCAGACTTTATTGTATTTGTTGGCAGCTCACCAGTAGCATGGAAGAGTAAGAAACAAACTGTCGTGGCTCGATCCAGTGCAAAGTCAGAATATAGGGCAATGGCCCAAGGTAGTGCTGAGATGATGTGGGTTAAATCGGTCTTGACTGATTTAACTATTGAAGTACCTCTTCCAATGCATCTTAAATGTGATAATCAGGCAGCCCTGTTCATAGCCAATAATCCAGCCTTCCATGAAAGGACAAAGCACATTGAAGTGGATTGTCATTATACACGGGACTTAATTCAAAAGGGGCTTATTTCAACTTCTTATGTATCATCAGGAGAGCAGATTGCAGACATGTTCACCAAGGCCCTTGCTAGAGGTCCTTTTCATCTGTGTTGTTCCAAGCTGAGCATGATAGATATATATGCTCTAGCTTGAGGGGGAGTGTTAGAGTAATTTTGTTATTTGCTTTTTTTTAATTGTCCCTTTTTTTCTGTAATTTACCCATAGAACTTTTCTCCTATATAAGAGAGCTCTAGGGTTTGATTAAAGTTATCTCGTCCATTCCCTTTCAACAAATATCAAGCAAAATAAGGGCTGAGTAGAAATTCAGAATTTATTGTTTGCAAGCAGAAAATGAGTCTTTCTGAAGTAGGTAAAGGAGGCATTTTTCTCAAAAAAAAAACATGTAGTATAATAGGAAGGCAAATGCAAAATTAATAAGCACCAATAGGCAGCCTTAGTTTTCTTCATCTTGGAACGTTGAGTTGCATATCAGTCACATGAATTATTGTCAAAAGATACCCGCTGGAATAAACTGTTTCATGGCTACCTCATTGCTTACTGTTCTAATATTATAGGTAGGACGAGGGTGAAGAAGGTGCGAGAGACATAATGAAATACTGGATTGTGGAAGCATTGCAAGTTTTTGGCATTTTATATTGATTTGAAAAACTTATAAGCTGGCTATTCTCCTGCCTGACATCACCAGATCAAGATTTACAGTATCACAGCTGGAGGCATTGCATTAGATTTGAGCTGACCAACCTCCAAATGTAACAAATTGAAGAAATTAACTTGGTGTGATTAAATAGAGATCCCCGGATAGTAAATTAAGAGCAAACGGGTGGTTATGTGATGATCCAATGGCTTGAGAAAAGTCAAACTTGTGACCAATGGATAATGATTTTCTATAGACCTAAGGGCAAATTGAGTGGTACATAACTAGAGATCAACGAGTTTTCATGAATCCTAACCCACCTCCCCATCCCTATATATAAACAATTAGAGAGGCAATTGCCCTCTCATTTTCCCCAATTCCAGTGCTCATTTTTTTCCTCAAAAAAATGCTCATGTTCCTCAAAGATAGGAGCCATCCTACATCAATTTCAAGCAAAATGTCAATACATGTATTTAAGGAATATATATACGTGTGTAAAGTGAAGATTAAAGGCATTTAAAGAACAAGCTAAGCAAAATAAATACTAAAGAAGCTTGTGTACTTGTATATAGGGGATAGGTGTAATTATATATATATATATATGTGTGTGTGTGTGTGTGTGTGTGTGAGAGAGAGAGAGAGTGAGAGAGAGAGAGTAAGTGAGAGAGAGAATTTTAGCATTCATGCATGCCATCTTGACTTCGGGCATGTTTGGTAACTAGGATGGGTTGGAGTAAACTCCTGTGAATAGTGATTGTTTGGATGATTATGAGGGTTGGAAACGGTTGGAATGATAAATGTGATGCGATGTCACATTGATTATGTTTTAAATTAACTTTTTTAAATTATTATAATATGTTTTTACATTAATTTTTTTATTTGAATGTGACTAAAAAATATTAGAACAAAGAAATTGTGGAGTCCACTCAACTAATCCCAACCCAAGAATGCAGGGGTAGAGCTGGGGGTATGCCAAGATACCTTGGAGTAACCTGGCAACCAAACATGCCCCAAAGAAAGTCTGGTTGGTAGCATAAGCCCCGAGTAGTGACCAGTTGACGTCAGATCTATGTTCATTTTGTGTGCATCAAATGCTTAATGATCTACGGTTAGAAAGTATGCGTTTGACGAAAACTTGGATTTGGAGCCTGATGCATAGCAATTAGGTCAAAATAAGGGATTAGTCGGAGTTTTCCGTTTAATTTTTAATGCATCATAATAATTATTTTGTAATAAATAAATCTCAATTTAAATCAGTGAATATGTGGTGGATAACTAGTAATTTAAATTAGGAGTCCTTTTATCTATTAAGGTTTCTCTTTTTTTTGGTATGATATTAACCCTTCTCTACCTAATCATGCAACAAGACTCATAGATTGAGGGAAGAATGGAGGCAAGGGATTAAATCTCACAAAATCAAAGTAAAAGGGAAATAGGAGGCAACCTCCAAATTTTCATTAACATAATAATATGTTTCTTAGTTTTTTTGGATATAAGTCTGAGATTGACCCAAGATAGATCTGAACGGAGGCGAAGAATCCATGTAGCCGACCTTACTTAATTATGGGAAAAGACATTGTTGTTGTTACAATAATATATTTCTCCTACAAAACCCTCCTAGCCACTTCACAGAAAAAGTGGGTGGGATTACGAAGCAAAAGCACAACCCTTACAAACCCTATTTACTGAAAAAAAAACTCATTTTTTATAACTAAATATCCGCACAATATTCATACATCAATCAAATTTTTTTTGGCAAAGCCTTCTCCCATTTTAAGTAGGATTAGCTACATGGATTCTTGCTCAAATCCATGTTGGAAGATCCGACTATTTTTTACGCTGGTCGTCGGCTACCTAACTCAACCCCCACAATGGGGGATTTGAGCCCCGACCTTTTGGGTGATAGACACACTGCACTACCATCAGACCATTGAAGTAGGTATAATCAATCTATTATTTTAAAAAATCAAGTATTATACACTCAAATCTAAACAAAAAACAATGACTAATTCCCTCTTTTTAACAAAATCCTCAATTTATGCGTGGGAGCAGAACCTTACAGCTCTTTCAAAATCCAAAAGATAAACAACCTCATGGAGAATTCACATACATGTGCACAATCCAATTGAACAATGTGGAATACTTAATGCAAGATGATCTTATGGGGCCTACTCATGCAATAAATATATAATCATAAAAACCAATCTTCTTAAGCAAACATATCTAAGCATTGAATGGATGCAAGCAAATATTTAAGATTTCCAATGTGGTAGATCAAATTATATTTATACATGACCTTAATAATAGTATATTACTCTAATCCATTTTCTCTTCTGAGAATCTGCCTTAAATATTTGTATCAAATTATCACGTCAACAACAACAAACTCTTTCCCACATTAGAAGGACTGTTGCTAAAAACAGATACAATGCAGGTCATACCTAAGCTTAGATCGAAAAATGTCAAATCCTTCTAAATAGTTTGGTATTCCTCATCCATTTTGCAAGGTTCTTCTTCAACCTTGCATATCTTTGAATTGCAGCATTAGACGATCTCCTGAAGTTGCCACGAACCTTTTATTTGGTTACTCATTATGAATTTGATCTTGTTTTTATGACCATGTATCCACCAAACCGTCTTCTTCTCGACTATAAAAAAATCATATAAAATTAATTACCCAACACTCATTGTTGTAAAGACATTAATCTTGTTGGGGATAGGCACAATCAAGAGTATCCCTTAAAACTGTCCTGCAGCAAAGATGGTGCAGCAAATATATGTTCCCCACACGAGAACTCAATGGCAACAAAATGACAAGCAATCACAAGGAAGCACAACAAGCAACCACATGAGATAAAGATTTTTACGTGGAAACCCTTACTCGATGTGAGTAAGGAAAAAACAACAGGGCAAGACCGGCAATCAATCCACTACGGTCAAAACGAGCCAAATGTTCTTTCAGTTTTGTTGCCCAACAAAACCGAGATACAAGCCACACACACAACGATAGTTCTTCTACAAGAAACTAACTATCTATGGGTAGCCAAAATACAAAATGTGCTCAAAATCAAGATAGATGGAGTAGCTTTCTTGTGGGCTCCCGGATGGAGACCCAAATCGGCTTCGGCTCCTTAAGGTCGTTCCCAATGGCCTTCTTGCTCCCAAGCCCGAGCTCGTCCAAACGGTGCTCTCCAAGCCCGAGATGCAGCCGGTTGTCGACAAGAGAAGAGAGCAGGAGCGCAGCTGCAACCTCCTTCTCTCTCGACCTCTCTCTCTCTCTCTCGCGCGTGGAGGAAGATGGGTTCAAAAACCCTTTTGCTACACACTCACGGCTAGGAGGAAGATGAGGGTTTCAAAACCCTTTGTTGGTTCTGGAATGGGGTGACAGAAATCGAATGGGGCTCCCTGGAATTGGAGTTGTTGTAAGGAGGGCTTCCACTTGTGGAGAAATTTCACAAATGGCCCCCAAAGTTGGGACTGGATAAATTGCACCAAATACCCAACAACCTCCTCCTTCGGTACCAATGAGGAGTGTCGTCCAGTGATGGAGATCAAGTAGAAGTGACACCGCTCATCTCTCTACAGAGCTGAAGCTTGTCACGAGTGACTGCCTTGGTCAACATATCTGAGGGGTTCTCATCGGTGTGAATCTTCTTCAACATAAGCTACTTCTGATCAATTGCATCCCTCACTCAATAGTATCTCACATCAATGTATTTTGTGCGAGCATGGTGCATGGTACTCTTGCTCAAGTCTATAGTACTCTGGCTATCATAAAACACAACCGGCTCACTGTCATCCAATCCAAACTCACCAAGAAAGCATTGTAGCCACAACACTTCCTTCCCAGCCTCTGCTGCTGCTATGTATTCTGCCTCAGTAGTTGAGAGAGCATCACATTTCTGTAGCTTGGATTGCCATGATATGGCTCCCCCTGTAAATGTGAAAATATGCCCTGAGGTAGACTTTCTCTGGTCCGTGTCACCTGCCATATCTGCATCAGTGTAGCCATACAGTTTGGGATCTGACCTCCCAAAACAAGACACATACTTGAGGTCCCTCTCAAGTATCTCAAGATCCACTTCACTGCCTGATTTGACCAAAATTCGGTGGTCTTAAGTTCAATACAAAGCGTGAACTCAGTCGAAGTGTCAACCACACAAATCTCGATTAAAGTCAACAATTAACCCACACTAAAGATCAATCAACTAGAACTAATGTGGAGTTAAAATTTATTTTTAACTCTACATAAAAGTTGTATAGGTGCAAGTATGTAGAGAGTTCGAACACAGGGAGCAAGCAGGGTAATTCAAACAATTATGCTCAAGAGTGTGTGTGTGATATGTCTACCCTAAGCAGGCAAACAAAGCAATTTTTTTGTGGGTTTTTAATTTTGAAATTTTTTTAATATTTTATTTATTATTTTTTTAAATTTTTAATTTTGTATTTTGATTTTTATAATTTTAAATTTTATATTTTTCTTTTTCTTTTTCAATATTGGAAAGCAAAGACAATGTAATGAGAGTCAAGGTAAAATATTTATAAAAATGTGAAAAAATAACCAAAAATTCAGAAATAAATTATTTTTGGTATTTTTTGGATTTTTTACTGTTTTTGTGATTTTTGGGGATTTTTCAAGATGTTTTTGGTATTTTTAAATACTTAAATAAGTCAAAACAGTGAAACAAGAGCTGGCTGTGAATAAAATGGGAATTAAAAATAGCAACCAGTACTCAAAAATTTTTACAATAATTTTCAAATAAAGCTACTGAAATAGAGAACAAACAGGAGTTGAGTTTGTATTTTTTTGAGTTTTCTACTATTTTATATATATTTTTTTGAAGTTTTTGAGTCTTTTTAAATTTTTAGTGTTTTTCTTTTGAGTTTTTTAATGATTTTTGGACTGACACTAATAGAGGATAAAATAGACACTAGGTGAATTTTTTAGAATTTTTGGAGTTGTTTTAATATTTTTTTGGCATTTTCTAAGCTAGACAGTAGAGAAAAAACTTGTTTTTGATTTTTAATAAATATGAAAATAAAATAAAATCAAAAACTAAATTTAGGGCGTGGAAGAACGCGTATCTAGGAACTAAACCCTATTTTTGTGGAATTTTTGGACTTAAGATGACAGGTTAAATAAATAAACAAGCATCCAAAGAATAAACAAGCCTGGTAGGGGTATTTATGCAATTTACAAAACATCCAGGGGCATACACGCAAATTTCCACAAAATATTGAACTGAATATTTAATTTATAGCACCAAAATACAATTACAAAACCCGCCTGGGTACGCTAGCAATTTTCCCATCAGGGCGCGTGACCCGCACGCGCCTGGCGAGGACTGAAATGTAATATCTCAAAACTCTGGGGGCTTACATGCAAAATGTCCAAAAATATAACACTTGAAAGTGAAATTTTGGTACTAAAACAAAATACAATAAAGGCCAAGGGTCCTTTTGCAAAATGCCCACACCTCACGTGTACAGGTCACGTGAGGTGACGTGGCGAAGGACCTGGATGCAAATATAGAAAGTACGGGGGTGTTTGTGCAAATAGACCAAAGTTTTTACGCTACAGACAAAAGTTTAAATACTAAATAATAAATACAAAAGGCGCGAGGGTTGGAATGCAAAATACCCTCGCTGGGGCGGTCCGCAGGTGACACATGGCAAGAATCCAACGGCTGGCGTCTGAGGGCGATCCAGCGGCGGGGAGCATGCCACTTATCCACGTGGTGGCACGGGGACGGCCGATGACGGTTCGTGGATCCGCGGCTGAGATTAGATCTCCGTGGGGAGATCAACGGTCGGGGCGCGGCGAGATCCAACGGTTGCTGCTCTATCTGGAGGAGACGCCCTGATCGGACGGTGGCGAAGACGGCTGGAAGAACACGGCGGAGCTCCGGCTGTGCGAGGTTCCTCGAGCTCCTCCGGCCGATCCCGATGGCTGCTGAGCTTCAAAATTGGGCTGGAGCCTCCTCTGGTCGTCGCCTATCTCCTGGGGGCGTCAAAAAGCCACGGCGGAGGCCGTGGTGCTCGCTGGTGGCTGGCGGAGCTGGAGGGCTTCGTTGGCTCCGGCGAGCTTCAAAACTCGCCTCCGGGAAACTTCACTTTGGCTTTGACCTGCAAAACTGGTCAAAGGGTCCAGGGCAAAGTGCCTGGACCCTTGGATGGTCTCGGGGATGCTCGGATCGAGGTGGGGATGCACGGCCGGAGGTGCGCTTCGGCCAAGGTGCTTGATTTGGCGAAATACTTGATGGAACTTGAAATTTCTTTGGGGTTTCGAAGCTAAGGCTAACAGGAGTAAAATGATGCAAAGAAATGAGCGGGGTGAGCCCTCAATGGCCGGAGCCAAAGGAAGAAGCAAACCTCGACGCCGGAGATTGGCGGAGGTGGTGGAGGCTCCCTCGACTTCGTTCGCCTTGGCTGAAGAGCGCGCGGTGGAGCTGTCACCTCCAGCAGTGCTCGGAGCTCTCGAGAGGCGGAGAGGGGTGGACCAAGGGGACTCGAATTCAAATCGAAAGAGGGGTGTTGGTTTTAAGTGGTTTGACCCGAGGTGACAGGGGTCCAAAGACCAAGAGATCTGGAGCACCTCAGTGATCCATGACCCGATGCAATCACCTGGCGGGCGAGAGGGATGGTAGGTGGAGAACTTTGCAGAAGATGGTATCGCGAAAGGGTGAAAGTTGATGCCTCGAAAAATCCGCGAATGCGGGTCAAAAACGAGGCTGCCAGGAGCTACAGGGGCCTAGGACACCTAGTTGACCGAGGTCAACTAGGGTTTGCACCTGGTTGGTCCACGTGGACCAACCAGGAAAAACCCTTGATAAATGTTTTATAAAATCAATAAAAAATAGAAATAGGCCGAATTAATTAAAAGTCATAAAATGAAAAATGCTTAAAATTTTATGTAGTATTTTATTCTGATTTTTATTTATTTTTATGACGTATATTTTTACAAGTCACCTTTTTAACCTTATATAGGTATAATACTTACATATTGCATCTTTTTATTTTTATTTTGTATATTTTAATTTTATTATTTTTGTTTCTTATTTTGTAAAATTATAAAATAATTTTATACACATAAATATATTTTTACTTTATTTTTCTGATTTATTATGTATAATTAATAAATTCTAAGAGAATTTTGTACAGGTATATGTATAGGCAGTATACCTATGTATTCTTTATACAAATATTTTTATTTTGTATTTCCTTTGCATTTTTACTCTTAGTTTAATGCACATATATATTATAAATAATATTTACATAATTATAAAAATATAAAAATGAATAAATAATGATTCAGGAATAAATTGAATATTTTATTCAGTATAGGTATACAATAGGGGTCCAAAACTCGACTTTCAAACCGTAGCCCCGCCAAATGCGAAACCACCGCCATTGGATAGATTATTTTATTCTATATACAATTAAAGGTGAGTTTGCTACATTTGGAGTTGTCAGTTGCGAGATACGGGTCTGGAAAGTTGGGATTTTCAATTCTTGTTCAGACCATAACTTTTTGTCTGTACATTATTTTTCTTTGAAATCAATTTTGTATTTTTCTTTATAAAACTATCTACAACTTTCATGTACGAAGTTTCTTTATTTGATGTATAAAAAGTGGAACTAAAAATAGGTCCCAAAATGAATAAAGAATGAATAGAATGTATAGGTATTTTCTCAGTATTTCTGACCTTATCTCCCCCTACTTTATTCCTTGTCGACCTATTCATCAAGATGCCTAGGTCTCGGGGGTTTTGAGTCATAAAATATTTGCAATATTTTATTCTTTTTCTTTTCTTTATTTATTCTATAATTTTGGCCTTAATTACAGCATTTTATACACTATGTAGATGCACATGTATGAATGCTAAGATAATGATATTAAGGCTATTTACAGGTATTTGCTAGGATTTTTGGTGCCAAAATGATAGAATAAAGATGATGAAATGTGGATTCATCACTGCCTCCCAATGGTCCTTGCCTGGGTTGGCTATGAATCTGCTCACCACGCCCACTGCATGGGCTATGTCTGGTCTAGTGCAAATCATTGCATACATGAGCCTCCCAACTGTAGATTGGTATGGGATCTTGGTCATCTCTGTTTTCTCCTCAGAAGTAGAAGGACATGGGTCTTTGGTTAGCTTGAAATGAGAGGCTAAGGGTAACTGACATGCTTTGTATTCTTCATGTTGAACCGCTCCAACACGCGTTCAACATAGCTCTATTGTGATAACCACAACATGTGCTTCTTCCTGTCTCTTGTATTCTGCATCCCAAGGATGTGGCTTTCCTTGCCCAAATCTTTCATCTCAAACTCTTTGGAGAGTTCCCTCTTGAGCTTTGTAATCAAGTTGGAATCATGACCTAAAACCAACATATCATCCACGTAGATCAAAAGAATGACAAACCTGTCATTGGAAAGATGACGAACATATACACATGGATCAGTTGTAGTCCTCTTAAAGCCCTGCTTTGCCATGAAGGCATCAAACTTCAAGTGCCACTGTCTCGGGACTTGCTTCAAGCCATAGAGAATCTTCCTTAACCTGCAGACCATGTTCTCTTTCCCTTTCTCTTGAAATCCCTATGGCTGCTCCATGTAGATCTCTTCTTTCAAATCACCATGAAGAAACGCCATCTTCACATCCATCTGCTTCAGCTCAAGGTCCATGCTAGCAACAAGTCCTAGCACCATTCTCACTAAATTCATCTTCACCACTGGGGAGAAGACCTCATCATAGTCCACTCCTTCCTCCTGGTTGAATCCTTTCACCACCAATCTAGCCTTGTACTTGACCTGCTTGCCACTGTCATCAGACTTTAGCTTGTAAACCCACTTGTTCTTCAAGGCTCTCTTACCTTTGGGAAGCTCAACAAGATCATAAGTGCGGTTTTTTCTTGAGAGATATCATCTCCTCATTCATTGCATTGTGCCAATGATCCTTGTCCTTACGCATCTGTTCCTCCTCAAAGGTATATGGCTCACATGCATTTGTGAGTATCACATACCTGGAAGTGGGGTAACGAGATGATGGCTGGTGTGTCCTCTCAGATCTCCTGACCTGAGGCTCTGCTGCGTCTGCATGTATATGAGGCTGCTCCCCCTGCCCCAAGTCCCCTGGACCTGCATTAATGGGGTCTGCATCTGGCTCACGCTGCTCTATCTGCTCATCCTCTCCACCTATATCATGTACTGGAAAGGGCTCCGTGTCATCATTGTCATCATCAATGGAAAATTCATCTGCATCACCACTCTCAGTGGTGTCCGCAACCAATGTCTGATTCTCATAAAAGATCACATCCATGTGTCTGGTGACTATCTTCTTCCTTAGATCCCAAAGACGGTATCCAAACTCCTGATCTCCATAGCCAAGAAAGATACAAGGCACTGCCTTGTCATCCAACTTCTTCCTTTGCTCCTTTGGTACCAATGATTAAGCCTTGCATCCAAATACCCTCAAATGAGCATACGAGGGGTCCTTACCTATCCAAATACACTCTGGAATCTCAAAACCCAAAGGAACTGATGGAGATCGGTTGATCAAGTAACATACGGTGCGAACCGCCTCAGCCCAAAAGGTCTTAAGCAAATTCGTTGTCTTCAGCTTGCAGCGAACTCTCTCAACAATGGTCATGTTAATCCTCACAGCTAGATCATTGTGTTGGGTTGTGCCTGACTCTGTCCTCTCATGCCTGATGTCGTGCTCTGCACAATAGCCCTGAAAACTATGGGAGGTGTACTCTCCCCCATTGTTTGTGCGTAGACACTTCAACAATTTTCCTGTCTCACGCTCAACCATGACATAGAATTTCTTGAAGCAATCAAATACATGATCCTTCGATCTCAGCACATACACCCACACCTTCCTAGATGCATCATCAATGAAGGTGAAAAAATACATGTTGCCTCCCAAAGAGGCTGTGTCCATGGGACCACAGACATCCGAGTGAACTAGCTGTAGAAGGTCCCTCTTCACCTTGGCTCTGACTTTGAATGTCTCACTCCTGCTCTTCCCAACCTCACACGCATCACAAGGAGACAATGTGATGTCATTGTGATAGGGGATCAACTCTCTCTTGCTCAAAAGCTGCAAGCCCTTCTGGCTCATGTGCCCAAGTCGACGGTGCCACAAATCTGATGTATCCGCCTCGCTAGCATGCAAACTACCATCCATGACCTTCACTCTAGTCATGTAGAGTGTGTGACACAAACTGCCTCTACCCATGATGAGAGAACCCTTGCTAATCTTGCACTTGCTGTCGCCGAACTTCAGATGGTAGCCATCACTATCTAGCTGTGAGCCAGATATAAGACTAAGTTGTACATTAGGAACATGCCTCACATTCTGGAGAATCATTGAGCACCCAACATCAGTCTGAATCGAGATGGTGCCCATGCCCACGATCTTAGAGTAACTCTCGTTACCCATCAAGACTCGTCCATAATCAACCCTAGTGTAGGTGGTGAAGAACTCCTTGTGTGGAGTCACATGATAGGAGGCAGTCGTGTCAGAGACCCACTCCAAATCACTCCCTGCATGCAAGCACTGATCCTGGATGGTGAGAATCACCTCTTTTACATTGTCATCTGCCACAACTGCAGCTACATTCTCATCTTCCTTTTCCTGATCTTTCTTGGCTTCAGCTTGCTCTCTCTTCCAAACCCTGCAATCTCTCTTTCAGTGATCGGGGTTTCTGGCAATGGTGATACTTTCCTCTACCCTTGGACTTGTCTCTGGATTTCTGCCTCTCCTGTGATGCTCCTCTGTGGATCTTCCTCTCCTGTCAACTGCATACACATGTGAAGAGGAGGATACCTCTCCCGAAGAGCGATGCATGATCTCCTCATTTAGGAGACTACCCTTGACCATGGCCATGATCAACTTGATATCCTTCGCAGAGTTGATCACGGTGACTACTAGAGTCTCCCAACTGTCTGATAATGAAGTGCCTGCAACTCATCATCAAGTACCAATCTCATAGAAGTCAACTGATTGATGATGCTTTGGAAATCATTCAAATGTTCCGTCACTTTTGTTCCATCCTTGTATTTCAAGTTCACTAGCTTCCTAATCAAGAAAGCCTTGTTAGTTGTGGTCTTCTGGTCATAGAGTTCGAACAACTTATCCCACAACTCCTTCGCATTCGTCTCCTCAGCAACATGATGGAGCACGAACATGTCAAGCCACTTCTGAATGGTCCCAATGGCATTTCGATTCAACTTTGTCCACTCACTTGCGGGCATGTTCTCCGGCTTGGCATTCTCTCCTTCCACCGGATCATGGAGGTCCTTGCAATACAAGATGTCTTCCATCTTAGCTTTTCAAATATGCCAATTACTACTTGTGAGCTTAATCATTGTGCCCTCATCATCTTTGCTCATTTTTGCTCAACCTGAGCTCTGATGCCATTTGTTGGGGATAGGCACAACCAGGAGTATCCCCTAAAACTGTCCTGCAGCAAAGATGGCGCAACAAATATATGTTCCCCACACGGGAACTCAATGGCAACAAAATAACAAGCAATCAAAAGCAAGCACAACAAGCAACCATAGGAGACAAAGATTTTTACGTGGAAACCCTTACTCGATGTAAGTAAGGGAAAAACCACGGGGCAAGACCAGCAACCAATCCACTATGGTCAAAACGAGCCAAATGTTCTTTCAGTTTCGAGATACAAGCCACACACACAACGATAGTTCTTCTATAAGAAACTAACTATCTATGGGTATCCAAAATACCAAATGTGCTCAAAATCAAGATAGATGGAGTGACTTTCCTGTAAGATCCCGGATGGAGACCCAAAATGGTTTCGGCTCCTTGAGGTCGTTCCCAATGACCTTCTTGCTCCCAAGCCCGAGCTTGCCCAAACGGTGCTGTCCAAGCCCGAGCTGCAGCCCGCTGTCGACAAGAAAAGAGAGGAGGAGCCCAGCTGCAACCTCCTTCTCTCTCGACCTCTCTCTCTCTCTCGCGTGGAGGAAGATGGGTTCAAAAACCCTTTTGTTGCACACTCACGACTAGGAGGAAGACAAGGGTTTCAAAACCCTTTGTTGGTTCTGGAATCGGGTGGCAGAAATCGAATGGGACTCCCTGGAATTGGAGTTGCCGTAAGGAGGGCTCCCACTTGTGGAGGAATTTCACAAATGGCATCCAAAGTTGGGACCAGATAAATTGCACCAAATACCCAACAAATCTTTAGAGGTATCATATTATCACAAGCATCGCTTGAAGGTATTCTGCACTTAACTGCCATGCGTTAATTCTGTGAGTGGCACCTCCGTCCAAGGTTTTAAAAACTGGACCGAACATTGAACCGATCAGTCTTAGGTTTGGTCCAACCGGATCGAACCGTCGGTCCAAACCGGTCGGACCGATGATGACGTCAACATGATGTCATCATTCTTATCGACTCGGAAAAAAATCGGACCGAGCTTAATTTACTGGTCAGACCGATCGAACCGATCTTTTTGAACCAATAAAACCGGATACATATATGTAAGTACTTATTTATATACCAATGAAATAATCGTTAGAAATTTCAAATCTTTAAATAGAATAACATGATTACCTATTTCGAGTAAAACTCTACAAAGTTAGTCGCATTTTCTAGAATTATATATTAATATAATATTGTGATCATTTATTTATAATTGCTACAAGAAAATTACTCTAAGAAAGTATTGACATAACATATATTCCAAAAAAGAGAGGGACATACCTTATATCGCAGAAGTTAAGAAGGGTATACATGATAAAAACCCCGTTATTTCATTATTTAAACCTTTAATTTTTGAAAATTACCAAACCATAAAAACTTGGTCAATTCGGGTCAACCCGATCCGACCATCTGGGTCAACCCGGTCCGACCACTAGTTGCAACTAATTTTTTATTTTTTTATTTTTTAATTTTTTTGAAATTAATTACAAAGAACCAACCGAACCGATCGGGTCAGGGCCGGTTCCCGATCCAACTGGTCTGACCGGCCGGTCTGATCTGTTTTAAACCCTGCCTCCGTCGATTCCTAACATGCTTAGCAAAATCAAGTACTTAAAAGCACCACTCTTTGAACAAGGATCTCTAGGCTTATTTTTGTCACAGGTCTAATTCTTTGACATTGAATCTGCACTACATATGCAATGAGAATGTCTTCATTCCACTTTGTCAAAAACCCTTCTCCAAAGGCACCATCCAACAAATAAACTCTCAAAACATTATATTGGCCACATCTCTTATCCCATCCACTTAAACAACGTCAGCAGCAAAAAACATGCACTGCTACTTTCCATGTATATCATCGTCAACGCATAAGCTATTATTTAGCATTTTCTAGAACAATATACAAAATATGCCCCCCGCACGCACACAGATTCTCTAGATATTCGAGTTAATTTTCAAACAAAAAGACTTTAAGGTTATACAATTTATAAAAGTCATAGGTGTTGAGAAAAACTTATGAAGGACTAGTGTTAGAAAACATGTGAGTTGATTGAAATGAGAGGTTGATCTCTCATTATATAAGAGGGGCGGCGGCCAAATATGACATGGGCAACGAGGACCAGTGTTTAGAAAATCAGACTGGATCGATCGGTGAACTGGGAGTGGACCGGTCTGGTTAATCAATTCTTATCGATTCGGTTCGAAAGTACATGATTTAATCAATCCGTCGGTTCAATCTATTACTTTTAATCTTGTTTGACCAGGTTCAATCAAAATTGAACCGCATTTAATTTTAATTTCATTCAAAAAAATGCTAAAGGTGGGAGTTAAACCCGTGGCCTTTGGTTATCTATCTCAACCTCCTAACTAGCTACTCTAACGCTTTTTTTTGCATGTAAGGGATTTTAAATATAATTAAACTACTGTTATTCTGTAGAGCATATAGTCCAACTAATATACATACATACATACATACATACATACATACATACATACATACATACATACATACATACTTACATACATATATATATATATATATATATATATATATATATATATATACACACACACTTATGGGTAAAATGGGGCTGCCCCCATGGGGGAGCTAACTTGGCTCCCCCCGCGCCATTTCGCCTATTTTTTTATTTTTTTGAAAATTTCTTCTATGGATTTTCATCAATATATACCTATATTATGTCATTAAAATTTCGTGCGAAATAGAGACTTTTACGACCTCCATCCAGACGGGGTCGATTTTAGCAATTCTATTACCATTAAAAAATGACTGTGTGGATGGAGGTCATATGAGTCTATGTTTCGCACGAAATTTTAATGACATAATATAGGGATATAGTGATCAAATTACACGGAAGAAATTTTCAAAAAAATAAAAAAATGAGAAAAATAGGGCGGGGGAGCCAAGTTAGCTCGCCCTAGGGGGTAGCCCCATTTAACCCTATATATATGTGATATGCATGACATTTGATGGTGCATACTAATAACACGGGTTTGGCAAGGGTCTAAATATCTCACACAAGGCAGAGACAAGAGTCGCTGCGGCGACCACTCACTAAACCCGTATTAGTCAACAATGAACCCACAATATAAATCAATCAAGCAATGAGAAACAAATGTGGAGTCAAATTTATTTTTAACTCTACAATAATGTGTATAGTGCAAGTATGTAGAGTGTCGAACTCAGGGAGCAAGCAGGATAAATCAAGCAAAATGCTAAAGTGTGTGGCTGTGATAAATGTTTACAAGTATGCAATTTTTTGTGGGTTTTTAATTTTTAATTTTTCTTATTATTTTATATTTTTTTATTTTTTTATTTTTATTTTTAATTTTCTGATTTTATATTTTATATATTTTTTTATAAAAGAGAATATACACCAACTAAGAAAAGAGGGTAATAGGGTATTTATAAAAATAGAGAAAAATAGCCAAAATTCAGGAAAAAATGTTTTTGGTCTTTTTATAATGTTATGATGTTTTTATGATTTTTGATAATTTTTCTGAATGTTTTTGATATTTTTAAAAAGCTAAAATACAAGAAAACAGTGAATTAAACTACTGGCCGAAATTAAAATGAGGATTAAAAATAGAAATCAGACTCTAAAATCCTCAAATTAATTTTAAATAAAATAGAATAAATCAGAGAAAAATCAGAAAGTGAAATTGGATTTTTAGGATTTTTCTTGAATTTTTTAGATTTTTAGGAAGGTTTTTGGGGTTTTTTTAATTTTAAGGTTTTTGTTTTGAAATTTTTAATGATTTTTGGTCTGAAGCTAAAAGATGACAAAATACGTAAAATAGATTTTTTTGGAAATTTTCAAAAACTTTTGATAATTTTTATGGATTTTCTAATGCAAACAATGCTGAAAATGCAGGGCCTCCGCAGATGGAGGACTAGGGATAGGTTCATGTGCCTGTGAAGGAATAGAATCCATACAATGATCATCATGCAACACATATGGATCTGAAGTGTACACAGAAACCTTTCCTTTATTCATTTTTTTGTTCTTTTTGTTACCACAGTCCTGAGATACAAAAGGTGGCAACACAACATGTGGGAGCTCAACAGAAGTGGAAGTGGTGGCCTCAATACCACCAACGGCATCTGACTTCGCGGCATCAGCACCGCGCTCTGGCTCTGCGTCAAAAATAGTGGCTTCAGCACCACCGTCTGCATCGGGTGTCTTGACGGCCTCAGTACCGTCATCTGGATCTCCATCATTGGTGGCTTCAGCACCACCGTCATCAACATCATCAGCGGCATCAGTACCGCTACTCTACTCATCTGGCGCTCGTGGTTCCTCGTGTGGCTGTCGCTCAGATGAGGCGCCGCCGGCTGGCATCCTACTGCTCCTAGTAGTCACAAAATCAACATCATACAAAGATGACATGTCACTCAAATAATCACTAGGAGAAGTGTCCTCTGTGAACTGTACCTGCTCAGACTTCCTCTTTAGATTGTTCGGATTTGCCTCAATCTGAGCTGGTATGGCGGCTTTGCCCTTGATGATATCCCTCATCTCCTGCCGAAACTCATCCATTTCCTGTCGGAAGGATGCTCGTTGTTCAGAAAGCAAGCGGGCAAGGTCATCTAGAGCTGGGTTCTCAAAGGCGGGTGCATGAGAACCGGAAGTGTTTCCTTGCGGGAAATGAGGCTGCTGCTGGTGAGAATAATGCTGGGTTGGATGGGAGTATGTCTATTGAGGCTGTTGACGCTGCCTCCATTGTTGTCCCTGATAGACGGGATGAGGACCCTGCTGGTGTTGCTGGTGGGCATACTGGGGTTGCTGCTGCTGCTGGCTGTTCTGATGGCCATGAGCGGGAGGCTGCTGCTGGGATGAGGTGCTACCAGTGGTCCAACGGAATCCGGGGTGATCGCGACAAATCCCGGGCTGCTGTAGGTACCGGTCGTACCAAATCCCATTGACTTCCATCAATGGTTCCTGCTCGACGGGGGGGTGGAAGAACTGCCAGTGGCTGATCCGGTTGATAGACCACCATCTGAGTGTCCTGAGATGGTGGCTGCGATGGGTAGTACTGTAGCAGCGGGACTGGCTCTGCTTGGATGTGATGGACCTGGCGATACAAGGCAGAGGGATGGGTTGAGCTGCTACTGCTGGGATCGGCTCGTGACCTGGGAGGCTGCTGAGTACATGTTTGTGCCTCCTAGATGCAAAGAATCTGCGTCTTCAGGTCACTCATGGTCTTGGTCATTTGGTGCATTTGGGCCAGTCCTTACATCTGCTTTTTCTCGAGGATCTCGAGACAGTCCAACATCTCACTAATGATGCCCATGTTGGTTGCGGCTAATTCAGCTTGGGTTGCGGCTACCGACGGAGTATGAGGACCTGCATCGATGCGAGCGATCCTCTGATATGATCCCGCTCCTTGGGGGGCTTCTGCTGTGTGTAGACTCTGGCTTGGGCCATGACCGTCGAGTTCTCAAACATCCCTTCATAAATGGCCCAAACGTTGTCTTCACCCTTGGAAAAGTAGGAACCACCACAAGAGGCATTTACAAGCCCCTACAGCTCCGGTGTTAGCCCAAAGAAGAAACGATGAACCAGATTGGGCTTGGATATATCATGGTGTGGACACCGGTCGATGAGCTCTTGATGAATCTCGTATTCATCATGCTAAAAACTCTCTATTAAAACCCCTGTCTTAATTAATCCAATAAAATCACCTCTAATTCTTTGATTTTATCTTGTACTATATTGTGTATAATTACCATTAATTTATTGTATTTAGTTTGCCTTATTTTTCTGTAATTATTTTATCACTCAAAAACCCCTAAAAATTAGGTAGATAACTTGTCTATAAATCACTGACCCTTAAAAAGATAAAAAATACAAAAAGATCTCAAAACCGCAAACTTGGTGTTTTTATCCCCTTAAAAATACCCCCCAAAAATAGCTTTTGTACAGTTGACCTCTTTTGGCTTTTTGACCAACATGAAAGTTGTAGATCTCATTGAGACGAGCAACTTTCATTTTTTGACTTTTTCCAAATTCGGCCTCTAACTATTTCTTTTCTAATTTTCTTTGTATTTATTTTTGAATTAATCTGATTGGGCCACGTGGCGCCCTCTGGGCCGCCCACGTGGCCCGCTCCTCCTCGCACCACCCGGCGGCCTCCTGGGCCGTTGGATCCTCTCAAACCCGCTTCCATCTCAATCGTTAAACCCCGCTCCATCGCCCACCGTCTGATCTGACTCCCAGATCAGATCTCATCCATCTATTAGCGCTTCAAACTCATCCGTCGATCTCCTTGTGATCCAACGACGACGAAGCCTCCACGTCACTCACTCACTATAGCCGCCCGATCTCACGCTCATCCTACGGTCTATAGCAATCCACGTACCCCAGTCATCCTAGGCCGTTGGATCTATCCCAAGTCCGCATCCTACCACTCGTTAGCGCCTCATCTCCACCGTCGGATCAGATCTTTTGATCTGATCCTAACCCTCCCTTCGCGCCATCATCCCAGCCGTTGGATCGTCAGATCCAACGGTCCTCCACCGTCTTCAACCTCCGTAACCTCCCCCTTCCCCAGCCGTTTCACCTCGCGCATCCTCCGCCCCCTTCCATTTCTTGCCGACGCTCCAGCCACCACCTCCTCGTCGTAACGCCACCAAAGACTTCTCCGTTCGACCAACATCCCTGCGCCACCTTCATCACTCGCCCCCATTAATCCTTTCGCCATTAAACCTCGTCGCAAAAATGCTCCACACCACTGTAACCCCCGACCACCTCCGCCTATAAAATGCCATCTCCGCCATCGCTGCACCTTGTCCACCAATTCTTGGGTTAGCTCCTAGTCTCCTCCGCCCCTCCGGTGACAGCGGAGGGGCGGAACGTCGAGGTGAAGATGGAGTTCTCCTGGTGTAGACCCACGGCATTCCCGCCGTGTATCGGTGGCCTCCAGTCACCAATTGAGCCCCGAGGCCGGCTGACCTCGCCGGGCGAAGACCGAGGCTCCCTTGAGCCTCAATCCCAGGCCAGTTCCTCCGCCAACTCCTCGCTCCGGCGAGGAGATTTTTTTTCTTGTCTTTTTTCGCTAAATTTCCTTCCGCCGATAGTCATCTTCATTCCATTACGATACCCCCACCAGATTCGCAACACCGCCCTTGTCTTTGCCGACCCTCCTTTCCCTTCTCCAGACCCCCAGCCGCTGCGATCCACCTCCTCCTCCACCTCACCGGAGGAAGAGCTTTGGCCTCCACCTCCGATCACCCTCAGGCCACCACTCACCTCACGAACACTCACGCACCTTCCGCACGCACGCTTCGGCTAAACTAATCATTGCAGGACCTCAATGGCCGGAGTTTGCGTCGGCGCAACTTCGAGCTACTCTCCGCCGGCGAGGCTCCCTCGACCTCCTCCTCCGATCCACCACGGAGCCTCGCGGCACTTCCCAGATCTTCGCCGGAGGCTCAGCTAGCTCCTTCGACATTCAGACGACCCATTGAGCGACGACGGAGCCAAGGGAGGGACGTCGGAGCCTCGCCTCCTCCGGCGGTCCGCGATGAAAATGAAGCTACAGGTGCCGTTCGATTCAACTGAATCGAATGGCTGTGGTGAAGCCACGTGGAGGCCCGAGCCTCGAACCAGACCTACAGGCTCGGGCGGACCAGACCTCGCCCCGAACCTCCTGATAAAGCCACGTGGCCCGAACCACAGGCCTGCCCCGAGCCTGGGTCGGTGCACGTGGGACCTGGGTAAATTGCTGAGATGACCCTGGAAGAAATGAAAATTGCAGTTTGGTCCTCCAGGCGCGTGCCTCACGTGCGCACCTGGGGTTATTTACGGGGAGGCCCTTCATACTTTTGGAAATTACAAATAGGTCCCTACACGCAATGTGAAAATTGCAAAGGACCCCAGGCGGTTTTCTTTATTTGCATTTAGGTCCTTCCAGGGACCTAAATGCAATATTTATCCCTTTATTTTATTGCATTTTTATTACAATTATGCCCTTGCACTGTTTTTAGCATAACTTGAGCATCGTAGGTCCAAATTGCATGATTTTAGTGTCGTTTTGATCCTTATTTAGTCCTCTACATTTTAGCATACTTTTTGGTTCCATTTGACACTGTTTTAGTTTAAGTGATTTTTTATGTTAAAAATGGACCATGCTCTATTTGTCTTGCTTGATTTGATGACCGATTTTTAATGATGTGTTCAAAATGACTCTAACTTCATTCTATATTGCGTTGCTCACATTTTAGGGTATAATTCTGGCATTTTATTTATCCTGCATATTCCCTTGCATTATTTGCCCATGCATCACTTTAACTTGCATAAAAAATATCTAAAAAATGCATGCATCATAGCATTGCCTTATAAATAGCATAATACATCATAATTTGCTTATGGACCTGAAACTGAAATTAATTGACATTATGCCTTCATAAATCAAAATTCAATACTCTGATTAGACTGCCGTGTCCCTATGTTCGACCTTGGTACACTTACCAAGTAAAATATTCCACAGCATTCCAAGTCTGTGGTTTTTGCTGAACAAAATTCACCTCCTATACTACGACTTATTTATTTATATTAAAGAGGCGAATTTTACGTTCATCAAATGGCGCCGTTGCCGGAGATACGGCTTTGCTTAATTTTTGGATTTTGATTTTTTTTTCATTTCAAAAATTTTTTAGGTCCTCATTTCATGCATCATTTCTTGCTGATTTAATTTCTTTGAGTTCTAACTTTTTTCTTTTGTGGCAGGGCCCATGAAAATCGGGGACGCCTGATCGTCATGGAGGCGCGAAGTCGGGAGCTTCCGTTGAAGAGGCCGCAAGAGAAGCCGTGAAGAAATTCTAGGATTTTTATCAGTCAACTTGCATTGCATGTTGTAAAAAAAAGAAAAAAGAAAAAAGGAAAAAAAGAAAAAAAATGCATCTGCATATTTATTTTTAGTCTTGCATATTGTACTAAAAAAAATCCCCCCCCCTCACACACACACACCTACACTGCACATATTCACCCCCACCCTCCCCCTGTATATTTCACTCTCTCTCTCTATCTCTCTCTCTCTCTCTGTGTATATCTATTCTTCACAAACCCCCTCCCCCTCACCCTTGTATCATAGAACCTCCCCCCTAACACAGACCTTACTCGGCTATTTATAGCCTAGGTATAGGGGGGATCTGCCTGCTCATCCATCCCTCGTTCGGTCTTCTTGTACTTAGGCCAACTTTGGCCTAAGTATAAGAGGACCCTCTTCCTCAGTTCCGCTGTATCACCCTGTACTTGAACCGAGCCTTGGCTTCATGGCACTTGTGCTATGAGGACATAGCAAATTTTAAGTATAGGGGGGTATACCGTATATTATTGTATATTACTTTAGCCTTAGCTCGCGTTTTAAAAAAAAACTTTTTAAAATTTTATTTTTCGGGCTGGGTTTTGGTAAACTAGTGAACTGAGTAAAAACCTGTAAAAAATTAAAAATTGAGGGTTTAATTTTTGTAAATATTCCTTTTTTAAAAAAATTGAAAAGTTAAAAAAAATCTTTCTTGGAGGTTGACTCTGACTACTAGGTTTAGTAGGCATTTTCAGTGACGGAACCTCGGTCTCCCTTAGCAGAGTGGGTGGTTTAGAGGACATCGCATACAGCCCCGTCCTCAAGTAACACGGGCCTCGGTCCGTACTTACACCCATAATGGCTGAAAGTGTATACTTTTATTTGAGCCTGGGCCAGTCATTGTCTCTCCGAGGAAATAAAAAAAATTAAAAAAATTAAAAAATATTATTAAAACCCATAACAATTTGCAAAAGATAAAAATCACACAAAAAAATTCACTAACCCATGGAGTTGGTGTATTCCTGACACATTCACACTCACGCAAGGCTTGAGGATTTTTTAGGACACTGGATCTCTGGGATCTTGAGAGTCGGAGTTAACATGCCTTAGTCATTAGGGTTTTCCTGACTTAAATATCCACACTCCTCTGGTTTGAAAGATTTGAGTGCTATATTGCACTCTTCATCTCTACTTTCAAGAAAATATGATCAGCACAGTCACTTCCACAACTGCATGATTGATGAGCTGAGATGAGATATCACTTAAGGAACTAGGACCAGAGAAATGAGTTTAGACCCGATCTAATGATATTCGAGGATGGGATAAAGTTAATGAAGGCTTCAGAAAACCTGAGTGTCAGCAAAACCCTAGCCAGTATGTGAACAAGATTCATATGCTATCTCTTGGATATTTACCTAAAAGTGCCAGGGTGTGATGAAATTTAAAGGAACTTGTTGATCAGTGTGCGCCAATCTCTTAGTAAAAGCAGTGGAGCTAGCCAACAAAAGAAATGAAATGTCAAAGAAAAGCTCTAAATCAAAAGTCAAATTCTAAATGAGCTTCCACCAATGGCGAGCGCTCCCAAACATTTTCAAAGTGTCCACTTGGACCAAGCGCTAATTAGGACCAAGGAGTCGGGCTGACACCACAAAAAGGGCCCTGCATCGTAAGCGATACAAGTCTGGGTGTCGAAGGTATCTTAGATACTCAGAAAAGACACACCCCGGTGTATTCCCAGAAAAACAAGTGCAGACGACTCCAACTCTCTTGTCGGACACATTGATCAACAAAATAATAATATACATGTGTTGAGTAGAAGGCACTCGAGAAGTCCCTTGTTCCAATGTGAGGGTGAGAAAATTAGACACAATCCCAGTACCTCCATCATCTGGCCGTCCATCAACATTTCAAAGTCTGACAAACTAATGAGACGGTGGACCGAAGCAAGAACATACTTATTCCCTAGTATTGAGGATTAGGTCTAGAGGAAGATCTTTGGGACTGGAACCTTGGGTGATGCATCGACTCGGCTCTCATGAAATACAGTACACTAATTGTCATATCCTTATATTATATGTACAAAAAGAGAGTCTGATAATCAGAGAAGTTGGATTCCTTCTGACTAAGGCTTGGATAAACCCGGAATTTTAGGATCACTTAGGTCAAGGGTCTTCGAAAGATCAAGCCTTGTAAATTTTCACGCGCACTTCAGGAATTAATCCGACTCCTTCATTCTTTAGATGCTCGAGGATGAGCATGGTTTAAGTATAGGGGTATGATGAATCTCGTATTCATCATGCTAAAAACTCTCTATTAAAACCCCTGTCTTAATTAATCCAATAAAAACACCTCTAATTCTTTGATTTTATCTTGTACTATATTGTGTATAATTATCATTAATTTATTGTATTTAGTTTGCCTTATTTTTCTGTAATTATTTTATCACTCAAAAACCCTTAAAAATTAGTTAGATAACTTGTCTATAAATCACTGACCCTTAAAAAGATAAAAAATACAAAAAGATCTCAAAACCGCAAACTTGGTGTTTTTATCCCCTTAAAAATACCCCCCAAAAATAGCTTTTGTACAGTTGACCTCTTTTGGTTTTTTGACCAACATGAAAGTTGTAGATCTCATCGAGACGAGCAACTTTCATTTTTTACTTTTTCCAAATTCGGCCTCTAACTATTTCTTTTCTAATTTTCTTTGTATTTATTTTTGAATTAATCTGATTGGGCCACGTGGCGCCCTCTGGGCCGCCCACGTGGCCCGCTCCTCCTCGCACCACCCGGCGGCCTCCTAGGCCGTTGGATCCTCTCAAACCCGCTTCCATCTCAACCATTAAACCCCGCTCCATCGCCCACCGTCTGATCTGACTCCCAGATCAGATCTCATCCATCTATTAGCGCTTCAATCTCATCCGTCGATCTCCTTGTGATCCAACGACGACGAAGCCTCCACGTCACTCACTCACTATAGCCGCCCAATCTCACGCTCATCCTACGGTCTATAGCAATCCACGTACCCCAGTCATCCTAGGCCGTTGGATCTATCCCAAGTACGCATCCTACCACTCGTTAGAGCCTCATCTCCACCGTCGGATCAGATCTTTTGATCTGATCCTAACCCTCCCTTCGTGCCATCATCCCAGCTGTTGGATCGTCAGATCCAACGGTCCTCCACCGTCTTCAACCTCCGTAACCTCCCCCTTCCCCAGCCGTTTCACCTCGTGCATCCTCCGCCCCCTTCGATTTCTAGCCGACGCTCCAGCCACCACCTCCTCGTCGTAACGCCACCAAAGACTTCTCCGTTCGACCAACATCCCCGCACCACCTTCATCACTCGCCCCCATTAATCCTTTCGCCATTAAACCTCGTTGCAAAAACGCTCCACACCACTGTAACCCCCGACCACCTCCGCCTATAAAACGCCATCTCCGCCACCGTTGCACCTTGTCCACCAATTCTTGGGTTAGCTCCTAGTCTCCTCCGTCCCTCCGGTGACAGCGGAGGGGCGGAACGTCGAGGTGAAGATGGAGTTCTCCTGGTGTAGACCCGCGGCATTCCCGCCGTGTATCGGTGGCCTCCAGTCACCAATTGAGCCCCGAGGCCGACTGACCTCGCCGGGCGAAGACCGAGGCTCCCTTGAGCCTCAATCCCAGGCCAGTTCCTCCGCCAACTCCTCGCTCTGGCGAGGAGATTTTTTTCTTGTCTTTTTCGCTAAATTTCCTTCCGCCGATAGTCATCTTCATTCCATTACGATACCCCCACCAGCTTCGCAACACCGCCCTCATCTTCGCCGACCCTCCTTTCCCTTCTCCAGACCCCCAGCCGCTCCGATCCACCTCCTCCTCCACCTCGCTGGAGGAAGAGCTTTGGCCTCCACCTCCGATCACCCTCAGGCCACCACTCACCTCACGAACACTCACGCACCTTCCGCACGCACGCTTCGGCTAAACTAATCATTGCAGGACCTCAATGGCCGGAGTTTGCATCGGCGCGACTTCGAGCTACTCTCCGCCGACGAGGCTCCCTCGACCTCCTCCTCCAATCCACCACGGAGCCTCGCGGCGCTTCCCAGATCTTCGTCGGAGGCTCAGCTAGCTCCTTCGACATTCAGACGACCCATTGAGCGACGACGGAGCCAAGGGAGGGACGCCAGAGCCCCGCCTCCTCCGGCGGTCCGCGATGAAGACGAAGCTACAGGTGCCGTTCGATTCAACTGAATCGAACGGCTGTGGTGAAGCCACGTGGAGGCCCGAGCCTCGAACCAGACCTACAGGATCGGGCGGACCAGACCTCGCCCCGAACCTCCCGATAAAGCCACGTGGCCCGAACCACAGGCCTGCCCCGAGCCTGGGTCCTCACGGGCACCGCACGTGGGACCTGGGTAAATTGCTGAGATGACCCTGAAAGAAATGAAAATTGCAGTTTGGTCCTCCAGGCGCGTGCCTCACGTGCGCACCTGGGGTTATTTATGGGGAGGCCCTTCATACTTTTGGAAATTACAAATAGGTCCCTGCGCGCAATGTGAAAATTGCAAAGTACCCCAAGCGGTTTTCTTTATTTGCATTTAGGTCCTTCCAGGGACCTAAATGTAATATTTATCCCTTTATTTTATTGCATTTTTATTACAATTATGCCCTTGCACTGTTTTAAGCATAACTTGAGCATCGTAGGTCCAAATTGCATGATTTTAGTGTCGTTTTGATCCTTATTTAGTCCTCTATATTTTAGCATACTTTCTGGTTCCATTTGACACTGTTTTAATTTAAGTGATTTTTTATGTTAAAAATGGACCATGCTCTATTTGTCTTGCTTGATTTGATGACCGATTTTTAATGATGTGTTCAAAATGACTCTAACTTCATTCTATATTGCGTTGCTCACATTTTAGGGTATAATTCTGGCATTTTATTCATCCTGCATATTCCCTTGCATTATTTGCCCATGCATCACTTTAACTTGCATAAAATTATCTAAAAAATGCATGCATCATAGCATTGCCTTGTAAATAGCATAGTACATCATAATTTGCTTATGGACCTGAAACTGAAATTAATTGACATTATGCCTTCATAAATCAAAATTCAATACTTTGATTAGGCAACCGTGTCCCTGTGTTCGACCTTGGTACACTTACCAAGTAAAATATTCCACAGCATTCCAAGTCTGTGGTTTTTGCTGAACAAAATTCGCCTCCTGTACTACGACTTATTTATTTATATTAAAGAGGCGAAATTTTACGTTCATCAGCTCTCTGAATCGATCCCAAGCCTCATGGAACTGTTCATTAGGGATCATTATGAAATTGCTGATCATAGCTCGTGTTGTGTTAGTCCGGCCGAGCGGATAATACTTATTCAAGTATGCGATCCGGAGTTGTGCCCAAATGTCGACGAACCTCTCCAAATGTTTCAGCCAGTAAGCGGCTCTATCAACCAAAGAGAATGGGAAGGCTATCATCTTGATGGTGTCCTCAATCACCAGCCTGTCATGAATTGTACTGCAGATCATTTCAAATTATTGCAGATGGAGGTGTGGCTCTTCGGTCGCCAGCCCATGAAATTTAGGCAGTAGCTGAATAGTGTGTGGGCGAAGCTCGAAGTCTCCATGGATGGGAGGGAGTCGGATCCATCGATGAGTGAGGGATGCTGCTGGATTGCGCAACTCTCTCATAATTGTTTGTGGTGGCCGCTCCTGATTCGGTTCTCCTCCCTCGCATGCTACTTCTGGTATATCACCGCCCCCAGGTCTGTCTTCTCTTCCTTCTCGCATCTGCACAATCTCCCTCATGAGGTCACCCATGAATACTCCCTGGTCTCGGATTTGTCTCTGCATAGTCTCCAAGGATGCTAACAATGAGTTATTGATGGCAGCTTGGTCATATAGAAATGGAGGGTGATCCTGTCGGAGAGTGGGTCTGGACTCCCCGAGGTTGTCCTAGATGAATAGGGAGGAGTGCTGGATAGCGGTGCCGCCAGAGACAGCCTAAGAGATCTCCGTCCCATCATCGTGATTATTCAAGAAGAGCAAGGTTGAGAAATGAAGAAAGGAGGGGGGGGGGGCAAAATTGCGCACAATTGTGCGGTGTTTTTGATCTTAACCTTAATGCAACTAGACAATCAAACACAAAACAAGGGGTTCACCAACTCAACACATGAAACCACAAAGGTTCGGCTATTATCTTTGTAGTTTTTAGATTGAATTCAGGAAGTTATCTTTCAACGAGTCCTTAGAGCGCTACGCCTATAGGAGAGAGAGTACTGTCGGAAAAGAATCCCGTACTTGTCATCCTCCTGTGTAACCTGTAGTCTGCGCTTTTTAAGGTCCTTGTAACCCTTCCTGGATCCCTACTCAGCCAAAGAAAAGAGGGAGGAAGCCGATAGGCGAAACCGATACTTCAGATCTCGCTCGCAACAGAATCACCCGTGAGCATGCAAGACCCTACTCGGATGCAAGACGATGAGACAGACACCCCCGTGAAGGCGTGGCCTATGATCGATACTTCAGACAAGGTCGATGCTCTACACAATAGAGAGTCATCAATGGTGACCAAGCCCTACTTGTCTACGTACGATAGTAGCGCCAACACTTCAGAATTTCAGGCGATACACAAGGCAGCCACAGACTGGGTTTTGGGCTTTAATCCTTACGAAGCCGCTCCGCTCACTTGGAAGGAGACCTTCCCATGCAACCTGAATACAAGTGAGGGTATTGCTCACCCCAAGCAATGAATCCAATTAACCAATTTTATTTAGGTCAAGTTTTCTTTAGCAGTCCCTTTTTTTAATTTTTTTGATGTTAACACTTGCTTTGAGTCAATTCAATACAAGCGCCTAATGTTTTTGTATTTTTCTTTGATTCCTATTTGATCAAAAAACAGAGGGAGAGAGTCAGAAAAGCAATACAAGGCGGCACTAAGATGGAAATCTCACCTTTGTGCCTAAATGATGAATGCTCAAGTAGAAAGACTTACAGTGCCTCCAGCTCTCTTCATGCAGGATGCAACGCAGGAATTTTTAAACCTATGCTATATGACGATATGCATACGGAAATTGTCCTAAGCAGACAATTGCTAGCGTGAAGAACCACAAGTCGGTCACCGATCCTCAATCCAAGAGTCCGGTCTAGGCTCACCCCTCCTCCTCTCGATATATCGAGTTCAGGAGCAGCGCTTGGCAGGATGGGCTCGCAGCACGAAGGCTCGAAGATGATGAGGCGACTGTTTAGAGTTTTAAACTATGTTCAAAGCACACTATAGGTACATGCAAAGGTTGTTAGGTGTTTGGACCTAATTTACTCGATCAAGCAAGCCTAAAAACTAAGGGCTCATTCCACAAAAGTAAAGAAAATAAAATAAAACTGGAAAATGACAAGCGGGAAAACCGATGAAAACCGCGGTGAGCCCCCAAGTGTACAAACACTTGGAAATTAGGCCCGAGTGACCAAAGTCCAATATACCTGTATTATTAAAAATTAATAATGTCTCTCTCTCACTAACAATAGAAAAATACTAACTGTCCTCTCTCTCAACTCCTCCTGCTCTCTCCTGCCGGCTAGTCTAGAATAGCCGCCTCCACCTCCTAAAGATGCACCGGATCCCCTAGGCTATCCTCCTCGATCAGCGGTCCCTCGCAAGAAGACAAGAAAGAAAATGATCAGATAGCTCATAAGTATATATCAAAAATAGAGAGATCAAGTAAAGCAATAATGTAGGCAGTCAAACACAATCACTCAAAAATGAGAGCTATACGCGGTTGCTCCCCGGCAACGGCGCCATTTGATAACACGGGTTTGGCAAGGGTCTAAATATCTCACACAAGGTGGAGACAAGAGTCGCTACGGCGACCACTCACTAAACCCGTATTAGTCAACAATGAACCCACAATATAAATCAATCAAGCAATGAGAAACAAATGTGGAGTCAAATTTATTTTTAACTCTACAATAATGTGTATAGTGCAAGTATGTAGAGTGTCGAACTCAGAGAGCAAGCAGGATAAATCAAGCAAAATGCTAAAGTGTGTGACTGTCATCAATGTCTACAAGTATGCAATTTTTTGTGGGTTTTTAATTTTTTCATTATTTTATTTTTTTATTTTTGTATTTTGATTTTAAATTTTCTGATTCTATATTTTCTTTTTATATTATATATATATATATATTTATTTATAAAAGAGAATATACACCAACTAAGAAAAGAGGGTAATAGGATATTTATAAAAATAGAGGAAAATAGCCAAAATTTAGAAAATAAAATGTTTTTGGTCTTTTTATAATTTTATGATGTTTTTATGATTTTTGGGATTTTTTCTGAATGTTTTTGATATCTTTAAAAGCCAAAATACAATAAAACAATGAATTAAACTACTGGCTGAAATTAAAATGAGGATTAAAAATAGAAATCAGAGTCTAAAAATCCTCAAATTAATTTTAAATAAAATAGAAGAAATCAGAGAAAATCAGAAAGTGAAATTGGATTTTTAAGATTTTTCTTGAATTTTTTTAGATTTTTAGGAAGTTTTTTGGGGTTTTCTAATTTTTAAGATTTTTGTTTTGAAATTTTTAATGATTTTTGGTCTGAAGCTAAAAGATGATAAAATACGTAAAATAGATTTTTTTGGAATTTTTCAAAAACTTTTGATAATTTTTATGGATTTTCTAATGCAAACAATGCTGAAAATGCATGTTTTTTATTTTTAATGAATATGAAAATGCAAGAAAATGCAATACAAAAATATGGCATGATTGAGCAAGCAAACAGGAGCTTATGGTATTTTTTTTGAGAATTTTTAGCAATTTATAGATGCATGGAATAAATGCTAGAAACATAAAGAAAAATCATGTTGGCAAGGGCATAAATGTAAATAGACAAAAGTTCCAGGGCCACAGTGCAAATTTCACACAAAATATATAACTAAATTTTGCAGTTAATGGACTAAATACAAATAACCAAACCCGCGGGGGTACTCTTGCAAATAACCCAACCCAGCACGTGACTAGTACGCGCCTGGGAAGGACCTAAGTGCAAATACAAAACTTCCATGGGCTATTATGCAATTTGCCCAAAAATATTACACATTATACAAAAGTTCCTGGACTAAAGCTAAATAAACAAAGTCGCGGAGGGTCCAGTGCAAAATCATCACCACCCCACGTGCACATATCACGTGAGCTGACATGGACTGGACCTGAATGTAAATAATAAAAGTGCGAGGGTCTAGATGAAATATTACAAAAGTTTTTAGACTAAAAACAAAAACACAAAAGGACGAGGGTTGAGATGCAAAATACCCACACCTAAGGTCTCGTGTGTGATCCGACGGTTGAGGAGGCAGCGAGGAAGAACGAGGAAGAACGCCAGCGAGGCGAACTTCCCCGAACTAGAACTCGGGCCTCCGGCGATGGAATGGGCTCAAAATCGGGCTGCGAGCTCCTGGGAGCTTCCTCTAGGTGCTGGCGGGTCCAAAATACTCCGATGAAGGTCGGAGCTCGCTGGCGACGACGACGGATCTTGGGAGCTTCGGAGGTCTCCGGCGAAGGTCAAAATGACCCCCCAGGTTCTCGTTTCGCTCCAAATACCTGCAGAAGAGAGTGAAAGGGTCCAGGGCAAACTGCTTGGATCCCACGGAGGTGGAGAAGGAGCGTGGAGCGGTGTGAGGGATACTCGGCCGGAGGTGCACTCCGGCGAGGTGTATGTGCAGCGTGATTCGATGATCGAAATGCGAGGATAAAAATGGCTAAGGATTCCTACGATTACTGTGAATAAAATTCAAGAGAAAAACGAGAAAAAGGGGGCTGCCTCAACGGCTGAATACCTGAGGGAAGTTGTACCTCGACGCCGGCGAAAGGCGAAGGTCGTGGAGCCACCTCAGGCGTTGCTCGACCCACCCGAAGGTTGGAAAGAGAAGCTGTCACCTTCTCCTTGCGATTGGGCACGAAGGGGAGCTAAGCCTATGGAAAAGAGGGGTTCCAAATTGGCTTGAAAGTCGGAGGTCCACTATATGGGGTTTGACTCTATGGTTCTGGTGCTCCAAAGGTCGAGGACGATGGCTCGAATCGCTGCTCCTCGGCCCTAGGAGAGCCTAGGGCGTGAAAGAGGGTTCATCGAGGAACAAAAGTCCTTCTGGGCTTGACACGAATAGATGCATGTGTTGACCTTGAAAAAATCGAGAAATAGGGGGCGCAACGAGGTCTGACACTGGCAGAGGGAGGAGGACGACCAGTTGACCGGGGTCAACTGGGGCCAGCACCTGGTTGGTCCACATGGACCAACCGGGAAAAAATCCCTGGAAAAAGATTCATTAAATCATTTAAAAATAGAAAATGATTTTATTATTTTTAGATTATAAATTAAAAAATATTTGTTATTTTCTAAATTATTTTTATGGTGATTTTTAATGTTTTTGAGGTATTAATTTATAAGTTACCTTCTATAGCCTTTATAGGTATATTATCTATATATTTTAATAATTTATTTTTTATTTTGTAACTTTAATTTTATTTATTTTGTTTATTATTTTATAAATTTATAGAATACTTTTATACACTTAATTATATTTTTATTTTATTTTTCTGATGTGTTTTATATATTTAATAAATAGAAGTAGTAATTGTATAGGCATGTGTAAATGTATTATACCTATGTAAGTTATATTACAAGTATTTTATTTTATGTTTCTTTTGTATTTTTATTCTGATTTTAATATACAAATATATTATAAGTAATATTTACAAAATTATAAAAATATAAAATTATAAAAACAATAAATAAATAATAAAATGATTATTTTAATCTGTACAAGTATACAATAGGGGTCCAAAACTCAACTTTCAAACCGTAGCTCCGCCAAATGCGAAACCACTGCCATTAAATAGCTTATTTTAACTTATATACAATTAAAGGCATGCATTTGGAGTTTTTATTTGGGAGATACAGGTCTGGGAAGTTGGGATTCTGGAATTTTATTCAGATCATAGCTTTCTATTTGTACAGTATTTTTGAATGAAATCAATTTTGTATTTTTCTTTATTTAATTATCTACAACTTTCATGTTCAAAGGTTCTTTATTTGAGGTATAAAAGTAGAACCAAAAATAGGTCCCAAAATGAATAAAGAATGAATGAAATAAAAGGGATTTTTCTTGTATTCTGACCCTTATCTCCCCCTACTTTATTCCTTGTCGATCTAGTCATCGAGATGCCTAGGTTTTGTGGTTTCGGGTCATAAAATATTTACAATATTTTATTCTTTTTCTTTTCTTTTATGTATTCTATAATTTTGGCTTTAAATACAGTATTGTATACACTATTTACATGCACATGCATGAATGCAAAGATGCTGGAATTAATGATATTTACACGCATTTGCTAGGGTTTTTGAGGCCAAAATGATAGAATAAAGATGATGAAATGTGGATTCATCACATACCAAAAAAATAATTTATGTATACTGTAAAATATATACATTACCTATGTCTTCTATTTATATTTCAATTATATTTAAGTATATATGAGAGTCAGAACCTCGATGGCGAGGTCTCGCCGGAGGTGGTGGAACCAGCCCTCCGTCACACCTCCTCGCCGAATCCACTCAGGAGCTAGCTGTCACCTTGCTAAAGAGTTTGGGAATTATCCGAGGAGCTGAGTGTGGGAAGAAAAGGAACAACCTTCGAAATGGCGAAGGAAGGTGGATGAAATAGGTATGGAATGTGGCGAACTTCGATTGGTGGTAGCGTGCAAAGGAGGAATATAGGATGATGGAAGGGAGGTCGGTGTGAATTGTGGAGGATCAAGGATCAGAGTGATGGAATGAGTCGAGGTAGAAGAGGTATGGTGGATGCATCATAATTGGGAGAAGTCAGGTCGGTCATCAAGTCTGTCAAAAGTCAGAAGGCTGAATGTACAGTTGACCCACGATCAATTTTTCGTACATTCTGGTTGGTCAACGTGCACAAATCAGGAAAAAGGAACAGAATGTTTTATAAAATCAATAGTAATTAATAAATGAATTAAATAAATGTTTATTACAAAAATATTTATTATTTTATGTGGCATTTTAATCTAATTTTTTTATTTTTATTAATTTATTTAGTGTAAGTTACTTTTTACAAGTATATTTCTAAGTATATAACCCATATATTATGTATTTTATTTTTATTTTGTATGTTTATTATTTTATACACTTAATTTATATATTTTTAAATTATTTAGATATATAAAAAAATATTTTTATTGTATTTTTCTGATGTTATTTGTGTACTTAAATAGATAGATGTATTTATTATACAGGTATAAGTATAGGTAGTTCTTCTATATATTTTTATATACTATTTTATTTTATTATTTTCTTTATGGTTTATTTCATTCTAATATATACAAGTGTTATAAATAATATCTTCAAAATTACAAAAATATAAAATAATAAAAATATAAAGAATAAAAATATAAAGAATAAAAATGGATATTTTATTCAGGTATATTATAAAATAGGGAACGTTATATGCAATTAGAGGTGATTTTCCTGTATTTTGTGTCATATCGAGAAGATACGTGTCTGGGAAGTTCGATTTTTAGATTCTTACTCTGGGTGTAAAATGTACAATTTGTATTATTTTTGTGTACAGTAAATTTTGTATTTTTTTATGTACTTTTAGATACAACTTTCATGTACAAAGTTTCTTTATTTGAGGTATAATAATAAAGAATAAAATAGGCCCCAAAAATGAATTATTGGGCATTAATGAATTAGGATTTTCATTGTGTGTTTGTCCCTTATCTCCACCCACTTTATTCCTTGTCGACCTAGTCATCACGATGCATAGGTCTCGGGGTTTAAGGTCATAAAATAACTTTGACATTTTATTTATTTTTCTTTTATTTTATTTATTCTTTTATTTAGCTTTAAACAATGTGTTTTACATAATAAATAATGAATGCTAATTTGTGCAAATTAATGTTATATACATGCATTTAGCAAGGGTTCAAAGGCCAAAACTAAAGAATAAAGGTGATGAAATGGATATTCATCAGCTCCTCACATACTCCATCATGTGTGATCGGATAGAATTGCATTGACGGCCTTGTAACTTTCAAGAATCACAAAAATACCCCTTTACATGGGGTAAATTGCAGGAGAGCCCATCCGATTGTGGAAATTGTGGTTCAACCCCTATAACGGTCCAAATAGCTATAATTTTAATTATTTATTTACAATTAGATCCATGAACTTCAATGAATCATGACTTGAGCATATGTGATTAGATTTTTGTATTCTTGGTGTCGTTTTAAGCCTTTATCTATCCTCTATCATCTATTATTGAGATTTATTCTTTGAGATACTTTTGAACAAGAATTTATTCAAGGGATTATTTGATCTTTGGAGCTCTTGTATTTATTGTGATTAATTAATAATTTCTCAATACTTTATGATTGCTAAGAAATTCATTTGGGAAATTAATCAGAGTTTAGTTGACTAATTATTTACGGAAATTAATAAAGGGAAGGGTGCTTGGAGTAAATTAATTGGCTTGACTTTATTGACATGCTCTTATTGACCTCATTCATCACCTTGCATTCATTTTTCATACCATTAAAAATCATAAAAATATTGCATTTATTCATTTCTTGTACCACATAGCATAGCGTCATTTTCTCTTGCATTCAAAAATTATTTTCAAAATACATGCATCATGCTTTTCTTTACGATTAATTGCATCTTTTAATTTAAAACCCATAAAAAGTTGAAAAGTACAAAAACATCAAAAATGTTATTCTCCTCTTAAAACTTAAAAACTTAATTGTTTGAGGATCAATTTTGAACCCCCGTATTACCTCCTTGAGTTCGACCTGGTGACATACCCAAGTAAAATAAAAAACTTTGATCGTATTAAGGATTAATTCTCTATATTATTCCTCGATGTGATCAATTTTGACGATTTTTAGATTGCTCGGCTAATACAACTTCGATTTAATTATCATTAATTAGAAAGGGAAATTCTTCGACTAGTCACTCCTCCAAATATGATCTGATCCTTCGAAGAAAAGGAATGGATCCTCCCTTTGGTATCTCCTCAAATCCGACTTTAGTCAGTCAATGCTGCTCCAAGTCTAACCATGGGGAACCTGCTTGTAGACAAGATAATTCATCATGTTGGCATACCACGAAGTGGATCGATAACACAAATTGACTCATCTTGAAAGGTTTCTCTAATTAGCTCTGAGTCGAGAATCCTTTAACTCCAAATAGGGTAAATGATTGGCCGGAACATTTTTAACTCTGGGTTTATCCTTAATCTCCAAATCAAACTCATGGGTAACATAATCTGCCTAAGAAGACGCACCTTTGCATCCTTCTTTTCCATTAAATATCATATGGTTGTATGATCTATGTATATTGTCACCTTAGAGCCCAAAATATGTAACCTAATCTTCTCAAGGGCCCAGACTACTGCGAGCATTTCCTTTTCTGTAACCGTATAATTTTTTGTGTAGGATCTAATACTTTACTCACGTAGTGAATAACAAACAATATACCTTCTCGTCATTGACCTAATACAACTCCAATAGAAAAATCTAAATCATCAGTCATGATCTCAAAGAAAAGAGACTAATCAAGAGCCTGTAAAATCAGTGAATCACAAAAATTTCTCTTCGACAACTCAAGGACTCAAGACATCTGTGGTCAACAATGAACTCGGTGTCCTTTCCTAAGATCCTAGTCAGAGGTCAAGCAATCTTAGAAAAATTCTGAATAAGTCGTGTATAGAATCCAACATGCCCCATAAAATGACCTAACTGACTTTACATTGGTCGGTGAATCAAGTTTCTTGATCACATCCACCTTATCAAGGTTAACCTCCATTCCCTTTCCGGAGATGACATTCCCCAACACGATATCCTCCTTAATTGTGAAATTGACTTTTCTCCTAGAAGAGTACTAGATTCACATACATATATCTTAGAAGAACTCGATCCAAGTATGCTAAACATGGATCGAATGAATCATCGTAGATCGAGAAATCGTTCATGAAGACCTCCAGAAAATGTCCCACCATATTTGGCAAATACAATGATCATGTACCGATGAAACATGGCTGGGGCATTATAAAGCCTGAATGGCATGCGCCTGAACACATAAGTGTTGAATGAATATGTAAACATGGTCGTTTTCCTGGTACTCAGGGGCGATGGATATTAGATTATAGCCCGAGTACCCATCAAGAAAACATAAGAACTCCTTCCCTTCTAGTCTCTCCAAAACCAAATCAATAAAAGGTAAGGGAAAGTGATCTTTCTTGGTCATGGCATTCAAGCATCTATAGTCAACACAAACATGCCACGATGAGGGTACTCGTATCACAATCTCTACCCCTCCTCATTGGTGACTATCTAGATGCTCAACTTCTTCGGGACTATATGAAGGGGGACCACCCACTTGGAGTCTGAGATGGGGTAAATAAAACATGCTCCACATCATTTCTCAATTTCTTTATTAATTACTTCCCGTAGATTAGGGTTTAATCTTCTCTGGATCTCTCTGGGAGGTCTGACATTATCCTCAACATAAATATGGTATGAATGGAGGGCATGGTTAATCCCCACAAGATCTGACCCACTCCACCCTATAGCCTTGCAGTTCCTCTCTAAGACTTCTAACAACTAGACTCTTGTTCTGTGGTCAACCTATACCAAAAGTTCCAAACATTTTAAAGCTTCCAGAAAATGCATGCTTCTTGGTGAAGACTTGGTTAAACTAACTGATGAATCTGCATTTCATCGTCTTTATTCATTTATTTTATCTTAAAATCCCATATAAAATACATGTATATATTGATAAATCTATATTCTTACTAACATGCATCTGTGTGTAAATATTGCATATTTATTATTATTTTAACCTAAAATAAATAAATAAATAAATAAAGGAAAAATAAAGAAAATAAAAAGATTGTATATATGTTATAGATACCGGCTGACCCAACCCCCAAGAGAAGGTCAAGACTTGACCTGATCGACTAGGAATAAAGTAGGGGGAGATAGGGACTTTAATCAGAAAGTCAAAAAATTGTTTTGTAAATACTTTTCATTTTTTCTGTGTATATTTGTATAAAAGTTACACTATTTTATTTGTCCATAAATTGACCTTAAATTAAATAATTTTCTTAATAAAAATTGTAAATAAAAATATTTACTAAATAATAAAATGTTTGCAAAATAAAATCATGTATAGAATAAAAGTAACCACACTCGGAAAAAGCCGTAAAGCGATAATTGAAAGACCAATTCCGGCTCCATATGAAGTCAAATTGATTCAAACTTCCATTGTATTCTAAATTAGATTATCTTTAAAATGGCAGTGGTTTCATAATTTTTGGAGTTGCAGTTGAAAGACAAATTTTTAGGTAGTTTTTTCAATTTTATCATATATTTATTTTTTATATTTATCCATAATTATTTTTATACATATTATATTTGTAAATAATTTTAAATATAAATAATAATTATTTAAAATAAAAAATAAAAAAAACACAAAAAATGACATAATTTCTCTATTTAACTATGTATATTGTTAGACATGCGAGCTCACGACGAGCCATTATGCAATAAATGTTATTGCAAATATCATTCCCTAATCTGAAATAAAGAATAATTAATTTACATAATAGGTCCCTTAGTACAATTAAGGTCATGTATCATGGCCATCTTAATGATCATACAGTTGTTGATTCAGTTATCAAATCAGAGGTTGGTTCTTGGATGAATATCTAAGGAGTTAGATTGAGGACTCATCAAGCACTGTCAAATGATCGTTAAGAGATGATCTCCAGCCTGAGAAGGAGATGGCAATCCTTTCTCTAAAGTCTAATATCTAACCGACCTCTTGATGCATGTCCTCTACATAGGAATAGAGATTCGGATGTGTCAGATTAATTAGGTCAAAGAGTTGACTTAACGAGATAGAGATAACCAAAGACCTATATTGTATGTTGTCATATAGGCACACATCCTCTGATCGGAGACAGATGTGTTACTATATGTATGAGTATGTATATTTGGCAGACCAATAGGTTGATGACCTAACCAAGGTCTATACACCGGCGTGCTCGTGTGCATGCAAGGGGATATGAGTAATACGATCACTCAAAGGGATCATACAGGTTCATTTACTGAACCAACAGACATGAGCTCACTCATTAGATATTGGGAAGAATCAAATTCCGTGCACGATCGTCTCGCTTTGGAAGCTTGACTGAATTTGTAGGTTTGATATATACTTTTGGAAAGTATATGATCAACACCTGGGTTTGATATATGCTTTTGGAAAATATATGATCGATACCGACTCCCAATGATCAAATGAGAAATTTATGATAAAATCCTGAAGTAGACAGTATAAAATTGATCTAATACTTTGAGTTTATTGTGGGTCTTCAAGTATGCATGATATACATGTATTAGGAATACCTGAGTATGATGTGATCGTATAACCATGATGCTTCCATTCTGAGGGAGTGAAGAAACAGGTCTGGATTTTAGCGACTCCTCTTACAGAGAAGTAATCTGATCTTAGTCCAAATGTTGGACCTTGATCTGAATGTGATTCAGTTATAATGTGAAGATTAGATTTGTGGCCTTGATTTAATCAAGTCTTTGGGAGGTCCGCAAGATCTGGATTTGAGATGTGATCTCAATATCCAAGTCACTATACGTGGAACAATACAATAGCTCTGTCCTTATCTCCAAGTATCCACAGAGAATGCGCATTATCCTTGAAAGAGTTCATGATAATTTCATTGTTGATATATGTATCCGAACATTGAGAAAATTGATAATTAAATGTGATTTAATTATCATGAATAATATAAATTTGATTCATTTTATAAGGAGAGTTATCATAGATAATTAAATGTGATTTAATTATCAAAGATGTGAATAATGCGAATGTAATTTATATTATTTGGGAACATAAGAATAGAGATCCAAGATTATTCAATGTGATTTAATTATCATGGGTATGAATAATGTGGATAGTACTATCCATATTAATCATATATATTGTCAATGTGATTTGTAATATATATAAGAGAGAGCTATTTATAATTCAAATTTGTTAATTAAATGTTGATGTGAATTGAATTCACATTAGATAATTAATTGAAAATATAAATTACATTTTATTTTGGATTGTGAATGTGATTCACATGTTTCCAATGGTATGATTGCAATATTCACAAAATAATTATGAATTATTTTTGTTGAACAATTTACAACAAGTTTTGTTACAAATATTGGATATTTCCATGAAATGATGTAATATCATGAGATTACATGAAGATTGCACTTTCCTACTTAGGGAGGGTGGACGGCCACCAATCCCATTAGGAAAGGGGTGGTCGTCCCTCCTCTTCATGGAAGGAGGTAATTTTCCTTCCATGTATCTCCATGCTTGATTGATTTAATTTGGGATTAATTTATATTGATTTATCAATATATATTTAATCTAAATTAAATTAATTGTTGTTCTGTTTTTACAACAAAATCTTGACCATAAGAAAGAAGCACAAATCAATCTCATCCATTGATTTTGTGTAGTCTATGGATTTTGCTCCATGGACTCCGAAAATATCATAAATAGAAGGGCGCCTCTTGCTCTTCAAGGAGGATGATAAGAAGAACATAAGGCTCTCTCCCTCTCTCTATCTCTACACATCAACCCTCTCTCTCCCTCTCTCATTATGGTCGTCCACCATGGAACCCTAGAGAGAGTTATCATCGCCGCAACATCGTCGTTATGCTGCTGGATTGGTTGCTCGTGGACCTGTGTCTCTTTCGGTGCACCTTGATCGTGAAGAAGATATTGGATCTTGTGTGACAAGATCAGGAGATTCACTGCTTGGATCATCAACATGAATTGCAAGAAGCACACGCTTCATCAACGTGCTCGCAAGTGTCTCCTCCGTCAGATCAGACTTCAGACAAGAGGTCTCTTCGTTTAGAGACTTGATCGCAACCACGCTTCAAGAGGTAACCCTAATACTTGTTTGTGATTTAGATGAAATGTTGAGAGAAGTGTTCTTGGATCATGTCGTTTCATCACATGATTTTTTAAAAAAATTCCACTGCCTTGAGCAACTAGTGCGACTAGTCACTCCTGATCGTATATGATGAGATCCTCACATTTTCGTGATACGCTTAAATATCTTCCCATATCCTTCAAGTGGTATCAGATCCATAGGTTGGAGGTTTCGGATACGAATCATAAACCTAGGACGACATGAGCTCATTAGGGTTTGTGAAAATTTTATCGCATTTCATTCATACATCCCTATTTAGTGAATATTTCTATCCCTGTTTAAATTTTTTAATCACTAAATTATCACTTGGATTATGTTCTCCATTAAACAAGGAACCCGTGGGATTTGAGTTTGCATGATTTGGAATCTGATTGCTCAAAGTATGATCTTTTTAGTGAACATGTATCCATTGTTTCGGGGATTGCGAATCTTGACATAATTAAAGAGTTAATTACGGATTTGAAACATCTAGAAAGCATGAAAATCACTTGGGTTCTATTTTAAACTAAATTAGCAAACTTTGAAAACTTATTTTGCATGATTTGATTTAAATTGGTTGAGATATGCTAATTTTAGTAAGGGTCATTATCGGAAATTACATTCCTAGTCAAGAACCTTTTGATTGTCATTTAATCAATTAGAGAAATTAATGGTTAGTTTCCTGAATAATTGTTGATAAATAATTTGTGAAATATTTTGTAATGATTATTTCCTTAAATGACATTGCCTTAATCAATAATTGATTAGATATGATCTAGATCATGAATTGGTTACGTGATCTTCTTCCCAACAAAAAAAGTTGCTTTAATAGGATTGGGAATTTATTTAGCATATTTCTTTATAATGTAAATCAAAATAGTTTTTATTATTATATGGTATAACTTCGGTTGAAAAATCGATTATCAACTCAAGTACAAAGTGATAAATGGGCATTATCTTAACCTGAGGCGGATATGATGTCTAGTCGGGGAGCATTGGGGTAGCAGGTTGCTCCGTAAGCGGTCTGTCCCATTCCCATCGATATTGGCTATGACATGGGGTAGGGAAGGGATAATGCTTGAGAGATCATGATGTATTTTTTCTAATTATTAAAATTTGAAATAATATGTATTTGAGATAATACCATATTTCAAGTAACAATAAAGAATGTATGTTGGATATTAATTGGATCATTGATTTAATGTGATTAGATTAATTGGAATCTAATTAAAATTAAAACACTCTATTATGAATAGAGTTGTAATTCCCTTGTAAGAATTAATCATAATGAATATGATTCATACTGATTAATTAGAATTTTAACATGATATGTAGAATCACATAAGTGACATCCATGGTCTCCCGTCAAGGCGAAGGGTTCCGTCGCAAGGGATTGTATGTAGGAGACACATGTTCGAAGTGACAGCTCATGCATACAAGCGCATCAAGATCGAGCTCTTTACTTCTCGAAAGAGTAAGGACGTATGCGTAGTGACCCCAATATGGAGTCCTCTTATTATTGGGGTCATATTGGATTGCACATAGCGAATTGTATTCCTGTTGACGGTGGATTCAATTAATGATGGGTCAACATCACCTTAGGGGTGGTGGGATCGGGTGTTAAAGACCGAATTGGGAATGCAAGTTGGACTTGCAAGGTGGAATGAGTTCCCGCTTCTTTTTTATCCGAATTGCATGTTTTCATATTATTGGGATGTAACAAAGATAAGGAAGGAGATCCCGGATCTTGCTTGATATAATGGTAAGTATATCTCTTACATTGAAAGTGATTAAGGGATGAACTTTCAGTGTTGATAAGGCAAGACAACTTTGATATAAAAATTCCTAAATCAAAGTATAATATGTATATATATGGGTAAAATGTGTATGCCCCCTGGGGGGGCTAACTTAGCTCCCCCACCCCATTTTTCACATATTTTTTATTTTTTTGAAAATAAAAATGTGTAAATTCATTATTATATCCCTATATCATGTCATTCAAATTTCATGTGAAACAGAGACTCCTACGACCTCCATCCAGACAAGGTCGATTTAGAAAATCTTGGGACCCTTAAAAAATGACTACCTGGATGGAGGTCGTATGAGTCTCTGTTTCACATGAAATTTGAATGACATAATATAGTGATATAATGATAAATATTCATGGAAGAAATTTTCCCAAAAAATAAAAAATAGAGAAAATGGGGCAGGGGGAGCTAAGTTAGGAGCTAAGTTAGCTCCCCCTGGAGGCAACCCCATTTATCTCTCTCTCTCTCTATATATATATATATATGCAAATTTCTTATTTCATACAATCCTTCATTAAATCCACTCAATACTATACTCAATAATAACCAGTAGAATATCATGGATTGGGTTCATGATCAAGACATTGTACTTGCAGTTGGACACATATTGTATGTCGTTGCATATGCAAGTTTCCTCATAATAATGAGGAATGACAATTAAATAGACAATAGGTCTACAACCCTAGGGTTTGTATGTCTCTATAGTCTTGATCTCTCATCGAATGTACTTTGGAAGTGACATGTTGATGATGATCGCAATTGTCAAATGATCCTTATAGAAATCTAAGAAGATGCTCTGGCATACATATGTGCTCTTGATATTTAATCATGAATGGCATGGTTCACTACATCATGCAGAATGGCGGTTCTATAAGAGGTAATGTATTCAAAATGTTTGAGTACCTACTTGAACCAACGTCTTTAAGAGTTAAGACGTATGTAGATATGATGAGTGTCATCATTATACTGTCTATACTCAAGTCATTCATGGATTTTTATAATGTCCATATTATATGAATTAAACGAAGCATGTATAAATGTTGAAATACTCTTATATTGAAATCTTTTGAATTCGACATAAGAGATCCTTTATCTTAAGCAATAGTTGTTTATAGATGAAAGAAGGATAGTGGAAGCATGCGTCGAACCCAAGTAAGAAGGAAAGTCAAAGAGTTGATTGTACTTCTGTGACTACCATATGACATCTAAAGAGTTGGATAAATGCTAACATTGCAACAAGTTGATGTACTGATAATGTAACTATCTAGACTATCTAGGTACCTTAGAGAAAAGACTCGGATAGTGCATCGGAATAATCTATATTTAATCATTGAAATTGACTTTCTTATTTGATAAGATCAAAGTCTAACAATTGTATCTCATTCTTGTAATATCACTTGCAACTGGTTGCATATGTTTTAGAAGACTAGAAAATTTGATCATGAAGTTTAATAGTCATATACATGGATATTGATGTAATTGTTGCAACAATCTCTATGGGATAAATAAACTTCATATTTTCAGTGGGAGAGTCCTTAGTCTTAGAGAATGTCTCTACGACCTAGATATTAGAATACACTTATTGTTTATTTCTAAATGTTGGGAATAAATATGAATTCTGGAATAAACCTGTCATACATAGATGATTAATATATTTCAGAAAGTAAACTAACATCTAGAGGACTCTATTAAATTAGAAAATTAATGAATGGTTCATTAACATTTCTAATACTGAAAATTAAACCTTATAAGATCAATAAGAGGATGAAGATCATTTGACAATGATCTGGCATCAAGCCTTGGACATATGCCCATTGATGAGATCAATAGACTAGCAAGAGATGAAACTTTAGATTGTCTGAAATTTCAATCTTACATACTTGTGAATATTGTACTCAAAAGGTAAAAATGTCCAATACACCCTTCTTTGGAAATGGTGTCAGATGGAGAGGTATTCAAGATCTCACACATGTTGATGTATGTGTATCATCTATATCATAGTGAACATTAATGATATGTGATATCATTCGATGATTATTTGTGATATGAGATTTCTTCCCTTTACCTTAGAAACCTTTGAAATGTTCAAAGATTTCACAATTTTGGTTCTGGAACCAAAGTTTGAAGGAAGATGAAATGAATTTGATCTAACCTAGGTAGCTATACATATTAGATGAATGCAAAGAATACCTTATGCAGATATGAATATCATTCCTATCTCACTCCTCCTGATGCACCTAAACTCAATAGAGTTGTAGGGAGATACAATTGATCATGTGTGGCATGATTTGATCAATGATTAATCTTAGCATAATTATCTCTTAGTTTCTAGGTATATATATATGTACTAGAGACTAATATCATTAATAAGGTTCCATGCAAGTAAGCTGGAATTTAGCACCAGAGAGTGCTGCTTCATTAGGAATATAAAGGATGGTATTGGATACCTACTTATGATCTTGAGATTCTTAAAAGATTTAATCACTAAGGATATGGTTCTTAGATGATAACTCTCTTCAGAATTAAGATGAAAATGAAGTGAAGGGATTCATTTTAATCTTGATAAAATAATAAGTCTCCTAAAAATCAGAAACTAAAAGGACAATTAAAGATGAAACACTCATACCTCTTCAAATGAGTTTGAGGATGTATTCCATGTGTCGGTTAAGTCTAAGAATGATCTGACTTCATATGATAAAGCTTTTGAAGATCATGACATGAAAAGGTGGATGTTAACAATAAAGTCTAAAGTAGACTTCATATACAAGTGTTGTATATGGACCTTCTAGGATCCACCTATAAGGGTAAATATGCTAGGTATAAATAGATCTTCAAAAAAAGAGGGAACCTTATGAGAAGGTATAAACCTTCAAAGCACGGTTACTGAAGAGAAGACATCGCTTGTGATGAGACATGCTCTCCAATGACCATGCTTAAAACCATCAAAGTATTGCTAACTATAGCTACACAACTTCACTTTGACATATACAAGATGGAAGTCAAGATTGCATTCCTCTATGAATTCCTCACCGAGGATATTTGCATGAAGTAGCCCCAGAGCTTCATGATTGGAGAAGACAAGGTGTGCAGGAAACTCCATCTATGGACTCAAACAAGCTTCTTGTAGTTGGAACATCAGATTTTATGAAATTATAAAGGTTATGATTTCAGATAGAATCTTTATGAACCATGTGAAGCTTAGTGAGAGTGCCATTGTGTTCATCATGCTAAATGTAGATAATATCCTAATCATTTAGAATGATAAAAGGATAATAATAAGTGCTTTATAGAGTGTCTATTCCATACCTTGAGATATGATCTCAAGGATACCTCTTAGATCTTAGTTCTGAAGCTGTTCAGAAGAAAAGAGAAGATGGCATTGGAATTATCACATTAGTGGTACACGTTGGACGTGTTCTATTTTTTTGGAAAAAATCTCAACAAAGGCTTCCTTCCCTTAAGATATGATACTGACCTATCTAAAGAGATAGCACCTCAAGGAGTTGAGGAGGTGGTGTATGCTAGATGTGTACAAAAGCTAGATGTCTGCCATGCAATGGGAGTAGTAAACTGTTGCTAATCCCACTAAAGAGATAAAACACTTGATTGTAGTGATAACAACATCTTCAAATATGACATGATTTTTTTAAGATAGTGATCTCAAAGTCTTATCTTCAAGTACTCAAGACTTTATAGATGGAGATCTAAAATGTATTAACTATGGATACCTTAGGAGATAGAGATCTCTAGGAATATGGGTATTCTGGTAAGGATAATGGAAAATGCATACTAGTTGTAATAATTATTGAAACAGCTTCAACAATATTGAGTATTGGTTGCATAAGATGCAACATTCGCATTGGATGTCAGCATTGTTACTAGGAGATATGCAAGTGTCGTAAAAGGACTTGGCATAGTCTCTCAGGAACAGAGTGACTGATCAGCTTACCTAACTATTATTCTAAATATCTTATGATTGTCACATGAGTGTGGGTTTAAAGATTAGCTCATTAATGGCTCTTTTGGTTAGTGGGAGATTGTTAGACATGCGAGTCCACGGCGAGCCATTATGCAATAAATGTTATTACAAATATCATTCCCTAATCTGAAATGAAGAATAATTAATTTGCATAATAGGTCCCTTAGTACAATTAGGGTTATGTTCCATGACCATCTTAATGATCAAACAACTATTGTTTCAATTATTAAATCATAGAGGCCGGTGCTTGGATGAATATCTAAGGAGTTAGATTGAAGACTCATCAAGCACCATCAAGTGATTATTAAGAGATGATATCCAACCTGAGAAGGAGATGGCAATCCTTTCTCGAAAGGCTGATATCTGATCGGCCTCTTGATGCAGGTCCTCTACATAGGAATAGAGATTCATATGTGTCAGATTAGTTAGGTCAAAGAGCTGACTTAACGAGATTGAGATAACCAAAGACCTATGTCGTATGATGTCACGATATAGACACACATCCTCTGATCGAAGACAGATGTGCTACTATATGTCTGAGTATGTACATTTGGCAGACCAATAGGTTGATGACCTAACCAAGGTTTATACACCGATGCGCTGATGTGCATGCAAGGGCATATTAGTAATGCGATCTCTCAAAGGGATCAAACATGTTCATTTACTGAACTGGAAGACATGAGCTCACTCATGAGATATTGGGAAGAATCAAATTCTGTGCACGGTCATCGCCCTTTGGAAGCTTGACTGAATTATAGGTTTGATACATATATTTTGGAAAGTATATGATCAACACCTGGGTATGATATATGCTTTTGGAAAGTATATGATCGATACCGACTCCCGATGATCAAATGAGAAACCTAATGATAAAATCCTGAAGTAGATAGTGTAAAATTGATCTAATACTTTGGATTTATTCTAGATATTCAAGTATGTTGGATGTACATGTATTAGGAATACCTGAGGGTGATGTGATCATAAACTATTGTATAACCATGATGCTTCCATTCTGAGGGAGTGATGAAATAGGTCTGGATTTTAGCGACTCCTCTCACAAAGAAGTAATCTGATCTTAGTCCAAATGTTGGACCTTGATCTGAATGTGATTCAGATACAATGTGAAAATTAGATTTACGACCTTGATTTAATCAAGCCTCTTTGGGAGGTCTACAAGATCTGGATTTGAGATGTGATCTCAATATCCAAATCATTATACGTGAAATAATACAATCACTTTGTCCTTATCTCCAAGTATCCACGGAGAAAGCGTATTATCCATGAAAGAGTTTAGGATAATCTCATTGTTGATATATGTATCCGAACATTGAGAAAATTGATAATTAATGTGATTTAATTATCACGAATAATATGAATTTGATTCATTTGATTCATTTTATAAGGAGAGTTATCGTAGATAAGTAAATATGATTTAATTATCAAAGATGTGAATAATATGAATGCGATTCATATTATTTGGGCACATGAGAATAGAGATCCAAGATGATTCAATGTGATTTAATTATCATGGATATGAATAATGTGAATAGCACTATCCATATTAATCATATATATTATAAATATGATTTGTAATATATAAGAGAGAGCTATTTGTAATTCACATTTGTTACTTGTTGATGTGAATCGAATTCACATTGGACAATTAATTGAAAATGTAATTTACATTTTATCTTGGGTTGTGAATGTGATTCACAAATTTCCAATGGCATGATTGTAATGTTCACAAAATAATTGTGAATTATTTCTGTTGAATAATTTACAACAAGCGTTATTGTAAATATTGGATATTTTCATGAAATAATGTAATCTCATGAGATTACATGAAGATTGCACCTTCCTACTTAGGGAGGGTGGACGGCCACCAATCCCATTACGAAAGGGATGGTTGTCCCCCTCTGATATGGAAGGAGGCAATCTTCCTTCCATATATCTTCATGCTTGATTGATTTAATTTGGGATTAATTTATGTTAATTTATCAATATAAATTTTGTCTAAATTAAATTAATTGTTGTTGTGTTTTTACAATAAAATCTTGGCCATTGAAAGAAGCACATATCAATCTCATCCATTGATTTTGTGTAGTCCATGGATTGTGATCCATGGACTCCCAAAATATTATAAATAGAAGGGCACCTCTTGCTCTTCAAGGAGGATGATAAGAAGAACATAAGGCTCTCCCCTCTCTATCTCTACACATCAATACTCTCTCTCCCTCTCCCTCTCTCATTGTGGCAGTCCATCATGGAGCCCTAGATAGAGTCATCATCGTTGTAGCATCGTCGTTATGCTACCGAATTATTTGCTTGTGGATCTCCAACTCCTTCGGAACACCTCACTCGTGAAGAAGATATCGGATCCCGTGTGACTAGATCAGGAGATTCGACGCTTGGATCATCAACATGAATTACGAGAAGCAGATGCTTCATCAACGCGCCCGCAAGCGTCTCCTCCGTCGGGTCTGACTTCAAACAAGAGGTCTCTTCGTTTAGAGACTCGATCGCAACCATGCTTCAAGAGTAACCCTAATACTTGTTTATGGTTTAGATGAAACGATTCGAGAAGTGTTCTTGGATCATGTGGTTTCATTGCATGCTTTTTTTAAAATTCTGGTGCCTTGATCAACTAATGTGACTAGTTGTTCCCGATCGTATACGATGCGAGCCTCACGTTTCCGTGATGCGCTTAAAGATCTTCCCATATCCTTCATATATATATTGTGTCATATGTATATAGTATATGTATATAATTGATTTCCCTAAATAACCCTCACTAAAAATAAATAATTAACATTTATTATTTTATTTAATAAAATGATAAAAAAATAATTTAATTAATTAATTATGTAAATAAATCCACCACTTCCTTCCTTATTTTTCTCTCCATTCAAATTTTAAAATTCAAATTCATATCTTTTCAATTTAATTGGCTCCTCCTCCCTTATTCTCACTTGATCAATCTTTTGGTGATAAGAACCTATTCTTCAAGAAGTCATCTTATGGTAGAAGGATGCCTAGCCTTCGAGTCGTCCAGTGATAGCGAAATGATTTTCATCGAGGCCATTACGGATTTCTCTTCTCCCATTCGGTGAGATCTATTTTTTCTCGTTTTTAATCTAGGTTAATCATAGTTTATTTTTTGCATTTTTAATATCGTTTTTTTAATTTTTTAGATCGTAGTTCTTAATCGTAGTTAATTGTCCTAATTCGTCATCACAATTTGATTCGTCTGATCCGATCTGATTTTTCACCTTCACATCTTGATCTACACACGTTCACATTCTATGTCTCACGACCTCTCACCTCTGGCCATGCAGGGTGATCGGATTTCTGGATCAAACCCCCTACTCGACGGATCCGCTTTTCATTCGTATTTCTGTTTGTATTTGAGACGAGCCGTTGTGCTCGAGTCCATCTCTGTATTTGTTTATTGCAGGTACACGAGATCTTAAAAAATTATTACAGAAAAAAATTACGGTTCTCTATTTACAAAAAAAATAAAAAAAAGTAAAGGGCAACATGCACCGCCCTCTCCAACCGTCAACGGTGCCCGCCGCCCCGCTCCTAGAACCACAGCGCCGGTCGTGCCGCCCACAACCGCACCGTAGGAGCTCCTCTCCCGTGCCCCCACACGACATCTCCACCGACCTAGACACGTGTCACCCAGCCACCATCATGCTATAGATCCGCATAGCCACCACTGGTCGCCCAACCTCCTGCGCTGACCTCCGAAGCCCATCTGCCAGAAGCTCCAACACACCCCCGTGCGAAGCCCGTTTGTCGTCCTCCAACCAGCACACCCTCCGCCTAGTCGCCCACTCGTCCTCCAACCACCTAGATCCCGACGATCGCAGCAGCACCTCTCCTTGCGTAGAGCCCCATTCTTGGCCAACTATCGCGTGAAGAACGAGCTTCTTTCCAGTCCACCGCTCGCCACCCCCTGGAGCCGCATCACCTCCGTGTGCTCTGCTAGACGAGCCCCTCTCTGCCTTGATACCACTGACCATCGGAGGAGACCACCACGGTGATTCTCCACCGCAGCATTGCGCCCCTGCTCACAACCGCCACCGCCCTTCATGCGGGACTCGCCAGATCCTCCATCTCGGAGTCGTCCTCCACCTACAGCCCGATCATCCATCGCCGCACGAAGGAAGAGACAACTTCGAGCGACCATCGCCTGCCGCATGCCCCTGGCACATGCGTCCTTCGAGAGAACCGCAACTGTTATCATGCGCAAAGCTTCGTCGCATGAACGGAGCACCACCGCACGACCTCGAAGCCAATCCATCTCGTCGCCTGACATTGTTCTTCCACTTGACAACCGCCGTCCGCAGACCTTTCATCGTCGTTGTTGCTTTGGAGAGAAGGAAGGGGTGGCGCCTCCTTTTCTTCTGCTTTAGGGACAGAAGAAATGAAGCCATGTTTTAAACATTATTATATTCTGCCTAAATATCAAAAAGACCCAGCATTTCAAAAATTGCAAAAACACCCTTCCTCCAGTTCAAGTCACGCACTTCGCATGCGCCACTGGGTAAATTGCAATTTTCCACCCTCATTTATTTCTTGTTATTTTTTATGCAAAAATAATAAATATTACATTTCGGTCACTGTTTATCCAGACTTTAAGTTGCACGCTTTTATCATTGAAATAAATGTTTTTATTGGTCCATAAATTCTAGAAAAATAAAATTAAGTTCATGTTGATTGTCTCTTGATATTGTAATTTTTTCACTACATTTTATTGTCATTTTCTATTTATAAAAAATCAAAGACCACACATTTTTCACTACTTGAAATTTGAAAATTCCTAAAATTTGAATATTACGTCAAAAATTCCAAAAAATAGAATAGTTTATTTTTGTGCATTTTATTTTTGTGCAATTTTCACGCATTAATTATTTTTAAACCCTAAAAATTTTCAAAATACTCAAAAACTTATAAAAAATAAAAAAATATAGAAAATTCCAAAAATAGTGATTTCACTTCCTATTTGTAGATAATTCATCTTAGTTTTGAGGAAAAATAAATTCAATAATTTTTTAGTTTATTTTATATTTTTAAGTTGCAAAATAGTCATGTATATTCACTGTTTTGATTATTCCCTATTTTTATTCATTTTGAAAATCTTAAAAAAAATCTAAAAAACTCTGAAAAATACAAAAAGATTTTATTTGGATATTTTTAAGCATTTTTGACATATTTGAAAAATCCAAAAAAATAGCCATACTTGATTTTGTATATAACTTGTTTGAAAATTATTATTCGAAAATTAAAAATTTGCAAAACTAAAAATCACTAAAAATTAAAAATCAGAAAATAAAAAATAGAAATAAAAAAATAATAAAAAAATTAGAAAGATAAAAATCTCACCAAAATCAAGATATTTGCATTTGAATTCCCTTATCTTTTAATTGATTTTTTTCGATTATTAGAATAACCCTCGGGATTTGTAGCCTCCTTGAGTTCGATCATGTTGCTATACATATTAAATAAATAGTAAAATTCTCTTGCTACATTATTTGTATTTAATTTAGTTTGAGAATAAAAAATTTTGGTGAGAGATTCTTTGGGTTGCAACGACAACATGCACATTTATTTTCAATAATAAAAACATTAAAAATCTCTACCAACACTAACCAAGCTTCACAAGGAAATTACGCCACTGGTTAGTTTCCACTAATTTTCCCTTTTGTTCTGACTTCCCCTAATTCGTTGTACACTAGCACGTACCTGAACTCAGAAGGAAATATTCATCTCCCCGAGGACGAGTTACCAGAGGAGGAGATGAGTAGATAGTTCAACAGTTTATCTGTGAAGAGCTAACACAATTCACGTACATGGTGCCAATCATTTCAAGGTTACAAGAGTATATGTATGAAAGGATGGTTTTGACTAGACTATTGAGTTGAAATGAATAGAGGAACATATAACCTAAGGGTTGTTAAGTCACTATTCCTAATTTGGATATAGTTCCAAACACACTAACAATCTAAAGGTCTTAACTGAGCTCCAAACTTTGATTTTGTAAAGACTAGTTTAAAAGTCTTAATCATTATACCTTCTTTATTTTCTCTTTTGCATCACTTATTCTCCTAATAAATATTTGCTAGGGACTAGCAAAGACAACTATAGGGGGTGATGAATACCCATTCATTTGCCTTTATTCTTTTATTTTGTATTTAAATTCCTAGATAAATGCATGTGAATATATCTAACTTGTACAAATTAACACATTGATCGTTGTATGTAAATAGAACATAAATACATGTATTTAAACACAAAATAAATGAACAAAGAAAATAACAAAAAATAAAGTAAGCATTATAAATACTGACTGATCCTAAACCCCGAGACTAAGTCAATGTTGACTTGGTCGATAAAAAATAAAGTAGGGGAGATAAGGGCAAATAAATACAAACAAAATAACATAGACACCTAAAAAACCTAGGTGCCTAATTAATGAATCTCAGATACAATATTATAAAATTCATTTATTATCCTCTTATCTTAAATAATTCAATAAAAACTACAACTAAATTCTTAATATTAACTTGTATTTTATTGTAAATAATATGTGTATAATCAATATTATTCTGTATAATATCTAACCCTAATTGATTTTTTAATACCAACCATTTTCCTTATTTTCTTTATTATTAGAAATCTCCTAAAAAGTATATTTAATTGCATTTATACCCTTGTCGGGAAGTTATTAAATTTGGTTTTAATTGGAAAATTTACTTGTATGCCCCTAAACTTTAGCTTTAGTGTTAGTAAATGCATTTTAAGTTTATTTAAATTGCAAAAAGATCCATGTTAGTACTTATTGTTATTTCTTATATATTTAATATTATAAATATCACAATATATCTAAAAATAATAAGAAAATTACCTAAGATTCCTATTAGTTATACATATTACACGTAATTTTACCTAGGCATTTTAAGTTGTTTTCTATTTTCTAAAAATAAAAATGCACCTTTTATTCCTTGTTTGCTTATAGAAACCCTTAAAAATTACAAAATCACTTTTAAAATTCCAAAAAAATATTATATATATTATTAACTATTATACTTACATATCAGAAATCACGAAAAATATAAAAAGAAAACCTTAAAATCACATAATCTTAAAAACCCATAAAAATCAGTAAAACTTTCTTGAAAATCAAAAAAATAGGTTCTTGTTCTATATTTTTATTTATCTTATCTACTATATATTTAAAATAGTTTTGAAAAACTGTGACACTATTATCTATTTTTAATACACAAAACACTTCGATGTATATATTATTTTCACAATTTTGATATATTGAATACATTAAAAATACATAAAATTAGCAAAAAATATATAAACCCCCCAAAATCATATATCAAAAATACAAAAACACTTTGTTTTTTAAATTTTAACTATATATATAATTATAAAACCCTATATATGTACTATATATACCTTATATTACTTATATACTATATATTATTCTTATTAGTACTTATAAATAAATATTATAATTAAACTCTTAAATATAAAAAGGATTGTTCCTTTATTTAAATATATTTATTATATATCTTATATATTATTTATAATTAATGAACTTGTAAATGCCCTACGCTAATTATCGATTTTATGTAGTATTCGGGCAATCAAGATTAATAAAAAACCGTTAATTCATCTATTAATCGATTAATGTGAGTGGTCAATTTGTATTTTTACATGGGCAAGCCCAAGGTCGAACTTAGGGAGACCATTGTCTTCTTAGGTTAATTTCTTGATGATTTAAAACTTAGGTTTTTAGAGGAATATTTTTTGGTATTTTTTATTCAATTAATAAGTGTAATATGATTTTGGCAAAGTTCAGCGGCTAAACTGTAAATTTTGATTAAATAAACTCCAAATCCAATGAATCTTAACTAGAATGTGCATGAATGCAAAATTAAGATAATGTAATTTTTTTGGAATTTTTGGATGTAATATGAATTAACTAATTATGAATTAAATACGAATGTAGGATGATTTCGAGCAAAATAATTTTAATAAATATTAAACAGTAATATTTTCCAAAGATTTAATTACCCTAGATAGGTCTAAATAAGAGGTATCTAGAATAACTTTTAATTCCTTAAAATAATATGTGTGGTATTAAAATAAATTACTCAAATCACCATTTAATTTATTACGGCCTCGATATGTGTGCAAATGTGATAATTTTTAGGCATAATGTAGAATACATTAAAAACTAAAAACTGTGATTTTTTGGTAATTTTTGGAGCAAAGATTAATTTAAGAGCAATTTAATAGTATGTGAAGGGTAAAATATGCTATTTTCCACAAAAATAATTATATTAAATAAATTACAGCTCACAAAAATATAATCAAAATCCATAATGATAAGCATGAGTAGTTCTACAAGATGGAATTTTTAGAATGAGAAAATGGGAACATGTGATCATTCAAAGAAACATGCAAATGCAGGGTCCTTTATGCAAAATACAGAAAGCGAAATAAATGAAAGTAAGGATGAATATGTGATTACCAAAATCCTGCGAAGTTATTCTGTAATTTTCACACACACACACACATGTGCCTTGCACATACGGTTGGCTGGTGGGGCCCTAGCGCGATTCTCAAGAAGAGCAATGGATATGAGTACAAAATGCCCCCCTTGCACGTGCGCTACATGTGTTTCTACTAGGGACAGGGCCGACTTGTGAATCTCCAGAAACAACCAGGGGTGTTTTGCAAATATCTCAAAAGGGGGTGAGGATCATGTTATGGGATGCCCCCCTTTTCTTCTTCCTTGCAATTCCTGAAGAGGTGGTGGAGTTGGAGGTTTGCAGAGTTCAAATGCAGTGGTAGCTTGGAGGTGCGAGGTGGGGAAGCTGCACTATGCAGAGGTGCGTGCGAGCGGCGCAACACCCCTCACCAGCTTAGTGGAGCGGGGTAGCGCGAAGTTGAGTGGTAGAGGGAGGATCACTTGTGGGGAGTTGAGGGAGGGCTACGGGTTGAGGAGACGTTGTGGAGGCCGGGCTCGCCAATGAAACAGTGTGTGGAGCAGGGGTATGGAAGGGGCATTGCTGCTTGGCGAGCTGGGATCCCAAGGGGGTTGTGCAGTGGGTACGCGGTGGATATGGGGCAGTGGCGCACGACCGTGCGTGAAGGTTGGAGAGTGGTGCGTCCAATGCTTGGATGCGACGGAGGAACACGACATCGGTGCAAGGCAGAGTTTGAGGTGATGGAGCAAGCGAAGTATGATCGGTCGACACACGACCGACGAAGGGGGTGCGAGGCAATAGCAGCGGTGTGCGAAGATGAAGTGTGGATATAGACAGTGGTGCAACATTTCGTGGAGGCGGAGATTATCGAAGCGAGGGTAGAAGAACAAGGTGGAGATCGAAAGGAGAAGAACATGGATAAGCAGAAAGAGGAAACAAGCAGAAGAATACGAGAGGAGAGAAAGTTACCTAGAAGGGAGATGTATTAGGTGCATGGGAAGAACTCCTGATGGAGCTCCAGCATTTGCTCGACGAGGCAGCACACGGAAGTAGGCTGTCGTGGAAATGCGACAACGACAGGAGGTATCGCTCTTGGATCTTGCTTGGGAAGAAGATGGGTCATCTCTCAACGACAGAATCCCGAGCTGTCACCTAAGGTTGGTACGAGCTCTACTCTCCCTCACCGTGAAAATGGCAGATATCGTGAAAAAGGGGCGGTAATGGTACTTGTGTATGGTTGGAGGAGGTGCGAGAAGTGGTCGAGGGTCATGGAGACAATTGCGGGAAATCATGGAGAGAGAGAAGAGGGGAGCGTGGACGGTTGGCAGTTGCCCAAAGGATGCAGAGAGTGCACATGTGGAGGGGGTGGGTCGCGCGAGTCCTGCGGGGATGGCGATTGCGCAACCGTCACGCAAGGCACGGTGAGGTTGGTTCACTGTAGGGGTGAGAGGGAGCGGTTGCAGACGCGAGGGCGGTTTCTGGCCGTCGGGAAAGATGCGGGCCCCGTACTGTACAAGGAGGAGGGGTGGGTCGCGTAGGAGGAGGAAGAGAAAAGGTGGAGGCACCACGTGGCGTGTGCAGGGCGACCAAGTGGCGGGTAAAAATTAATAAAATCAAAATTAAATTAAATTAGTTAAAAAATAAATACTAATAAATATTAAATAATATTAAATAATAAAATAAAATAGTTGCAGTAATTAAAATAATAAATAAATAAATAGCAAAAAAATAAAATAAAATAATAAAAAATGAGGGTGACACATGGCGGCTCCAGGAGCTACCATGTGTGGCTCCAAAAAAATTGAAAAATTAATTAAAAGATAAATTACAAAATAAATAGCAAAAGTGGTCAAATTAAAAAGTGGTCAACATGAAAGTTTCCTGTCTCAATGAGATCTGCAACTTTTTGTGAAGGACACAAAACACAAATAAATTATATGTACAAAAGTATTTTTGGTGGTATCCTATAGATATAAAATATTGTATTTTTGTGTTTGATCATTTTTATCGTTTTTAAATAAGATAAAAATAAAAATAAAATTAGATAAAATATAAAACAAATATTTCCAACTTAATCTATTTTTTTATTTTTTATAATTAATAAAATAGAAAGTTAAAATAAATAAAATAAAGGAACATGTGTACAATATACAATAAGGGGCCCAAAATCCAAGTTTCACATGTGAATTCTTATTCTTTGCAATTTGGTCTTTGTTTTGAAGATAATTGAGTGCACATTAATTCAAAAGTGAGTAGGGGTCCATAGGAGACAGTAGGGATGAGCATTGGGCCGGGCTAGCCCGACCTGGCCCGCAACCCGACCCGTTAAGCCCGGTCCGAACCCGAACCCAGACCCGTTTAAATTTGGGTCGGGCTCGGGCCCAAAAAAGAGCCCGTTTCTAAAACGGACCGGGTTCGGGCTGAGTAGAGCCCGACCCGAAGCCCGGCCCAAAAACATGACCCGAAACCTGTCCTGAAGCCCGATCCCAAACTTATATAATATATATAATATTCCTAATCCCTCTCATGGCCCACCCCAACCCAATCCCCCTCAAACCTTATCTCCATTCTACAACAACACTACATGCACCGTCATCTCAAAGTTTTGAAAAAAAAATAAAATGTATATGAAAAAAAATCAAAAGTTTTTGAAGAGAAAAAAATCAAACATTTCAAAGTTTTTCTTATCAAAATGCATAGGGATGTCAAAACTCTTAGATTTATGAGAAGTTTTTTAAAAAAATAAAAAGTTTTTTATAAAGACATTTCCATATCACCTGTTGAATTAAGCATTTCCAAAAAAACTAAAAGTTTTTAAAGGGGAAAATGCTATTGGGCCGCCCCGGCCCGAACCCGACCCGTTTAACTTCGGGTCGGGTTCAGGTTCGGGCTAGATCATCCAGATTTTTTCAGGTTGTGGCCCGACCCAAAACCCGACAAAATAAACGGGCTCGGGTTCGGACCGATGCCCAGCCGGCCCGTCCGACCCGATAATCATCCCTAGGAGACAGTATGAGAGAGATATTCATGTTAAGGTTGTTAGTCTCAAACTAGGGTTTGAGTTTTATTGGTCAATTTTACCAGTTAATATTTTCTAATATTTTTAAATTATCAGTGTTAGTAATATATACACTATACAGTTGATTTTATTCAATTCTTAGTTAGTGAAAAATTAATAAAAATAGGAGAAATATAGTGAATATATATGTGATATTTACAAGGGAAATTGGCTTCTTATTTAATGGATATATATTATTTTTAAATGCATGAATGAAAATAATGCAAAATAAATTGAGAAATGCTGCTAATTTCTCAAGAACGAAGCTGTATTTTCGGCTTTTAGAGTGATGAATCACATATTCATCAACCCCTATACTTAAACCTTGCTCGTCCCCAAGCAACTAAAATGAAATGTAAAAGTGAAGTGATTTTGTATTCCGAACCAAGGTCATGAACAAAAGGTGAAAATGGAGCTTGACTCGATCTTTGGATTAACGATGTGGCAGAACCTTATTGGGAAGAGGATTTAAGACCTAACGACCTTTAAGTTCCACAAGTCTCTATTCAGGTCGCCTCAACAGTCAGGTCAAAACAAATTCTCATATGCAAATTCTGATGACTGTAAATCTTACTTGTACTATGTATAGCTCTCCACATCAAAAGTGACAAAGAAACATCCTCCTCTAACAAGGTAACCCTAATTCCCCCATCTAGCAACTCTTTCCTCGAGGAGCGGGGCATTCCCTTCTAAGTTCAAGTGCAACCAGCTCAAGAAGTGGGGGTAGAAAAGAGAATGGTTTGTGACCAGTGTATTCACATATCCATGGAGCTTGACCAGTGTAGCCAAGTCTCCACACACAGGCTTCCTTGGTATGAGATTTTGAAGCATATGCCTTGCTTACTCATATTTTTCTCCAACAAGAATTTTTATTTATTTACTTTCTTCCCATCTAACTTTTTTTGGAGATTTTCTTTTCTTCTTCTTTTTTATATATACAAAAAGCACATCATGTACATCAAGAATTTTTCTTCTTGAGATAGTAGACTATCCCTCTTTTCAAGCTTTATTGCAACCCACGACATCCCGTCGTTAGATGTCGGCGCCACTACACTAAGTTGAGATGCAATACCCTCCCTAGAGGAGGATAGATGTTTCCACTTGTGTGCTACTCTAAGCCAAAGGATTTTGCCTCCCTCATCAAAGAATAGCTATGTGCATGGCGCTTGTCCAAGTTAAGTCACTGTCTAAAACAATCGTGCATGTGCATGAAATATTCTACTTAGAGAAATCAAGATGACATGTGAACATAATCTTGCGAACTCAAAGAATTAAGTCACTTGACCTGAAAAATCTTAACTCCGGTTCCTATAAGGTTCCTCTGAAATTAAATAGATTAAGGTCAAATCAAATCCATCCTCGACGTCTATTCATAAATTGGTTCAGAACCCACTAACTTTCCACTTTGCATATGCAAGATATGCAAATGAAATGCAAATATTATGAAATGCATATGAATGAAGTGAAAGATGATTGATGGTATTTTTGTAATGAATGCAAGGATGATATGCAAGAGTAAATAAGAATCCTCTTTTCTTTTTTTGTATATTTCCTATTTCACAACAATTTTACAAAAGTATATTTTTTACAAGAGTTCTACAAAATTTTATAGAGAGTATTATACAAACGTTACAACTTGTATATAATATATATTATGCATGTATACATGTATTTTACAAAAAAGTTTTTTTTACCAATTTTACAATTCTACCCATCCCGTAATTATTACATAATATATATATATATATATACACACGAAAGTACGAGCTATGGGTAAAGTATATATGTAATATATACACACCCCCTATACTTAGCATGTGTTATGTCCTCAGAGCAGAAGTGAGAAAAAGACATAGCTCGCGCTAAGCATAGGAGAGTGAAAAGAACAAAAAGTTTAGAAGTCAACCCGCCCCCTATACTTAGGATCAGGGCATCCTAAGTGTAGAAGAGGAGCAAAAATGGGGCGATAGAGGTCAAGAGGAGAAATGGATGAACATATACATATGGCGGGCGTCGGTCGCCCCTATACGTAGGCTCCGGTCAGCCGAAGTATAGGATAAGAGTATGTATAGGAACCGATGGGATTGGAGAATAGACAGCACGAGCAGGGGTTCCCCTATACTTAGGCTTTGAATAGCCTAAGTATGGAGTTAGTATATACAGAAGAAGGAACCTAAGCTCTTAAAGAATGAATAAATCAGATTACAAGAGTGAGTGAATCTTCTAAGCTATTGAATCTAGATTATGCATCTTCATGAAGAGTAATAAGATCATGATGTATCTACTATGTGCCCACCTGCATGAAGTTGATGATCTCGAGTTAGAATAACTGCTCCTTAGAATCTCTAAAGTGCTTTAACAATTGTCCATTCACCACATGGGTTTGTGCACCATTTATGAGATCATCTATCTCTACACTTCCATTCATATGCACTTCCTTAACAATAAAGGGACCCGTCCACTTAGATTTGAGCTTCCTGTGGAACATCTTTAACCTGGAACTAAGCAACCATACCTTTTGCCCAAGGACAAAGTCTTTGCACCTAATGTGCTGGTCATGCCATATCGTCACTTTATCCTTATAAAACAAATTGTTTCCATATGCCTTGTTTCGGATTTCCACGAGTTTTTTCTAGTCACGACAAAGCTTCCCTACGTGACAACTCCAATTAATCTGTTTAATTACCCATTCGAATTTGTGAATCAGCTCTGCGGGCAAATGGCATGGATGGCCATAGATCATTCTAAATAGTAGTGTCCAAAGGTTCTTGTAGGTTTTCCTATAGGCCTACAGAACTTGGTCCAAGAGCTGGGACCATTTATTCTATCAGGACGAACCAACTTCTGCAAAATACTCTTCACATCTCTGTTCGAAACCTCTACCATGCCATTAGACTATGGGTGGTAAGGACTAGTAACTCTGTGCTCAAATCCATAGTCCTTAACTAAAGATTTCACATCTCGGTTCATAAAGTGGCTACCTCCATCAGAAATCAGAACTTTTGGCACCCCGAACCCGACAATGATACGATCTCCCAGAAACTTGCCCAGAAACTTGCAGACAGTCTTGTTGTTTGCGGTTTGGGTTGGTATAGCCTCCACCCACCTAGATAAATAATCAATCACCAACAAGATGTGCTCATGTCCTTGGTTGTCAGGAAAGGGACCCATGAAATCTATGCTCCATGCATCAAAAACATCACAAATAATCACAGGTTGTATGGACATCTCAACTCTTTGTGTAACTGTCCTTCCCATCCTCTGATAAATCGGACACGATCGTACAAAATCAATAGCATCTCTGAACAAGGTCGGCCAATACAATCCGCAGTGGAGTACCTTGTGAGTGGTTCTCCTCCCTGAATGGTGTCCTCCAACCTCAAGAGAATGACAATACATGAGGACACTGGTATTCCTCATGAGTAATGCACCTTCTATAGACACAATCTGGTCCTTCAAAGAAAAGGAACAGATCATCCCAGCGGTATCTCTTCGAATCCGACTTCAGTTGGTCAATGCTGCTCCTAGTCCAACCTTAGGGAACTTGCTTGGAGACAAGAAAGTTCACCATTTTGCATACCACGGGAGTGAGTTAATAGCATAAATTGACTCGTTTGGGAAGGTCTCTCTAATATGATCGAAATCAGGATAGTCCTCAAGCTTAATATGGGAAAGATGATCAGCCACAACATTCTTCACTCTAGGTTTATCCTTTATCTCAAAGTCAAACTACTGGAGGAGCAAAATCCACCTAAGAAGGTGCACATTCGCATCCTTCTTTTTCATTAAGTATCGATTAGTTGTGTGATCAGAGAGACCAAAATATGTGGCATGAACTTCTCGAGTGCTCATACTATAGAGAGCATTTCCTTTTCAGTCATGGTGTAGTTCTTCTGTGTAGGGTCCAATACTTTGCTTGCGCAATGGATCGTAAACGGGATCCCCTCTCGTCGTTGTCCTAACACAACTTTTATAGCAAAATCCGAAGTGTCAGCCATGATCTCAAAGGGAGAGACCATTTAGGAGCTTATAGGATAGGTGTGGCACTGATCTTCATCTTCAAGAGCTCAAAGGCCTCCAGACACATGTGATCTACAACGAACTCTGTGTCTTTTCCTAAGAGCTCAGTCAGTGCATGGGCAATCTTCGAAAAATCTTGAATGAATCTCCTGTAGAATCCAATATGCCCTAGAAATGACCTCGCTGACTTCACATTGGTAGGTAGATCGGGTTTCTTGATCACCTATACCTTGGAAGGGCAACCTCCCTTCCCCTTTTGGATATGACATGCCCTAACATGATACCTGATGAATCCACATTTCATCATCTTTATTCTATCATTTTGGCACCAAAAACCCTAGCAAATGCCTGTAAATAGCCTTAAATCAAGCATCTTAGCATTCATGCATGTGCATCCCAACAATGTATAAAACACTGTAATTAAGGCCAAAATTATAGAATAAATAAAGAAAAGAAAAAGAATAAAATATTGTAAATATTTTATGACCCAAAACCCCCGAGACCTAGGCATCTTGATGAATAGGTCGACAAGGAATAAAGTAGGGGGAGATAAGGTCAGAATTACAGAAAACATACCTATACTTGTTATTCATTCTTTATTCATTTTGGGACCTATTTTTGGTTCCACTTTTTATACATCAAATAAAGAAACTTTGTACATGAAAGTTTTAGATAATTTTATAAAGAAAAATACAAAATTGATTTCACAGAAAAAGAATGTACAGATGAAAAGTTATGGTCTGAATAAGAATCCAAAATCCCAACTTCCCAGACCCGTATCTCACAAACGACAACTCCAAATGCATCAAACTCACCTTTAATTGTATATAGAATAAAATAATCTATCCAATGGTGGTGGTTTCGCATTTGGCGGAGCTACGGTTTGAAAGTTGAGTTTTGGACCCCTATTGTATACTTGTACTGAATAAAATATTCAATTTATTCTTTATTCATTATTTTTATATTTTTATAATGTTGTAAATATTACTTATAATTAGTATGTGTATTAAAATCAGAATAAAAACATAAATAAAATACAAATAAAAATAGTTGTATATTTTCAATACATTGGTACATTACCTATATATATACCTATATAAACTACCTTTATATTTTATTTAATGTACAAAATACATCAATAAAATGAAAGAAAAATATATTTATGTGTATAAAAGTATTTTATAATTATATAAAATTATAAACAAAATTAAAGAAATTAGAATACACAGAATAAAAATAAATACTAAAATCCATAGGTATTATACCTATATAGGGTTAAAAAGGCAACTTGTAAAAATAAAACTCCTAAAAATAATTAAAAATCAAAATAAAATACTACATAAAATTTTGAGCACTTTTTATTTTATAACTTTTATTTAATTCGACCATTTAACATTTTAAATAGAATTAATAAAACTTTTTCGCAGGGTTTTTCCTGGTTGGTCCACGTGGACCAACCAGGAGGCAGTCAGCATTGACCCTAGGTCAACTGCCTGCCTTCCCCCGCCTGTGGCCTGTCAGACCTGGGTTTTCACCCATTTTTGTCGAGATTTTCCAGCCGTGCCTTGCATTTTTTCGTGGTGATTTCTTCACATCTTTTCTTCCTCGTTAAGCGGTGAATCGCGTCCAAGTGAAACCTTGGACTTTGGATCACTGTGGCGATCAGGGCACCTTGATCTTTGGGGCTCCTCAGCCACTTAGTCAAACTGCATAAAATGGAGCCCCAACTTTGAAGTCGAATTTGAACACCTTCGGTCCACCACCTCGCGCCTCTCCCGTGCTCCAGAGCCACCTGGAGGTGACAGCTCCGACGTGAGCTCTTCAGCCAAGGCCGCCGAGGTCGGAGGCGTCTCCACCACCTCCCGCGAAGTCGCTGGTCGAGGTACCTTCCTTCCCTCTAGCTCCGGCCATCGAGGGCATCCCCCCGCTTATTTCCTTCTTCCATTTCGTTCCTGTTAGCTTAAGGATCAAAAACCCCAAAAAAATTCGAAGTTTCATCAACCATATCGCCAAATCACGCACTTTGGCCGGAGCGCACCTCCGACCGTGCATCCACCTGTCGATTCGCACCCCCTCGCGACCATCCAAGGGTCCAGGTAGTTTGCCCTGGACCCTTTGACTCTTTTTGCAGGTCAAAGACCACTTGAAGGCGCCTGGAGGCGAGTTTTGACGCTCGCCGGAGCGTGGTCGAGCTCCCCAGCTCCGCCACCTTCGCCTGAGCTCCTCGGCCGCCGCCGAGGCATTTTGAAGCCCCCAGCAGATAGACGAAGACCTGAGGAGCCTCCAGCCCCGCTTTTGGAGCCAAACCGCTCGCCGGAGACGGAGCTTGACCTCGGCGAACTTCGGCTCGCCGGAGTTCGTCGCTGTTCTTGCTCCGGGCTTCAGCACCGTTGGATCGAGGCGAAGCTCCAGTTCGCGTGACGACCGTCCGATCGTCCAAGCCCTTCCACCGTCCGATCTCTTTCTGAGATCTAATCTCAGACGTCCACGCCAACCGTCATCGGCCGTTCCCCAGCTGCCACGTGGATAAGTGGACCGCTCCCAGCCGCTGGATCGCGCATCGTCGCCCAGCCGTTGGATTAGCGCCACGCGTCCTCATCAGAGCGCCCGAGCGAGGGTATTTTGCATCCCAACCCTCGCACTTTTTGTATTTAATATTTAGCATTTAAACTTTTGTCTGTAGGGTAAAAGTTTTGTAATATTTGCATAAACAACCCCGTACTTTCAGTATTTGCATTTAGGTCCTCAGCCACGTCACCTCACGTGACCTGTACACGTGAGGTGTGGGCATTTTGCAGAGGCACCCCCGTACGTTTGTGTATTTCGTCTTAGTCCTGAGACTGTTGCGTTAAGTGTAATATTTTTGGATATTTTGCATGTAGCCCCCAATACTTTGTCATATTGCAGTCTGGTCCTTGCCAGGTCACGTGCACAGTGCGCGTGACCTTGGCAATTTTGCAGGTCCACCCTTGCGGGTTTTAGTTATTGGTGTTTAGTCTAAAAGGTATTTTATTCAGTTATAATTTTTGTGGAGATTTGCGTGTTTGCCCCTGGATTTTTGAATAGTAGCATAAAAGCCCCTGCCAGGCGCGCGTGCATAGGCGCGTGACATTGGGGATTTTGCTAAGAAGCCCCTGCGGCTTGTGGTTTTGTCATTCACTCCAGGAATTATTTTATTCAGTGTATAATTTTTGTGGAAAATTGCATGTATGCCCCTGGATGCTTTAGATATTGCACATATACCCCTGCCAGGACTGTTTAATGTTTGGATGTTTGCTCTAATTATTTAACCTATCATTTTAAGTCCAAAAATTCCACAAAAATAGACTTAAGCTCCTGGACCTGTGTACTTTAACGCCACATATTTAGTTTTTGATTTTATTTTATTTTCATATTTATTAAAAATCAAAAACGGCCTTTTTGTGTACTGTCTACCTTAGAAAATACCAAAAAAATATTAAAATACCTCCAAAAATTCCCAAAAAATCACCTAGTGTCTATTTTACCCTATTTTAGTGTCAGTCCAAAAATCATCAAAAATTTCAAAAGAAAAACACTAAAAATTTAAAAATACTCAAAAACTTCAAAAAAATATATAAAATAGTAGAAAATTCAAAAATATACAAACTCAACTTCTGTTTGTCCTTTATTTTGTCCTTTTCATTAGAAAAATATTGTGAAAAATTTTGAGTACTGGTTGCCATTTTTAAATTACATTTTATTCACAGCCAGCCTTATTTTCACTGATTTTCTTTATTTCAGTATTTAAAAATCTCAAAAACATTTTGAAAAACCCCCAAAAATCACAAAAACAGTAGAAAATTATAAAATTACCAAAAACATTTTATTTCTGAATTTTTGAGTATTTTTGCACATTTTTAGAAATATTTTAGCTTGCCTTTTATTATATTATCTTGACTTTCCAATATTGAAAAAGAAATAAAAAAATATAAAATATAAAATATAAAAATCAGAAAATTAAAAATCAAAATACAAAATTAAAAATTAAATAAAAAAAATTTAATTAAAAACCCACAAAAATTGTAGTTGCTTGCTTGCTTGGTGTAGACACTTCACACACTCACACACTTAGCTCTTGCTTGGACTACACTGCTTGTTCCCTGTGTTCGAACTCTCTGCATACTTGCCCTTTACACCACTTGTGCAGAGTTAAAAATAAATTTTAACTCCACATTTATTTCTAATTATTGATTTTTAGTGTGGGTTAATTGTTGATCGAACACGGATTTCGATTGGTCGACACTTCGACTGAGTTCACGTTTGTGTTGAACTTAAGACCGTCGGTTTCCGCGTTTATCAAATGGCGCCGTTGCCGGGGAGCAACAGCTTGTAGTTCATATTTTTGTTTGATTGTGTGATTGTTTACCATAGCCTTTTCCTTCTCTTACATTTTGATATATATCTTGTTGAGCTATCTGACCACTCTTCTTTGTCTTCTTGCGAGGGACCGCGGAGCGAGGCGGATCACCTAGGTGACCCGACGCAACCTTGGGACGTGGAGCCGGCTTTTCTTTAGCCAAGCCGGCAGGAGAGAGCAAGGAGTGAGAGTGAGAGTGATTAGATTAGTTGTCATTTCTTTTTGGTGAGAGAGTGATTCATTAATTTGTAATAATACAGGTACACTTGGACTTGGACATTTAGACATTCGGGCCTAATTTCCGGGTGTTTGTTCACCCGGGGGCTCACCGCGGATTTCATCGAGTTTTCATCGCTGTCATTTTCCGGTTTTGGTTTTCATTTTTCACTTTCTTTTGTGGATTGAGCTCTTAGTTCTAGGTCTGCTTGACTCGATTAGAATAGGTCCAAACACTTAATTATATTTGCATGCTCCTATAGATTCGTATTTGGACTTAGACTAATTAAACAGTTAGTTAGTAGCTTCCAAATCCACGCGCCGCGAGCTCACACCCGAACAAGCGCTTTCTCCTACCTCAAATGTGTTGAGCAGAGGAGGGGTGAGCCTAGACCGGACACTCGGATTAGGAGTTGCTAGTTAACTTGTGGTTCTTCACGCTAGCAGTTGCCTGTTCTAGGACGATTTCCGTTGCATATCGCCATATAGTTTAGGTTTAAAAATTCTGCTTTGCATCCCGCATGGAGAGAGCTGGGATTCGCTGTAAGTCTTCTTACTTTGCACGCATCATCTAGGCACAAAGGTGAGATTTCCACCTTGGTGTCGACTTGCACGGCTTTTCCGACTCTATTCTCCCTCTGTTTTTGGAACAAAGTAGGATAAAGGAAAAATACAAAAATCGTTAGGCGCTTGTTTGAATTTACTCAAAAGAAGCGATAACACCAAAAAAATTAAAAAAGGGACTGCTAAAGAAAACTTGACCAAAATAAAATCGGTAATTGGACTCATTGCTTGGGGAGAGTAACACCCCCACTTGTATTCAGGTTGCATGGGAAGGTTTCCTTCCAAGTGAGGTGAGCGCTTCGTAAGGATTAGAGCCAAAAACCCAACTTGTGGCTGCCTTGTGTATCGCCTGGATTTCTGAAGTATTGGCGCTACTATCGTACGTAGTCGAGTAGGGCTTGGTCGCCATTGGTGACTCTCTATTGTGAGAGCACCGACCTTATCCGAAGTACCGAGCTTAGGCCACGCCTTCACGGGTGTGTCTGTCTCACCGGCTGCGTCCGAGTAGGACCTTGTACGCTCACGGGTGATTCCGTTGCGAGCGAGGTCCGAAGTATCGGTTTCGCCTATCGGCTTCCTCCCTCTTTTTCTTTGGCTGAGTAGGGATCCAGGAAGGGTTACAAGGACCTCAAAAAGCGCAAGTTACAGGTTACACAGGAGGAGGACAAGTACGGGGACACTTTCCCGGCAGTACTCTCGCTCCTATAGGCGTAGCGTTCTAAGGACTCGTGCAAAGATAAATACCTGAAAAACAAGCTAAAACTGACAAGAAAAAAGCCGAACCTTCACGGCTTCACGAGTTGAGTTGGTGAACTTACCCTTGCTTTGTGTTTGATTGTTAGATTTATTAAGGTAGATCAAAAACACCGCACAATTGTGCACAATTTTGTTGCATTTCATTTTCTTCTTCTCTTGCATTATCCCCACTCTTCTCGAATAATCAAGATGATGGGACGGAGATCTCTTAGGCCGACCTTGTCGGCACCGCTATCCAGCACTCCTCCTTATTCATCTAGGAACAACTCGGAGAGTCCGCTCTCCGAGCCCGAGTTCACATCCACCCTGTTCCCCCTCGACCACCCTTCCCATTCTCCTTCCCTCAGTCCAATCATTTCAGAGTTCAGTGAATCACAGAATTCAGCTCATTCAACAGCACCTGAAATGGCCTCTTTTGCATTTTCAGAGCATCAAGCAATGACAGACAGAGGCGAGCACCCAGATGACCACGATCACCCTCCATTCATAATCGATCAGGTGGCCATCAACAATTCCTTGCTAGCATCCCTAGAGACGATGCAGAGACAGATCCGGGACCAGGGTGCATTCATGGGTGATCTCATGAGGGAAATAGCTCAGATGAGAGAGAACCGAGCTGGCGGAGGCGGTGGCGGAGAAGGAGGAGGACCCGATGCAGGAGGAGAACCCGACGCTGAGCGACCGCCACAGACTATCATGAGGGAATTGCACAACCCAGCTGCATCCCTCACTCACCGTTGGATCAGACTCCCACCAATCCACGGAGACTTCGAGCTTCGGCCCCATACGATTCAGCTTCTTCCCAAGTTTCACGGGTTGCCGACCGAAGAGCCGCACCTCCACCTCCAAGAATGCGAGATGATTTGCAGCACAATCCATGATCGGTTGTTGACCGAGGACACTATCAAGATGATCGCCTTCCCGTTCTCATTGGTTGATCGAGCCGCATATTGGCTCAAGCATCTAGGGCGATTCGTCGATACTTGGGCAGATCTCCGGTCCGTATATTTGAAGAAATACTATCCTCTCGGCTGGACCAACGCAGCTCGAGCCATGATCAGCAACTTCGTCATGATCCCAAATGAACAGTTCCATGAAGCATGGGATCGATTCAGAGAGCTCATAGACCGGTGTCCACATCACGATATCTCCAAGCCCCACCTGGTGCAGAGTTTCTTCTGTGGGCTGACACCGGAGCTGCAGGGGCTTGTGAACGCCTCTTGTGGTGGGTCTTATTTCTCCAAGGGAGAAGACGACGTTTGGGTTATCTACGAAGGCATGGCAGAAAACTCCACAGTGATGGCCCAGGCCCGAGTCTACACACAACAGAAGCCCCCGCAAGGAGCGGGATCATTTCAGAGGATCGCCCGCATCGATGCCGGTCCCAGCACAACGTCGGTAGCCGCAGCACAAGCCGAATCAGCAGCAGCCGACATGGGCATTATCAGTGAAAAACTGGACCGCATGGAGATCCTCGAAAAGAAGCAGAACCAAGGTCTAGCCCAGATGGACCTTCTCACCAAGACAATGAGTGACCTGAAAACTCAAATTCTCTGTATTCAGGAGGCACAGGCCCATTCACAACAGCCTCCCAGGTCACAGGTTGCCTCCAGCAGCAACAATCCCAACCAGGCCTCCACTTCATACCGCCAGGTGAACCATATCCAGGCGGAGCCGGTTCCATTGTTGCAGTACCAGCCAGAGCAACCGCCATCTCAGGAGACGCAGATGGTGGTGTATCAGCCGGAGCAACCACTGGCAGTTCTCCCTCCACCTTCCTTCGAGCAGGAACCGTTGATGGAAGTCAACGGGATTTGGTATGACCGATACCCTCAGCCCGCAATTCGTAGGGATCACCCCGGATTTCGTTGGGGCAACGGTGGATCCTCATCCCAACAGTATCCCCCTGCTCAAGGACAGCAGAGCAGCCAGCCACAGCAGCAACACCAGCAGCCCCAGTACAACCAGCCCCAGCAGTATCAGAGTGGTCCTCGTCCCTCCTATCAGGGACAGCAGTGGAGGCAGCGCCAGCCGCCTCAGCAATCTTATCACCAGCCTCCGCCCCAGTATCAGCAACACCAGCAGCAGCCCCATTTCCAACAGGGACAGACGTCCGGTTCTCAGGGTCCAGCCTTCGAGAACCCTGCTCTTGATGATCTTGCCCGCTTGCTATCTGAACAACGAGCATCTTTCAGGCAAGAAATGGATGAGTTCCGGCAGGAAATGCGGGATTTCATCAAAGGCAAGGCCGCCATACCCGCTCAGATCGAACCAAACCCTAATAATTTAAAAAGAAAATCTGAGCAGGTAGAGTTCACAGAGGATACCTCTCCTAGTGATGATTTGAATGATATGTATGATTCTTTGAATGATGCTAATTTTGTGACTACTAGGAGCGGTAGGATGCCAGCCGGCGGCGCCTCTTCTGAGCGACAGACCGATGCAGGATCAGGAGCGCCAGAGGAGCAGACTAGCGGTGCTGATGCCGCTAATGATGATGTTGAAGACGGTGGTGCTGATGCCACCAATGATGGAGTCCAAGACGACGGTGCTGATGCCGTTGTGATGCCAGATACAGACGGTGGTGCTGAAGCCACCATTTTGGGAGATGAACCAGAGCGCGGTGCTAATGCCGCGAAGACCGGTGCTAGTGGTGGTGCTGAGGCCACCACATCTACTTCTGTTGAGCCACCCGCTGTGATGTCACCACATTTTGTATCTAGAGACTGTGGGAAGAAAAACAAAAACAAAAATATGAATAAAGGAAAGGTTTCTGTTCAAATTGTGGATCCATATGTGTTGAATGATGATTATTGTATGGATTCTCCATCTTCACAGGAACAGGGACCGATTCCTAGTCCTCCATCTGAGGAGGCCCCTACCATCCCCTTCCCCGAGGCACTCCGCCGGGCGAAGGGGAATAAAAAAGAAAATCCCAAAAAGAACCAACAGGTAGAGTTCGGCAAAGAGATGATTGACAGATTCCATATTCAGCTGACTCTACGAGAAGCATTTGAGCATATCCCCTTCTTCAAGAAAAATTTGAAAGAAACAACTACTGTTCGAAGAAGGAAGAGGCACAGAGATCAAATCCATATGCTCACGCATAACACTTGCTGCGCCATTCAGAACACATTGCCAGCTAAGCGACCAGACGCAGGAGCTCCCTATGTCAGATGCGAGATTCAGGAGCAGCAGTTTGATCGTACTCTATTAGACAGCGGCTCTTCAATTAACCTCCTTCCGGCAGCCTTACTCAAGCAGTTCGAGTTTGGCCCTCTTCTTCGAAGCAGAACCGTCCTTCAGTTTGCTGATAGGTCGATTAAGAGGCCGAAGGGGTTATTGAAAGACGTGGTCGTTACCATTCAGGGCCTGAAATTCCCCGTGGACTTCGTTGTGTTGGACATGGAGATCCCTGAGTCGGTAACTGATGCCCCCATCATTCTTGGACGCCCATTCTTGGCCACAGCCAAGGCGGTGACCGACCATGATAGTGGGAAGGTATGCTTTCGCGTAGAGGGCGAAACCATACAAATAGATACGATCGAAGAAATCAGAGCCAGAGAGGCAGAATGCTCCGAGCAGTTCAGCGAAGCCGAGCAGATGACAGAGGAAGAGCTAGACATCCACCAGGTTCGTGACTTTGAGATGTCCGATGATGAATTCAGTTGGAAAGATCCCGCAGCACCGACCCTCGCCTTGCCTGCAGATTCACTCTATCTCAAGCTCATGGCAGTCGAGAGCCGGGAAAGCACATTCCTGGATGAGGATATATCTGAAGCTGACAGTGTTGTAATGAGTGGTGCTGAGGAATTTCAATCTTGCTCATCGTCTTCTGATCCCTCAGATTCAGACATAGACTGGGATGATTTTGATGATTATTTACCTTATCTGATTCCTTCTGAGCCGACAACCATGACAGAGTGCGAGCCAGTACAGCTTATTGATGATCTCGTAGGCCGCCCTTCGTCGGAAATTCATGCAGAGCGAGAGTTCTCTCATGCAGACCTGGTAGCATTTACACAGACATATCAGAAGCCAGATCTGCCACCTCCCAGTTGTCCAGAACGGAAACCTCTGCCGCAGTCAATGAAGTACAGATTCCTTGCTGGAGAGCCAGAAATGCACCCAGTCATTATCTCAGCAGATTTGACTGGAGAGCAAGAATCTCGTCTGATGGAGGTTCTTGAAAGAAACCGCAAGGCAATCGGTTGGAATATAGCTGATCTCCAAGGGTTGAGCCCTAATCTTTGCTCCCACCACATTTATCTCGAGGACAACGCTAAGCCGTCGCGTGAGTTCCAACGACGGCTGAACCCGAATCTTCGAGACGTAGTCATGAAAGAAATTTCTAAGTGGTGGAGCGCCGATTTTATCTATCCCATCTCCGACTCCAAATGGGTAAGTCCGTTACATGTGGTACCCAAGAAGACGGGTATCACTACAGTTGTCAATGAGTCTGGAGAGGAGATCGCTACCAGAGTACCAACTTCTTGGAGGGTCTGCGTGGACTACAGACGATTGAATGAGGCCACCAAGAAGGATCACTTCCCGCTACCATTCATTGATCAGATTATCGAGCGGTTAGCTGGGAAGAGCCATTACTGTTTTCTTGATGGGTACTCTGGATATAACCAAGTGGCCATAGCGCCCGAAGACCAGGAGAAAACGACATTCACCTGTCCGTTTGGGACTTATGCTTTCAGACGGATGCCCTTTGGTCTATGTAACGCTCCGGCGACATTCCAAAGGTGCATGTTGTCCATCTTCTCGGACATGGTGGGTGACTGTTTAGAGGTCTTCATGGATGACTTCTCGGTCTATGGCGACGGGTTCGACGCTTGTCTTGACTGCCTAGACCGCGTGCTCAAGCGCTGCATAGAGGTTAATCTTGTCTTATCCTGGGAAAAGAGTCATTTCATGATGACTCAAGGGACGGTCCTTGGTCATATCGTCTCCAACAGGGGCATGGAGGTCGATCCAGCTAAGGTGGACATCATCTGAAAACTCAACCCGCCGTCCAATTTGCGTCAGTTACGGTCTTTTCTGGGGCATGTCGGTTTCTACCGACGGTTCATTCAGGACTTCAGTCGAATTGCCCGACCGCTCACTGACTTGCTGACCAAAGACACCGAGTTTATTGTTAATGATAAGTGTCTTGAAGCATTTGAGACTCTCAAGAATATGGTTGTCTCAGCTCCTGTCCTTCAGCCACCCGATTGGTCTCTTCCATTCGAGATCATGACGGATGCTTCAGATTTTGCCGTTGGGGCTGTGCTTGGACAGAGGAGGGATGGTTTACCATTTGCCATTCACTACGCCAGCCGGACTTTGGATGCCGTGCAGCGGAATTACACTGTAACTGAGAAAGAGATGTTGGCTGTAGTTTTTTCTCTTGATAAGTATCGATCATATATTCTCGGATCTAGAGTAACAATATACACTGATCATACCGCCATCCGGTACTTAATGGCTAAGAAGGATGCCAAAGCACGTCTCACAAGATGGATCCTTCTACTCCAGGAATTTGATATTGAAATTAAGGATAAGCCTGGAGTTAAGAATGTGGTGGCGGATCATCTCTCCAGATTGGAGAATCTTGAGGAATCTGAGCCCAGCGCACCTATCACAGAGACATTTCCAGACGAGGCGATCTTGGCTGTCACCTCACTCCCGTGGTATGCTGACTTTGTAAACTATCTTGTAGCCAAGACAGTCCCTCAGGGTTGGCCCAGGCAGAAACTTGAGACCTTCCTAGCTAAGGCCAAGTTTTACCATTGGGAGGATCCCGTTCTTTATCATGAAGGAGGGGATAGTATCTAGAGGAGGTGCATCCCTCAGGAAGAGCAGCATAGCGTCCTCACATACTGCCACAAGCTTGAGGCAGGAGGACATCATTCTGGAAAAAGGACAGCACAGAAGGTGCTTCAATCCGGCCTATGGTGGCCTACTCTCTTCAAGGATTCTGATGAGTTCGTGAAGAGATGTACTGACTGTCAGAAAATGGGAACCTGCGGACAGAGAGACATGATGCCCATGCAACCCATTCACTTCTGTGAGGTTTTTGATGCATGGGGGATTGATTTCATGGGCCCATTTCCTAAGAGTCAGGGATTCGAGCATATTTTGCTCGCTGTAGATTATGTCAGCCGATGGGTTGAGGCCATCCCCGCTCGAGCCGCAGATGCTAAAACCGTTTGCAAATTTTTGAGGAAAAATATCATTTCACGGTTCGGGGTACCTAGAGTCTTGATTTCAGACGGGGGGTCTCACTTCATCAATGACAAAGTCAGGGCCCTTGCAGACGAGTTCGGCATTGACCATCGGGTTGCCACTCCTTATCACCCTCAGACTAATGGTCTTGCCGAAGTATCGAACAGGGAGATAAAGACTATCTTGCAGAAAGTTGTCCGCCCAGACCGAAAGGATTGGTCACAGCTTTTGGACTCGGTCTTGTGGGCGTATCGGACATCTTTCAAGAACCCATTGGGGACATCGCCCTTTCGTCTCGTCTATGGCAAGCCGTGCCATTTGCCAGTGGAGATCAAGCACAAATCTTTTTGGGCAGTTACTGAGTTGCTTCTAGATCCCGAGAGTATAGGAGACCAGAGAAGAGCAGAATTGGCAGCCCTGGAAGAATTGAGAGATACAGCCTTTTCCAACAGCCTACAGTACAAGGAAAAAGTGAAGACATGGCATGATTCGCATATCAGCCATAAACAGTTCGAGCCAGATCAGAGAGTATGGTTGTTTGATTCCAGGCTGAAATTATTCCCAGGGAAATTACAGAGCAAGTGGAAAGGACCGTATGTGGTCAGGAAGGTACATGACAATGGCAGCATCGACATATCTGAACCGTCATCTTCCTCTACCTTCCGCGTCAATGGTCAACGCTTGAAACTATATCTTGATCATGATCCGCCGACCATTGACGTTGCCCCCATTCTTCTGGTATGAGATGTGTCCTTTGACTCATATCATCTGCATCTCATACATGGTGATCAAGTCTATCTTCCGCTGTACAAGATCCATCTGTTTATATCACTCTGTTGTCTGTTGACTTATTTTCTTCTTTTCTTCTTTTCTTCTTTTCCTTTTCTATCTTCTTCATCTACCGAAAAGGTGCCGCCCTTGTAGACAGTTTTCCATACTTAGGACGTGCTTTGTCCTAAGTATAGGGGGGTTGGCACCCCGAGTTGTTCTATCCTTTTCAATCCTCTCCATTGTCTCCTCGTCTTGTCTATACTTAGGGATATCTTACCCTAAGTATAGGGGGAGACAATCTGAGTACGATCTGTTCATTCCCTCCCTTGACCCTCCCTGCTTTGTGTACAGTCTGCTATACTTAGGATTATTTGATCCTAAGTATAGGGGGGACGGTCAACTTCTCATTCATTGATTCATTCATCCATTCCTTTATTTATTTATTCTTTAGACTTGTCTATACTAAGTACGAGTTATGTCTTCTCTTTTCTCTCCGATCTATGAGGACATAGCTCAAGCTAAGTATAGGGGGGTCGTATATACTATGTATATACTTTAGCCATAACTCGTACTTTCGTATTTTCTTAATAAATATGGCTAAAAATTCTTTAAAATTCATTAAAAATTCTTAATAAAAAAATTGTGATTATTCCTCAAATTCTTTTTGTATTTACTGATTAATAAATCAGGTGAAAATGTTTTTTGCAAAATGTTTGAAAAATAGTTTGAAAATCTTTGTGAACATTTATTGAAAACTATTTTGAAAATATTTTGTTCGTGTTTTCAACCTGTGTAAAATTTATTTTCTTTGTGTGAAATAAAAATGTTTGAAAAATGATTTGCAAAAGGTTTGAAAAATGATTGCAAAAATGATTTGAAAAACCTATATATACTGTTTTGAAAACCTTTGCAAAATGATTTTCAAATGTGTGTAAAATGTTTGTAAAAACTATTTTGGACTATAGTTTTCAAAAATTGTGTGTAAATTGTTTTCAAATAAGTTTGAGGAATATACACATCACACCAAAATCCATCTTATGTATATATGTATAAAATTGATCACTTACCCTTGTAAATTCTTAAAACCCACTTCTTGTATATATAAGAAGCACTCCCGTGTACATATTTTAACCTACTTTTCAGCCAAAATCTTTTTGTTTTCAAAAATTCCCAAAAACATTTGCAAAATTAAAATCCAAAAACATTTGAAAAATCTTTTTGAAAAATACAAAAAAAATGCATGTGCATCATCATCATCATCTTTTCAAAAATCCATAAAAAGTTCAAAATCTTGAAAATTGCATCACAAAAATATTTTCTGCATTGCATAGCATGAGTATTTTTCGGATTGAGTTTGATAATTGAACGAGTCTAAGTAAAATCCGAAGATTGGAGCTTGATTGGACCTTATAATCTACCTAATAACAGGAACCTTATAGGAACTTGGTTTGAGGTACTTCAGGTCTAGTTGACTTAATTCTTTGAGGATCACGGGACTTGGTTCAATGGATTCTTGACTGCCTAAGTAGAGTATTTCGGAGCACACGCACGACTCTTGTGATAATGACCTAACTTGGACACCTGCACCTTTCACATGGCTCAACTCAGTTGGAGTGGTGAGGGGATTGGATTTGCCGGTATGAGACGCACACAAGTGGAAACATTTGTCCTCCTCTAGGGAGGGAAGTGCACCCCAACCCGTCCAGTGATTAGGAAGTCTAAAGACAGGAGGCTGTGGGTTGCGATAAAGCTTCAAAAGAGGGATAGTCTACTGGCTCAAGAGGAAAAACTCCTTATGTAAATGCTGTTGTATATAGTATTCAAAAAAAAAAAGTTCAGGCATGTACAAAAATAAAAAGCCTGCAAAGTATGTACAAAGTCAATAAGCAAGCTTGAGTTCCAAAGTCATATCATGTGAGCCTGCAGCAGGATGACTTGACTACACTGGTCTTGCATCCAAGGATAGGTAGCTACACTGGCTATCGTCCATTCTTCTCTTCACCCCCTCCTCTTGAGCTGGTTGCCACTTGAACTTAGAAGGGAATATCCCGCTCCTCGAGGATGGAGTTGCTGGATTGGGGAATCATTGGGTTGTCGTACTGGAGAAGTCAGTTTCTTTGTCATTCTAGTTGGGGAGAGCAACCATCACTTACACTGTACAAGTCAGATTCATAGTTGTAAGAGTTTGCGTATGAGTTGAAGTATTTCTGACCTGGCTATTGAGGAAACTTGGACAGAGTTTTGGAATTCTCAGGGACTGTTGGACTTCAAACACGGTTTTCAATAAGGTTCCGCCCGCACTAAATTTTCAAAGGTCCGACTTAAGCTCCAAACTTTGATTTTGCGAAGACAAGTTTGACAATCAAATAAAATCCAAGTTCTTCTTTTTCTTTTCTTTCTTTTCTTTTGCACTTATTGCATAAGTGTTTGCTAGGGACTAGCAAAGGTAAAGTATAGGGGGATGATGAATCCACATTTCATTATCTTTATTCTATCATTTTGGCACCAAAAACCCTAGCAAATGCCTGTAAATAGCCTTAAATCAAGCATCTTAGCATTCATGCATGTGCATCCCAACAGTGTATAAAACACTGTAATTAAGGCCAAAATTATAGAATAAATAAAGAAAAGAAAAAGAATAAAATATTGTAAATATTTTATGACCCAAAACCCCCGAGACCTAGGCATCTTGATGAATAGGTCGACAAGGAATAAAGTAGGGGGAGATAAGGTCAGAATTACAGAAAACATACCTATACTTGTTATTCATTCTTTATTCATTTTGGGACCTATTTTTGGTTCCACTTTTTATACATCAAATAAAGAAACTTTGTACATGAAAGTTGTAGATAATTTTATAAAGAAAAATACAAAATTGATTTCACAGAAAAAGAATGTACAGATGAAAAGTTATGGTCTGAATAAGAATCCAAAATCCCAATTTCCCAGACCCGTATCTCACAAACGACAACTCCAAATGCATCAAATTCACCTTTAATTGTATATAGAATAAAATAATCTATCCAATGGTGGTGGTTTCGCATTTGGCGGAGCTACGGTTTGAAAGTTGAGTTTTGGACCCCTATTGTATACTTGTACTGAATAAAATATTCAATTTATTCTTTATTCATTATTTTTATATTTTTATAATGTTGTAAATATTACTTATAATTAGTATGTGTATTAAAATCAGAATAAAAACATAAATAAAATACAAATAAAAATAGTTGTATATTTTCAATACATTGGTGCATTACCTATATATATACCTATATAAACTACCTTTATATTTTATTTAATGTACAAAATACATCAATAAAATGAAAGAAAATATATTTATGTGTATAAAAGTATTTTATAATTATATAAAATTATAAACAAAATTAAAGAAATTAGAATACACAGAATAAAAATAAATACTAAAATCCATAGGTATTATACCTATATAGGGTTAAAAAGGCAACTTGTAAAAATAAAACTCCTAAAAATAATTAAAAATCAAAATAAAATACTACATAAAATTTTGAGCACTTTTTATTTTATAACTTTTATTTAATTCGACCATTTAATATTTTAAATAGAATTAATAAAACTTTTTCGCAGGGTTTTTCCTGGTTGGTCCACGTGGACCAACCAGGAGGCAATCAGCATTGACCCTAGGTCAACTGCCTGCCTTCCCCCGCCTGTGGCCTGTCAGACCTGGGTTTTCACCCATTTTTGTCGAGATTTTCCAGCCGTGCCTTGCATTTTTCGTGGTGATTTCTTCACATCTTTTCTTCCTCGTTAAGAGGTGAATCGCGTCCAAGTGAAACCTTGGACTTTGGATCACTGTGGCGATCAGGGCACCTTGATCTTTGGGGCTCCTCAGCCACTTAGTCAAACTGCATAAAATGGAGCCCCAACTTTGAAGTCGAATTTGAACACCTTCGGTCCACCACCTCGCGCCTCTCCCGTGCTCCAGAGCCACCTGGAGGTGACAGCTCCGACGTGAGCTCTTCAGCCAAGGCCGTCGAGGTCGGAGGCGTCTCCACCACCTCCCGCGAAGTCGCCGGTCGAGGTACCTTCCTTCCCTCTGGCTCCGGCCATCGAGGGCATCCCCCCGCTTATTTCCTTCTTCCATTTCGTTCCTGTTAGCTTAAGGATCAAAAACCCCAAAAAAATTCGAAGTTTCATCAACCATATCGCCAAATCACGCACTTTGGCCGGAGCGCACCTCCGGCCGTGCATCCACCTGTCGATTCGCACCCCCTCGCGACCATCCAAGGGTCCAGGTAGTTTGCCCTGGACCCTTTGACTCTTTTTGCAGGTCAAAGACCACTTGAAGGCGCCTGGAGGCGAGTTTTGACGCTCGCCGGAGCGTGGTCGAGCTCCCCAGCTCCGCCACCTTCGCCTGAGCTCCTCGGACGCCGCCGAGGCATTTTGAAGCCCCCAGCAGATAGACGAAGACCTGAGGAGCCTCCAGCCCTGCTTTTGGAGCCAAACCGCTCGCCGGAGACGGAGCTTGACCTCGGCGAACTTCGGCTCGCCGGAGTTCGTCGCTGTTCTTGCTCCGGGCTTCAGCACCGTTGGATCGAGGCGAAGCTCCAGTTCGCATGACGACCGTCCGATCGTCCAAGCCCTTCCACCGTCCGATCTCTTTCTGAGATCTAATCTCAGACGTCCACGCCAACCGTCATCGGTCGTTCCCCAGCTGCCACGTGGATAAGTGGACAGCTCCCAGCCGCTGGATCGCGCATCGTCGCCCAGCCGTTGGATTAGCGCCACGCGTCCTCATCAGAGCGCCCGAGCGAGGGTATTTTGCATCCCAACCCTCGCACTTTTTGTATTTAATATTTAGCATTTAAACTTTTGTCTGTAGGGTAAAATTTTTGTAATATTTGCATAAACAACCCCGTACTTTCAGTATTTGCATTTAGGTCCTCAGCCACGTCACCTCACGTGACCTGTACACGTGAGGTGTGGGCATTTTGCAGAGGCACCCCCGTACGTTTGTGTATTTCGTCTTAGTCCTGAGACTGTTGCGTTAAGTGTAATATTTTTGGATATTTTGCATGTAGCCCCCAATACTTTGTCATATTGCAGTCTGGTCCTTGCCAGGTCACGTGCACAGTGCGCGTGACCTTGGCAATTTTGCAGGTCCACCCTTGCGGGTTTTAGTTATTGGTGTTTAGTCTAAAAGGTATTTTATTCAGTTATAATTTTTGTGGAGATTTGCGTGTTTGCCCCTGGATTTTTGAATAGTAGCATAAAAGCCCCTGCCAGGCGCGCGTGCATAGGCGCGTGACATTGGGGATTTTGCTAAGAAGCCCCTGCGGCTTGTGGTTTTGTCATTCACTCCAGGAATTATTTTATTCAGTGTATAATTTTTGTGGAAAATTGCATGTATTCCCCTGGATGCTTTAGATATTGCACATATACCCCTGCCAGGACTGTTTAATGTTTGGATGTTTGCTCTAATTATTTAACCTATCATTTTAAGTCCAAAAATTCCACAAAAATAGACTTAAGCTCCTGGACCTGTGTACTTTAACGCCACATATTTAGTTTTTGATTTTATTTTATTTTCATATTTATTAAAAATAAAAAACGGCCTTTTTGTGTACTGTCTACCTTAGAAAATACCAAAAAAATATTAAAATACCTCCAAAAATTCACAAAAAATCACCTAGTGTCTATTTTACCCTATTTTAGTGTCAGTACAAAAATCATCAAAAATTTCAAAAGAAAAACACTAAAAATTTAAAAATACTCAAAAACTTCAAAAAAATATATAAAATAGTAGAAAATTCAAAAAAATACAAACTCAACTTCTGTTTGTCCTTTATTTTGTCCTTTTCATTAGAAAAATATTGTGAAAAATTTTGAGTACTGGTTGCCATTTTTAAATTACATTTTATTCACAGCCAGCCTTATTTTCACTGATTTTCTTTATTTCAGTATTTAAAAATCTCAAAAACATCTTGAAAAACCCCCAAAAATCACAAAAATAGTAGAAAATTATAAAATTACCAAAAACATTTTATTTCTGAATTTTTGAGTATTTTTGCACATTTTTAGAAATATTTTAGCTTGCCTTTTATTATATTATCTTGACTTTCCAATATTGAAAAAGAAATAAAAAAAATATATAATATAAAATATAAAAATCTGAAAATTAAAAATCAAAATACAAAATTAAAAATTAAATAAAAAAAAATTTTAATTAAAAACCCACAAAAATTGTAGTTGCTTGCTTGCTTGGTGTAGACACTTCACACACTCACACACTTAGCTCTTGCTTGGACTACACTGCTTGTTCCCTGTGTTCGAACTCTCTGCATACTTGCCCTTTACACCACTTGTGCAGAGTTAAAAATAAATTTTAACTCCATATTTATTTCTAATTATTGATTTTTAGTGTGGGTTAATTGTTGATCGAACACGGATTTCGATTGGTCGACACTTCGACTGAGTTCACGTTTGTGTTGAACTTAACACCGTCGGTTTCCGCGTTTATCAATACCCTCTGTCACCATAAAGTGACTCTTCTCCCAGGAGAGTACCTGATTCACCTCCCTACATCGCCTAAGGACTCGGTTCAAGTGCGCTAAACATGTATCAAAGGAATCACCATGCACCGAGAAGTCGTCCATGAACACTTGCGGGAAATCTTCCACCATCACAGCAAATACGGCGATCATGCACTGTTGAAAAGTGGGGCATTGCAGAGCCTGAATGCCATGCGCATGTACATGTAAGTGTCAAATGGACATGTGAATGTAGTCTTTTACTAGTCCTCAGGGGCTATAGAGACTTGGTTGTAGCCTAAGTACCCATCAAGAAATCAGAATAATGCTTTCTCTACGAGTCTCTCCAAGATCAGGTCAATGAATTGTAAGAGAAAGTGCTCTTTCTTGGTCGTGCATTCAGGTACATGTAGTCGACACAGACGTGCCAGAATGTGGGTACTCGTGTCGTGATCTCTACCCCCTCCTCGATGGTGACCATATGAATTCCAACTTCTTTGGGACAACATGAAGCAGGGCCACCCACCTGGAGTCAAAAATAGGGTATATAAATCTTGTTTGGCACCATTTCTCAATCTCGTTATTCACTACTTCCCGTAGATTGGGGTTAAGTCTCCTCTGTAACTCACGGGAAGGTCTCACATTATCCTTAGTAAAAATATGGTGCGAGTAAAGAGCAGGATTAATCCCCATGAGATCTGACACTGTCCAATATATTCGGTGATTCCTCTCCAAGACCTATAACAACCTAGACTCTTGTTCTAAAGTAAAGTTCGATCTAATGATAACTCGATATCTCTCTTTGGGTCCCACAAGAAAGGTGTACTTCAGTGTAGGAGGCAGTGATTTCAGTTTTGGTAATGTGTATCATCAAGCAAATCTGGTTGATCTGAATCAGAATCTGGATGTGTGTTGCATGAAGGTGATCTCAACTGTGTAGTACTCGCCACCAATTCAAAGTTATTAGGAGTCGGATTGCCAAAGAGGCGTGGTAATTTAGCCAAAGCCATGTCCGACTCATCATCTATGTCCCATGATTGTTCCAAAGAGGATGGAACCGACAGATCTTGATGGATCTCTAAGTCATCAAGGGAATAAGTAAATGCATCTCTCATAAGATCAGGCAACACCAGGCAAACTGCATCATGCACTATGTCCTTTCCAGATGAAAGGGTCTCGCTCTATCCTGAAGGAACCTATCTCCAAATACCAACAGTGCTAATCATTCTACAATATCTCTATGAAGATGAGTACTACATGCTACTCTTTGAATCAGGTCACTGCCATTTTTTCTGCTTCATCTCAAGGTTTACCTCTCCGCCTAGGGAATGGAACTTCATCATTCGCATGCCATAGTCAAAAACTGCACCTACAGTCCTAAGGAAGGTCTGCCCGAGAATGATATGAGATTCTCTTCAATGATTGGGGGTCTTCATGTCTAAGACTGTAAAGTCACTGATAGTCTTGTCCCTCAATCGAGATAATGATCTTCTTCACTTCTCCCTTAGGTCTCTTCATTGAATGATCTACGAATTGGAGTAAATCTCTAGATTTACGTAGTGGTCCCAACTCCAACTCCTGATGTAATGTTAACGGAAGTAAGTTGATTGAAGAACCGTTATTCAAGAGAGTGCGTACAAATGCAATGTCATCGATATGACTCTACGCGTAGTGAGCTCCCTGATGAATCCACATTTCATCATCTTTATTCTATCATTTTGGCCTCAAAAACCCTAGCAAATGCGTGTAAATACCCGTAATTCCAGCATCTTAGCATTCAGGCATGTGCATGTAAATGGTGTATAAAATACTGTAATTAAAGGCAAAATTATAGAATAAATAAAAGAAAAGAAAAAGAATAAAATATTGTAAATATTTTATGATCCGAAACCCCAAGACCTAGACATCTCGATGAATAGGTCGATTGGGGGGGATAAGATCCAAATTCCTATTCATTCTATTCTTTCTTTATTCATTTTGGGACCTATTTTTGGTTCCACTTTTTATACCTCAAATAAAGAAACTTTGTACATGAAAGTTGTAGATAATTAAATAAAGAAAAATACAAAATTGATTTCACTAAAAAATAATGTACAGATAAAAAGTTATGATCTAAATAAAAATCTAGAATCCCAACTTCCTAGACCTGTATCTTGCAAATAAAAACTCCACATGCATCAAACTCGCCTTTAATTGTATATAGTATAAAATAAGCTATTTAATGGCGGTGGTTTCACATTTGACGGAGCTACGGTTTGATAGTTGAGTTTTGGACCCCTATTGTATACTTGTACACATTAAAATATTCATTTTATTATTTATTCATTATTTTTGTATTTTTATATTTTTACATTTTTGTAAATGTTACTTATAATATATTTGTATATTAAAATCAGAATAAAAACATAAAAAAAACATAAAATAAAATACATATATATAATACATAGGTATAATACCTATACTTATACTTGTATAATACATACTTATATTTTATTAAGTGTATAAAATACATCAGAAAAATAAAATAAAAATATATTTAAGTGTATAAAATTACTTTACAAATTTATAAATAATAAACAAAAATAAATAAATTAAAATCACAAAATAAAAATAAATTAACAAAATATATAGATGTATATACTTATATAGCCTAAAATAGCAACTTGTATTTTTATACCTCATAAAAATATTTAAAAATCATAATAAAATACCTTATAGATAATAAACATTTTTATTTAATAATCAAAAATTATTAATTTATTTTCTATTTTTTTATCTATTTTACAAAATAATTTCCAGGGATTTTTCCTGGTTGGTCCACGTGGACCAACCAGGTGCCGGCCCTAGTTGACCCCGGTCAACTGGTCGTCCCCCACCCCTGTAGCTCTGACAGACCTAGTTTTTCTTTCGCTTTGGTGGATTTTTCTAGGTTGTCCCTTACATCTATTCATGATGCTCCTTCTACAACTTTTGTTCCTCGATTATCTGCCTTTCACGCCCTTGACTTTCCTCAGGTTGGGGATCAACGATATCATGGATCTCCCTCGGTCTTTAGAGCACCAGAACCACATGGTCAAACCCTTTATAGTGCACCCCCATTTGATTAACCCAAAAATCAGGCGGTCGTGTATTCCACACAAGGCGGGAACACAGTCGATGCGTTGACCGCTCAGAAATCCGGATTTAGTCAACAATGAACCCACAATATATAAATCAAGCAATGAAAAACAAATGAGGAGTCAAATTTATTTTAACTCTACGAATAGGTGTATAGTGTAAGTATGTAGAGTGTCGAACTCAGGGAGCAAGAAGGATAGATCGGGCAAGTTCTGTGTGTGCAATGTGTGATTGAGTGGCTACAAATATGCAAATGTTTTGTGGGTTTTAAATTTTTATTTATTTATTTTTTAATAATATTCACAACAGCATTTACATAAGGAGTTTTTCCTCTTGAGCCAGTAGACTATCCCTCTTTTGAAGCTTTATCGCAACCCACACTCTCTTGTCTTTAGACTTCCTCATCACTGGACGGGTTGGGGTGCACTTCCCTCCATAGAGGATGACAAATGTTTCCACTTGTGTGCGCCTCATACCGACAAATCCAATCCCCTCACCACTCCAACTGAGTTGAGCCATGTGAAAGGTGCAGGTACCCAAGTTAGGTCATTATCAACAAGAGTCGTGTGTGCGCTCCGAAATACTCTACTTAGGCAGTCAAGAATACATCGAACCAAGTCTCGTAATCCTCAAAGAATTAAGTCAACTAGACCTGAAGTACCTCAAACCCAGTTCCTATAAGGTTCCTATTATTAGAAAGATTTTAAGGTCCAATCAAGCTCCAATCTCTGGATTTTACTAAGACTTGTTCAACAATCAAACTCAATCCGAAAAATGCTCATGCTATGCAAATGATATGCAGAATGTAGAAAATATTTTTGTGATGCAATTTTCAAGATTTTGAACTTTTTATGAATTTTTTTGAAAAGATTATGATGTTGCATATGCATTTTCTTGTATTTTTCAAAGAGATTTTTCAAATGTCTTTGGAATTTTAATTTTGCAAATGTTTTTGGGATTTTTGCAAAGAAAAGATTTTTGGCTGAAAATTAGGTTAAAATATTTACACGGGCATGCTTCTTATATATACAAGAAGTGGATTTTAAGAATTTACAGGGTAAGTGATCAATTTTATAAATATATACAATGGATTTTGGTGTGATGTATATATTCCTCAAACATATTTGACACATGTTTTTTAAACAATTTTTTGAAAACTATAGTCCAAAATAATTTTTACAAATATTTTACAAACATGCACACATATTTGAAAATCATTTTGCAAAGGTTTTCAAATAGTATAGATAGATTTTTCAAAATATTTTTGCAACCATTTTTCAAACCATTTGCAAATCATTTTTCAAACATTTTATTTCACACAAAAAAAATAAATTTTACAAACCACACATTTTTACAAAGGTTGAAAACATGTAACAAAATATTTTCAAAATAGTTTTCAAAAGATTTTTCACAAAGATTTTCAAACTATTTTTCAAATATTTTGCAAAAAATATTTTCACCTGACTTATTAATCAGTATATACAAAAAGAATTTGAGGAATAATCACATCTTTTTAGTAAGTTTTTTTAATGAATTTTAAAGAATTATTAACCATATTATTACGAAAATACGAAAGTACGAGTTATGACTAAAGTATATGCGCAGTATATATGACCCCCCTATACTTAGCTTGAGCTATGTCCTCATAGATCAGAGAGAAAAGAGAAGACATAACTCGTACTAAGTATAGGATAGCCTAAAGAATGAATAAATGAATCAATGAGAAGTTGACCGTCCCCCCTATACTTAGGATCAAATAATCCTAAGTGTAGCAGACTGTACACAACGTAGTGAGGGTCAAGAGTGGGAATGAACAAATCGTACTCAGATTGTCTCCCCCTATACTTAGGGTAAGATATCCCTAAGTAAAGACAAGAAGAGGAGACAATGGAGAGGATCGAAAAGAATAGAACGAAAACTTGGGGTGCACACCCCCCTATACTTAGGATAAAGTACATCCTAAGTATAGAAAACTGTCTATAAGGAGCGACACCTTTTTGATAGATAAAGAAAATATAAAAGGAAAAGAAGAAAAGAAGAAAAGATATCAATAGATGAAAGAGTGATATGGACAGATGATCTATACAGCGGAAGATGGAAGTGATCACCATGTACAAGATGCAAATGATATGAGTCAAAGAGTACATCTCATACCAGAAGAATGGGGGCAACGTCAACGGTCGACAGATCATGATCTAGATATAGCTTCAGGCGCTGACTGTTAACACGGAAGGTAGAGGAAGATGACGGCTCGGATATATCAATACTACCGTTGTCATGTACCTTACTGACCACAAACGGACCTTTCCACTTGCTCTGTAATTTCCCTTGAAATAATTTCAGCCTGGAATCAAACAACCATACGCGTTGATCTGTCTCAAACTATTTATGGCTGATATGAGAATCGTGCCATGTCTTTACTTTTCCTTGTACTGTAGGTTGCTAGAAAAGGTTGTATCTCTCAGCTCCTCCAGGGCTGCAAACTCTGCTCTCCTTTGTTCTCCTATACTCTCGGGATCCAATAATAATTCAGTGGCTGCCCAAAGTGACTTGTGCTTGATTTCTACTGGCAAATGGCACGACTTGCCATAGACAAGTCGAAAGGGAGATGTCCCTAATGGATTCTTGAAGGAAGTCCGATAGGCCCAGAAGACCGAGTCCAAAAGCTGTGACCAATCCTTTCGGTCTGGGCCGACAACCTTCTGTAAGATAGTCTTGATCTCCCGGTTCGATACTTCGGCAAGACCATTAGTCTGAGGGTGATATGGCGTGGCAACACGATGGTCAATGCCGAACTCGTCTGCAAGGGCCCTAACCTTGTCATTGATGAAGTGAGACCCCCCGTCTGAAATCAAGACTCTAGGTACCCCGAACCGTGAAATGATATTTTCCTCAAAAATCGACAAACAGTCTTAGAATCTGCGGCTCGGGCGGGGATGGCCTCAACCCATCGACTAACATAATCCACAGCGAGCAAAATGTGTTCAAACCCCTGACTCTTAGGAAATGGGCCCATGAAATCAATACCCCATGCGTCAAAAAACTCACAAAAGTGAATGGGTTGCATGGGCATCATGTCTCTCTGTCCGCAAGTGCCCATCTTTTGACAGTCAGTACATCTCTTCACGAATTCATCTGAATCCTTGAAGAGAGTGATGAATCCACGATTCATCATCTTAATATCTTGATCTTAGCAAAATCCCCAAGTAAAATCCCAAATAAATGTCCATAAAATCAATAAACTAACAAAATATCTCTTGTAAATAAAACTCACTAATTATTGTATATTAGATTGTACAAAATAAATTACACATAAAAAGCCGTAAAATCACAGGAGTTTTATACATGTAAATAGCCCAAACCTTTATATATTTTTAATAATTTCATTTCAACTCTTTTTTACCTAATTCTTTCTCTAACTTGTTTATAAAAATGTATATAAAAATAGAAAAATACAAAACAAATTTCATCTCAAATAAATGCTCCTAGATCCCAAAGAGAAAAATCCGTAAAGTCCAACTTCCAAGTTAAATTCCTGCTCCGTATGAACTCCAAATTCACCAAACTCACTTTTAAAGTTCAAGTTAGAAAATTATCTATCCAACGGAATTGGTTTCATTAAAATCGGAGCTCATTGGCAAAAGTTGGATTTTGGGACCTAGATGTACATTGTATATTATGTATATATTCATTCTTTGTTCATTTTTTTATTTTACCTTTCTTAATTTCTAAAAATACAAAAAAATCATACTTGTGTTGTATTTTATTTATATTATTTTATTGTATTTTTTCCGTTGTAAATATCTCTTATTAAAAAGACAAAAAAATGTACATGGTGTTTTGTATTCACTTGTAAATTCACCACTATTTTTTTCCTTCTTTATTTTGTAGTATTTAAAGTAGCCTACTTTATTTCATTTTATTTATTTAATTATTTTACATTCTCTACAATAACCACCATTCAACTCTCTTCTACCATCAACCTCCATTCAACCCCACCATTTCTTAAACCTCCCATTCAACTCCATTAATAAAATAACCTCCCACCATTTTAATAACCTCTCATTCCATCATCTTTATATACATGTCATTCTCCTTATTTTTGCCTTGGATCCATCTTTATGTGAGGAGAGCCTAGTTCCCGGAGTTGAATCGGTGACAGCGACGCAATCGCGGTCGAGCGACGACGGCCCTCTCTCCGGTGAGATCCGTTGGCTTTTTGGCCAACATCGCAGCCGCAATCGCGCGCTGCTTGAGCTCATTGCACGCCGGCAATTCGAGAGAAGACCGTGCTCTCACGAGCACTCCATAGGCGTCTGCGTTCATCGTAGGTAATTTTTCTTCTCATTTGATCATCTTGTTATTTTTGTATTTTTTAATCACACCATATAACCATCAACATGTCCCCATTTGTTTAATTCATGTCATCTTCTCACTACCATTTTTTCCCCTTCTTTTTGTGTACATATTTCCTGTCTAAAGAAAATTAAAAAAAATAAAAAATACATTAAAAAAATTTCCTTTTGTTTACATCAGTAAAAAATCAAAAAATTAAAATAATTAAAAAAAACAACGCAGTGGTGGGGAGAACCCACCGCCGCCAGCCACTCCCATTGACACTTCAGAGTAGCCCTCAGCCAAGCGCGGTGCTGCCTCTAGTGCGGGCTGCCGCGCCTTTCACCGCCGATGCGGCTACGGCCAGCACCGGCCCCTCTCCACCGCGCGCGGAGGCACCGCCAGCAACGGCCACCGCCCGTAGCCCAGCTTCATCTCCTCCTACCGACCACCGTAGGCCTCGCCGCCGGCCCCGCACCTCACCGCCCCCTCCTCGCGGCCGTGCCCACAGCCTCTGTGCGCCGTCGACCGTCCCGCTGCCCTCTCTCCTTGCGTTCATCTCCAGCTGCTCAAGGAGGAAGAAGGTCGATTTATGTTTTTTTAATTGTACAAATTGCATAGTTATCCCTAATAGTTTCTGTAATTAAAAAAAGTTTTTGTGCATGCTTTTATATTATCAGCTTTCATTTCTGATTTGCACTGAGAACCCTATGTTCGCCTGTTAATTTGGACATCAATTTATGCATCTTTTTGTTCAAAGAAAAATGCCTTTGTGATGAGCAGCTAATTGCCTACATTTTGACTATTTATTAGTATTTTTGTGACTCATGGGTAATTAATTATAATTGTTTAACTGAAATATTGGATATTTTACCCATTTTGAGCACTTAAATTCATATCTAACTCACGGTTGCTCCAAAAAATCCACAAAAATAGGAATGATGCCCTAATGTGATAAAGTTACAATCCAAATTCCGCATCCATTGGAGTTGTCTTGTGCCTGAAATAATTTGTAGAGTGTTTTTAGTATTTGATTTTTAATTAAATCCACGTATATCCTTTTTGCGAAATTTCAACTCTACGGGATTGCTTATCTAAATATCTTTCTAAGATAATTCGCACTATGATTAATTTGACAGTGTGGATTTATTAGAAATTATTTACTCACTGTCACTCTATTTTCACTAAAAAATCATAAAAAATTCATAACTTGTCAAAAAATTCCAAAAAAAAATATTGTAGCTTCCTTGCATCATGTTTTAGTTCCGATAAGTTTTTCATAATTTTTGCTTACTATTTGTGTGGTAAATTGTGAAAAACCCCATAAAAAGGTGTATTTTTCATTGTTGCATTTTAAACCTAAAAAATACAAAAAAATGTGTTTTGTTTTCCCCATTGGATTTGGACTTTAGGAAAAATATAATTTAGATGAATTGGATTAATTTAACATTAAAATTAATTTGGCTAAGTTGTGTGATTTCTTAGTACTTAATTCACCCGCATTTTGTATTTGACATTCTTTTTGCATTAACAAAAATCTAAAAAAATACCGCATTGGATATCTAGACCTAAGTTTTTGAATTAAAACCGAAGTTGTTCCTTTGCCTCCCTGAGTTCGACCCCGGACTTGCCCGGATATAAATTAAGCCGAGACACTCTTCACGGAGATCTTCTCTCGGTTCTGACCGAATCGTTAAGTACACGTATTACAATGAACACGAATTAGTTATCGTATTTAGCGACTCGTCAGATGGAGCTGTTGTCAGGGAGGCAAACGGCTTAGGGAGTAGTTTAAAATTTTGGATTTAGATTTTCATTTACTCGGGTAGTCTGACCCCCGAGCCACTTGTATTTATTCCATTTTTTGCAATTATTTCTCTTCATATTTTTGTATATATCTTGTTATTTATCTCTCTAATATAAATCTCATTTTCCTTGCGAGGACCCGGTGGACTTGGAGTGCATCGGAGATCGACGGACGCGACGCGTACCGACTGCTGAAGAGCGAGGAAAAGCAATTTATTTTTGAGAGAAATTTTGTAAATTCTTGTAATTATTTAGCTTGCTCATTTATAGCGGCTCTTGTTTGAGAGCTCGTGTGTGTAAAAAAGACTTAGACATTATTTGTGGTGTGTCGAGACCGGTTTAACTCTCCGGTGAGGGTGGGGTCTCGACTTGAGTGGCGAACTTAAGGATTAGGCACACGGTAGTTTAGAATCAAATTTATTTGTGCCCATCGTAAATTAGGCCATACATATCTTAGAAGATTCACATATCTTATAAGATTCATAATGAGACGCACATAGACACGTACTACTTAGCTCAAATTCAATCAATTCTTCGCCGCTAATAGTATATTATTTAGGTGCGGTTTTCTCGATCTGCATGCATTTAGTGTAATATTTACAAATTCAGTTCTGCATAACACATGGAGAGTGCTGGGATTCACTGTAAGTATACCTTCTTCTGAGCATGCATCATAGTTTCTCATTTGCATTCTGATTTCCAATTCCCTTCTTGTTTTACAACATAAGGTCAAAAAGGAAATTGGGACTGAACAGTAGATGTGCTTGTGTGTTCACATAAATTTCAAGTGATAACCTAACTCTAAAATTGGGACTGAATTGAGCAGGTTGATCAAATTAATTGGAATAAAAAGAACCTTTGTTCTCAGGTGCATAAAGCCCTCATTGTTTGTTTTACCTGCAAGTGAGAGAGAGACGACCCTAGGATAGAGCCAAGTCTGGATTCCTTACTTACTACCGGTTCTTTCTTTTTAGGCGATTAGCTACTTTTCAGTGAGGAATACGGGTAGCCGGTAAACGGTCCGGACTTCCTTAGCAGAGTGGGAGGTTTAGAGGACGCCTTAATCCTCAAGGAACAGGTAGCCGTATTTATACAGTCCATACTTACTCCTATACTGGCTGAAAGTAGGTCAAACTAGTCGTAAGAACCGGGCCAGTCTGTAGGAAAATACGGGCACCTAACAGCTCGTTAATCTTTCCAAGATTGTATTCTCACCATCTAAAATTGACCAGATAATTCGGTCGAGCTCTTGCGGCCATCATGTGTTGAGTTGGTGAAATTGAGGGTTTGAATTGCGTTTGTATTGTGTGAGTTCACTCCGCACATTTACGTGCACTGTAGAACTAGTGCCTCATTGACTATCGTGATCTAATCGGTTCTTTTGACATCGAAGATGACTGATTGGGGGGATAGTTATTCGGACTTTGCGAATCTCTCATTGAACCCTTCAAAAAGTACGTCTTCAAAGGTCCAAGCGCAACTTGGACCAACCTGGACTCATGACCCTCTTGAGCCCAGGATCACTCACTCTCGGGATGGTTACTCTCAAACCATTCCCTTTCTCTCTTCCCACCTCACCGAGGAAGACCATCGCCTTGGTGAGAATATCATGATTCATAAATCCTCTTCTAATCAAGAAAACATTGCTGATTCAGGACATAAAGAAGATTCGAGTAAAATGCCAAAGAAGAAAGAAGAGGAAGAAGAGAACCATAAAGACCCGATGAGAATGATACTAGCCCGATTAGCTGCATCTGAGCAGCAACATGCATTACTGAGAGCTCAGTTAGGACAGTTAAATGTTGGGGTCCAACTACCAATGGATGTGGCGTATAACCCCGGACAATATCAAATTCATAACTACTTGAGTCCGGCTGAACCCACTGTTGACTTTGAATTGAAGCCGCATTTTCTGAACTTGCTGCCACATTTTGATGGGAATGCTTCTGAGGAGCCATATGCATTCCTAAGGGACTTTGAGCTCATCTGTGCTAACCTCAAACATAATAATGTTAGCCAGGATTATATTAGGCTCAAAGCCCTTCCATTTGCCTTGGGTGGAAAAGCCGATTACTGGGTAAAGAATCTTGGAATCATTGTCACCACTTATGCCCAGTTCAAGGACCTATTCCTAAAGAAGTTCTACCCTTTGAGTAGAACTAACATGATGAGGACGTGAATTACGAGTTTTTCCCAGTTACCCCATGAAGCCTTCTGTGATGCTTGGGAAAGATTCAAGGACATCCTGCAGAAGTGTCCCTGTCACAATTTAGATGATAACATCTTGGCAATATCCTTCTTCACTGGTCTCAACCCTGAGATGCAGGGTTTAGTGAGCGCTGCCTGTGGAGGCAGCTACACTTCACGAGGAGCGGATACCGTCTGGATGGTATTCGAGCAGATGGCTGAAACTAGCCGCTCACAGATGGCCAGCAGGGCCTATACACCATCCCCCAATTCACTCTCATTTGGAGGGGAAAAATCAGTTGTAGTCGATCTCTCTCAGGACGTGATCCCTAGCATGGGACTTCTTGTTGAAAAGCTTACTGTGGTCGAGAAGATCGACAGGAGGATTGATGAGTTAGATCGGAGCGTCTCCAAACTTCCAAAACAGATGGAGGAGTTGACTGAGAAGGTATCTAAGATAAGGATACCCGCCATGACTGCACCCTCTGCTCCTATATACCGAGTTCACCATGTTCAGGAGCAGTTGGTGTCAGGGCAACCCCAGCCGTGGGAGTAGGACCAATCCTACACCCACTCTTTCTAGCAGCCACCTCCAGTAGCAGATACAGTCCAGGAGGAGCCTCCACCAGTTTGGGAGGTGAATGGGATATGGTATACTCAGGACCCAGCCAGGCAGGGAAGTACGGGAGACCGACAGACCTACCAGCGTCCCCCGACCTTTCACAACACCGCATTCACCTCTGCACCACCTCCTTCACAGCAGAGCCAAATATTCCGTCCACCCCAGCAGCAGAGGCAGCAGTACCAGCAGTATGGCCGACAGGGCCATTACCAGACGGGCCAGCAGGGCCCGCAACCCCAGCAGCAACAGCAGAGGCAGTACACTGGCCAGCAGGGCCAGTCTTCCCGTTCTTCTTCCCAATCTTATCCACTTCCTTCATCGTCTAGTCCCATGGATATTCAGCAGTAGATACTCGACGAGCTATGTTCCTACAGGAACGAGATTCAAGACTTACGGGTGGATTTCAACCGCCTGTCTAGATGGCGAGACGAGCAGACTGCACCCTCTACCTCTATCCCAGCCCAAGTTCAGGCTAACCCTAATATCCTGAACCGTTCTAGTTCTCAGCAGCACTTTGGTCAGGTATACTATTCATCATCTCCTAAATCTGAACATGAGATTCTTTCGTGTGACGAGGCTAACCACATGTCACTCAGGAGCGAAAGGACCATGGTCGTACCTGACCGGGCGAGGGACACGAGGAGGGGCATCTCTGGAGCTCTACCTGAGGAGTCTTCAGAGGACGGGGAGGAGAGGCATCATATTTCGGAGCCCGATCAGTACCATTCGAGGATTTCTACTCAGGGAGCCGAGAGGAGGAGGAGAGCACGTATGCAGCATCGTCAGCATGGATATTCTTCTGAGTCTACGGAGGACCTTGCATCTCCGGTTGTGGCGGATACCACTCCAGCTTCTATTCCACAACCTTTAGTAGATAGTTTTGATTTCGATTCCATGTTGCGTCAAAAAGATTCTTGTATGAAGAATTCTGTTTCCATTAAGTCAAAGAATGATCTTTCGGTTCATGATTCAGACTCTTCATCCTTTGTTTCCCTAGCTTCAATCCCTTTCCCCCGTGCTCTTACGGCAGGAAAGCGCGTCAAAAAGATTCAGAAAGATGACCCCGATATGGCATGGTTTTGTAAAGAAAACATCACAGTTAAGGTGCCATTTGATGAATATGTGGCTAACCATCCTGCCTTCCAAAATACCTTAAGGTGAGATGCACACCTAGAAGGGTTAGCAGGAAGAAAGATAATCGAAATATAAAGACACATGTCTTATCAGTAGCCACAACCTATTGTCTCAAGAATCAGACTTTGACAAAGAAAAAGAGAGACATGGGTGCTCACTATGTGGAGAGTCGTATTGACGACATTGCGTTTGCACGCACACTCTTAGATAACGGTTCTTCGATCAACTTACTTCCCTTAGCATTATATCAGAAATTGGAGTTAGGACCACTTCGCAAATCTAGAGCTTTACTCCAATTCGCAGATCGTTCAGTGAAGAACGACGTTATCTCGATTGAGGGGTAGAACTATCAGGTGGACTTCACAGTCTTGGACATGGAGACCCCAAATCATTGGAGAGAATCTCAGATCATTCTCAGGCGGCCCTTCCTTAGGACCGCAGGCGTAGCTTTCGATTATGGTACGGGAATGATGAAGTTCTGTTCTCCAGGTGGAGAAGTGAACCTTGAGATGAAGCAAACCAAGTGTCAGCGACCTGATTCAGAGAGTAGTACAGAGTACTCATCTTCAGAGGCAGATTGCAGTATGATTAGCACAGTTGGGATTTGGGGACAGATTCCTTTAGGACAGAGTGAGACCCTTTCATCTGGAGAGGATATAGTGCATGATGCAGTTTGCCAGGTGTTGTCTGATCTTGCTAGAGATGCATCAACCTATTCTCATGATGACATAGAGATCCATCCGGATCTATCAGTTCCATCCTCTTTGGAACAATCATGGGACATAGATGACGATTCGGACGTGGCTTTAGCTGATTGTTCGGATATTTTTGACGATCCGACTCCCGATACTTCTGATTTGGTGGAGAGTCCTATACAGTTGAGCCCACGTTCATGCAGCACGGAACTAGATTCAGATTCAGTTCAGCCAGATCTGCTTGATGATACCACATTGCCAAAACTGAAATCACTACCTCCTACACTTAAGTATGCCTTTCTTGCGGGACCCAAAGAGAGATATCCTATCATCATTAGCTCAGACTTGACTTTAGAACAGGAGTCTAGGTTGTTGGAGGTCTTAGAGAGGAACCGCAAAGCAATAGGCTGGACAGTGTCGGATCTCGTGGGCATCAACCCTGCTCTCTGCTCGCACCATATTTTTACTGAGGATAACGTGAGACCTTCCTGTGAGTTTCAGAGGAGACTTAACCCCAATCTATGGGAAGTGGTGAAGAAAGAAATTGAGAAATGGTGCAAAGCAGGGTTTATATACCCTATTTCTGACTCCAACTGGGTGGCCCCGCTTCATGTTGTCCCAAAGAAGTCGGGAATTCAGATGGTCACCAACGAGGAGGGGGTAGAGATCGCGACACGAGTACCCACGTCGTGGCGCGTCTGCGTCGACTACATGCACCTGAATGCTGCGACCAAGAAAGATCACTTTCCCTTGCCTTTTATTGATCAGATCTTAGAGAGACTTGCAGGGAAAGAGTTCTTCTGTTTTCTTGATGGGTACTCAGGCTACAACCAGGTGGCCATAGCCCCTGAGGACCAGGAAAAGAGCACATTCACATGTCCATTCGGTACTTATGCTTTCAGGCGCATGCCATTCGGGCTCTACAATGCCCCGGGCACATTTCAGCGGTGCATGATAGCCATATTTGCCGAGATGGTGGGAGATTTCCTGGAAGTATTCATGGATGACTTCTCGGTCCATGGTGATTCTTTTGATACATGTTTAACGCACTTGGAACGAGTCCTCACGAGGTGTAGAGAGGTGAATCTGGTACTCTCCTGGGAGAAGAGTCACTTTATGATGACGGAGGGTATCGTGTTGGGGCATGTCATCTCCAAAAGGGGAATGGAGGATGATCGTGCCAAGGTGGAGGTGATCAAGAAGCTCGATCCACCTACCAACGTGAAGTCAGTGCGGTCATTCTTAGGGCATGTTGGATTCTATAGGAGATTCATTCAAGATTTTTCAAAGATCGCCCGCCCATTGACTGAGCTCTTAGGGAAAGACACAGAGTTCGTTGTAGATCACAGGTGTCTGGAGGCCTTTGAGCTCTTGAAATGGAAGATTTGTGCCTCGCCTATCCTACAAGCTCCTGACTGGTCTCTCCCCTTTGAGATCATGACCGACGCTTCAGGATTTCGCTATAGGAGATGTGTTAGGACAACGGCGAGAAGGGATTCCGTTTGCCGATCCATTACGCGAGCAAAGTATTAGATCCTACACAGAAAAATTACACAGTGACTGAAAAGGAAATGCTCGCAGTAGTATGGGCCCTCGAGAAGTTCAGATCATATATTTTGGGCTCTAAGGTGACAATATATACTAATCATACAACCATTCGATACTTAATGGAAAAGAAAGGACGTGAAGGCGCATCTTCTTAGGTGGATTTTACTCCTCCAGGAATTTGATTTGGAGATTAAAGATAAACTTGGAGTGAAGAATGTTGTGGCTGATCACCTTTCCTCAGATTGAACTTAAGGATTCTCCTGATCATGAGCGAATTAGAGAGACCTTCCCAGATGAGTCCATTTGTGTTATTGACGCACTCCCGAGGTATGCCAACATGGTGAACTATCTTGTCTCCAAGCAGGTTCCCCCATGGTTGGACTAGGAGCAGCATTGATCGACTGAAGTCGGATTCGAGGAGATACCACTGGGACGATCCTTTCCTTTTCTTCAAAAGGACCGGATTGTGTTTGGAGAAGGTGTATTCCTCGGGGAATACCAGAGTGTCCTCACATATTGTCATTCACTTGAGGCTGGAGGACACCATTCGGGAAAGAGAACCGCTCACAAAGTACTTCAATGTGGATTGTATTGGCCGATCTTGTTTAGAGATGCCATGGATTTTGTACGGTCGTGCCCGATTTGTCAAAGGATGGGAGGGATAGTTGGACAGAGAGATGAGATGCCTATGCAACCGATGATTATTTGTGAATGTTTTTGATGCATGGGCATAGATTTTATGGGCCCCTTTCCCAACAGCCATGAACATGAGTACATATTGTTGGCGGTTGACTATCTATCTAGCTGGGTAGAGGCTATCCCAACCCGAACCGCAGACAGCAAGACTGTTTGTAGTTTGTGAGAGACCATATTATTGCTAGGTTCAGGGTGCCAAAAGTTTTGATATCTGATGGGGGTAGCCATTTTGTGAACCGAGATATGAGATCTTTAGCTAAGGACTATGGATTTGAGCATAGAGTTACTAGTCCTTACCACCCACAGTCCAACGGCATGGCAGAGGTTTCGAACAGAGAGGTGAAGAGTATTTTTGCAGAAATTGGTTCGTCCCGATAGGAAGAACTGGTCTCAACTCTTGGACCAAGTTCTGTGGGCCTATAGGACAGCCTACAAGACACCATTGGGTACTTCACCATTTAGAATGATCTATGGCAAGCCATGCCATTTGCCCGCAGAATTGATTCTAAATTCGAATGGGCAATTACGAAGATTAATTGGAGTTGTCACCTAGGGAAGCTTTGCCGAGACTTGAACTTGAACGAGCTCGTGGAAATCCGAAATAGGGCATATGACAACAGTTTGATTTATAAGACAAAGTAAAGAGATGGCATGATCAGCACATTAGGTGCAAAGACTTTGTCCCTGGGCAAAAGGTATGGTTGTTCAATGACAGGTTGAAGATGTTCCATGGGAAGCTCAAATATAAATGGATGGGTCCCTTTGTGGTTAAGAAAGTGCACGAGAATGGAAGTGTAGATATAGATGATCTCACAGATGGTGCACAATCTCATGTGTGAATGGACAACTGTTGAAGCATTTTGTTGATTCGAAAGAGCAGTTAGTCCAAGTCGAGGTCATCAACTTCATACAGAGTGAGCACAGAGCAGATACCATCTTATTACTCTTCATGAAGATGCAGCATCAAGATTCAACATCTTAGAAGATTCAATCACTCTTGTACATATTCTCCCTTCTTTGTATATTCTCGGAGATCACATCGGTTCTCACACTTTACTCTTGTCCTATACTTAGGCTGACCAAAGCCTACGTATAGGGGGACCGATGCCCGCCATGTGTATATACTCATCATTTCTCCTCGTGACCTCGTCCGCCCCATTTTTGCTCTTCTTCTACACTTAGGCTGTCCAGAACCTAAGTATAGGGGGGCAGATCGACTTCTATACTATTTATTATTTTAGCTTTCCTACGCTTAGTACGAGCTATGTCTTTTTGTCACCTAGTGCCATGAGGACATAGCACATGCTAAGTATAGGGGGGCATGTATATATTACATGTATACTTTACCCATATCTCGTACTTTCACGTATTTTTGTATATATTATACAATAATTTGGGGTGGGTAAAAAAAACTTTTTCCTAAAAAAACTTTTCAAAAAAATCCTCTTTAAAAAAAACCTTTTACAAAAAAAGTCCTTGGGTGGGTAAAAAACTTTTTCCTAAAAAAACTTTTCAAAAAAAATCCTCTTAAAAAAACCTTTTTCAAAAAAAGTCTTTTCCTATTTACCTATCTTTTTCAAAAAAACTCTGAAAAAAAAGCAAAACTTTTCTAACAAAAAAAACTTAATTACCTTTGTTTGTCAAAAAAAACCTTTTTGAAAAAAAACTTTTTCTAAAACTAAAAAAATCAATCATAAAAAAAATTAATTAAAAAAACTAACTAATAAGTTGGTTTAATCCCTGACACAATTCACTTTCACACAAGACTAGTGATGTTCAAGACACTTGGTTTATGAGGTCTTGATATTTTGAGTTAACCAGCCTTAGTCATTAGGGTCCTTGACTTAATTATTCACATTTCCCTAGTTTGAAAGATTTGTGTGCTATATTGCATGCTTAGTCTCTACCTTTAAAAATATGATCAGCACCTCACATACACGACTGCAGTTATGATGAGATGAGTTGAAATTTCACTTGAGGAACTGGGATGAGGGATTTGAGTTTGGACTTGATTTAATGATGCTCGAGGATGGGATAAAATCAATGAAGGCTTCATGAAACCTGAGTGTCAGCACATTTAGCCAGTATGAGAACATGGTTCTTGTACTAATCGCTTGATATTTACCTATGTGCCAGGGTGTGATAAAATTAAAAAAATGTTGATCAGTGTGCGCCAACTCTTGGTAAAAGCAGTGGAGCTAGCCACAAATACTACAAAGCAATGAAATGTCAAAGAAAAGCTCTCATTCCACAAAGTCAATTATCAAAAGAGCTTCCCACCAAAGGCGAGCGCTCCCAACATTTCAAAGTGTCCACTTGGACCACCGCTATTAGGACCAGGAGTCGGGCTTGCACCAAAAAAGGGCTCTGCATCGTAAATACTACAAGTCTGGGTGTATAAGGTACGATAGGTACTCAAAAAAGACACACCCCGGTGTACTCCCAGGAAAACAAGTGTAGACGACTCCAACTTCTCTTGACGGACGCACTGATCAACACCAAAAAATTGTGTTGCGTAACAAGGCACTTGAGAGGATCCTTGTTCCAATGAGAGGGGAGAGAAGAAATGTCACAATCCTATACCCTCCATCAACTGGCCTGCCATCTACACTTTCAAGTCTGACAACTAAAGAGACGGTGAATTGGATGCAAGAAATGGTTTATTCCCTAGTGTTGAGGATCGGGTTCTTAGGAGAGTCTCTTGGACTGGAACCTTGGGTGACGTGGTGACTCTACTCTTGTAACTGCGGTCAACACTTAAAGTCATATCCCTTATATATATGTATACAAAGAGAGTCTGATGATTAGGGAAATTGGGTACCTTTTGACTAGAGCTCGGTTCAGCTTAGAATTTCAGAATCTCTAAAAACCGAGAGTTCTTGAACGGATCAAGTCTTGCATTCACATGCACAGTCAGGGGTTAATCCAACTTATTCATTCTTTATTTGCTCGAGGACTAGCAAAGTTTTAAGTATAGGGGGTGATAAATCCACGAATCATCATTCTAATATCTTGATCTTAGCAAAATCCCCAAGTAAAATCCCAAATAAATGTCCATAAAATCAATAAACTAACAAAATATCTCTTGTAAATAAAACTCACTAATTATTGTATATTAGATTGTACAAAATAAATTACACATAAAAAACCGCAAAATCACAGGAGTTTTATACATGTAAATAGCCCTAAAACTTTATATATTTTAATAATTTCATTTCAACTCCTTTTTATCTAATTCTTTCTCTAACTTGTTTATAAAAATGTATATAAAAATACAGAAATACAAAACAAATTTCACCTCAAATAAATGCTCCTAGATCCCAAAGAGAAAAAGCCGTAAAGTCCAACTTCCAAGCCAAATTCCTGCTCCGTATAAACTCCAAAATTCACCAAACTCACTTTTAAAGTTCAAGTTTAGAAAATTATCTATCCAAGGGAAGTGGTTTCATTAAAATCAGAGCTCATTTGCAAAAGTTGGATTTTGGGACCTAGATGTACATTGTATATTATGTATATATTCATTCTTTGTTCATTTTTTATTTTACCTTTCTAAATTTCTAAAAATACAAAAAATCAACTTGTGTTGTATTTTATTTATATTATTTTATTGTATTTTTTCCGTTGTAAATATCTCTTATTAAAAAGACAAAAAAATGTACATGATGTTTTGTATTCACTTGTAAATTCACCACTATTTTTTTCCTCTTTATTTTGTTGTATTTAAAGTAGCCTACTTTATATTTCATTTTATTTATTTAATTATTTTACATTCTCTACAATAACCACCATTCAACTCTCTTCTACCACCAACCTCCATTCAACCCCACCATTTCTTAAACCTCCCATTCAACTCCATTAATAAAATAACCTCCCACCATTTTAATAACCTCTCATTCCATCATCTTTATATATATGTCATTCTCCTCATTTTTGCCTTGGATCCATCTTTATGTGAGGAGAGCCTAGTTCCCGGAGTTGAATCGGTGACAGCGACGCAACTGCGGTCGAGCGACGACGGCCCTCTCTGGTGAGATCCGTTGGCTTTTTGGCCAACATCGCAGCCGCAATCGCGCGCTGCTTGAGCTCATTGCACGTCGGCAATTTGAGCGAAGACCGTGCTCTCACGAGCACTCCATAGGCGCCCGCGTTCATCGTAGGTAATTTTTCTTCTCATTCGATCATCTTGTTATTTTTGCATTTTTTTTATCACACCATATAACCATCAACATGTCCCCATTTCTTTAATTCATGTCATCTTCTCACTACCATTTTCCCCCTTCTTTTTGTGTACATATTTCCTGTCTAAAGAAAAGTAAAAAAAATAAAAAAAAATACATTAAAAAATTCCTTTCGTTTACATCAGTAAAAAAATCAAAAAAATAAAAAAAAACAACGCAGCGGTGGGGAGTACCCACCGCTGCCCGCCACTCCCATCGCCACTTCAGAGCAGCCCTCAGCCACGCGCGACGCCGCCTCCAGCACGGGCTGCCACGCCTTCCACCGCTGACGCGGTTGTGTCCAGCACCGGCCCCTCTCCACCGTGCGCGGAGGCACCGCCAGCAACGGCCACCGCCCGTAGCCCAGCTTCATCTCCACCTGCCGTCCACCGTAGGCCTCGTCGCCGGCCCCGCACCTCATCGCCCCCTCCTCGCGGCCGTGCGCGGCCGCGCCCACAGCCTCTGCGCGTCGCCGGACGTCCCGCTGCCCTCTCTCCTTGGGTTCATCTCCAGGTGCTCTAGGAGGAAGAAGGCCGATTTATGTTTTTTTAATTGTACAAATTGCATAGTTATCCCTAATAGTTTCTGTAATTAAAAAAAGTTTTTGTGCATGCTTTTATATTGCCAGCTTTCATTTCTGATTTGCAATGAGAACCCTATGTTCGCCTGTTAATTTGGACATCAATTTATGCATCTTTTTGTTCAATGAAAAATGCCTTTGTGATGAGCAGCTAATAGCCTACATTTTGACTATTTATTGGTATTTTTGTGACTCATGGGTAATTAATTATAACTGTTTAACTGAAATATTGGATATTTTACCCATTTTGAGCAAATTCATATCTAATTGGCGGTTGCTCCAAAAAATCCACAAAAATTACGAATGTTGCCTTAAATGTGATAAAGTTACAGTCCAAATTTCACGTCCATTGGAGTTGTATTGTGCCTGAAATAAATTGTAGAGTATTTTTATTATTTGATTTTTAATTAAATCCGCGTATATCCTTTTTATAAAATTTCAACTTTACTAGATTGCTTATCTAAATATCTTTCTGAGATAATTCACACTCTGATTAATTTGATAATGTGAATTTATTAGAAATTATTTATTCACTATCACTCTATTTTCACTAAAAAATTTATAAAAAATTCATAACTTGTCAAAAAATTCCAAAAAATTTACTTTAGCTTCCTTGCATCATGTTTAGTTCCAGTAATTTTTTTCATAATTTTTACTTACTGTTTGTGTGATAAATTGCGAAAAAACCCATAAAAAGTGTATTTTTCATTATTGCATTTTAAACCTAAAAAATATAAAAAAATGTGTTTTGTTTTCCTCACTGGATTAGGACTTTAGGAAAAATATAATTTGGCTGAATTGGATTAATTTAACATTAAATTAATTTGGCTAAGTTGTGTGATTTCTTAGTACTCAATTCACCCGCATTTTGTATTTGACATTCTTTTTGCATTAAAAAAAATCTAAAAAATACCGCATTGGATATCTAGACCTAAGTTTTTGAACTAAAACTGAAGTTGTTCCTTTGCCTCCCTGAGTTTGACCCCGGACTTGCCCGGGATATAATTTAAGTCGAGACACTCTTCACGGAGATCTTCTCTCGGTTCTGACCGAATCGCTAAGTACACGTATTACAACGAACACGAATTAGTTATCGTATTTAGCGACTCGTCAGAGAGTAGGACACCAAAGGCCGGATTGGAGCACCTTCTGTGTTGTCCGTCTCCCAAAATGATGTCCTCCTGCCTCAAGTTCGTGGCAGTATGTGAGGACGCTATGTTGCTCTTCTTAAGGAATGCACCTCCTCCAGATGTTATCCCCTCCTTCATGATAAAGGACGGGATCCTCCCGATGGTAAAACTTGGCCTTCGCTAGGAAGGTCTCAAGTTTCTGCCTGGGCCAGCCTTGTGGGACCGTCTTGGCAATAAGATAGTTCACAATGTCGGCATACCACGGGAGCGAGGCGATAGCCAAGATCGCCTCATCTGGAAATGTCTCAGTGATAGGTGCGCTGGGCTCAGATTCCTCAAGGTTTTCTAAGCGGGAGATATGATCCGCCACCACATTCTTAACTCCAGGCTTATCTTTAATCTCAATATCAAACTCCTGGAGTAGAAGGATCCATCTGGTAAGGCGTGCTTTGGCATCCTTCTAGGTCATTAAGTACCGAATGGCAGTGTGATCTGTAAAAATAGTCACTTTGGATCCGAGAATATATGATATATACTTATCCAAAGCAAAGACTACGGCCAGCATCTCCTTCTCTGTCACAATATAATTCCGCTGAGCGGCATCCAAAGTCTGGCTGGCGTAGTGAATGGCAAACGACAATCCATCCCTCCTCTGTCCAAGCATAGCCCCAATGGCAAAATCAGAAGCGTCCGTCATGATCTCGAATGGGAGAGACCAATCGGGTGGCTGAAGGACAAGAGCCGTGACAACCATACTCTTGAGAGTCTCAAAAGAAGCAAGACACTTATCATCTACAATGAACTCGATGTCTTTTGTCAGCAAATCAGTAAGCGGTCGGGCAATACGACTGAAGTTGTGAATGAACCGTCGGTAGAAACTGACATGCCCCAAAAAGATCGCAATTGACGTAGATTGGACGGTGGATTGAGTTTTCTAATGATATCCACCTTAGCCGGATCGATCTTCATGCCCCTGTTGGAGATGATATGACCAAGGACCGCCCCTTGAGTCACCATGAAGTGACTCTTCTCCCAAGACAAGACAAGATTGACCTCAATGCAGCGCTGAAGCACACGGTCTAAGCAGTCAAGACAAGCATCAAACCCGTCACCATAGACCGAGAAGTCATACATGAAGACCTCTAAATAGTCACCCACCATGTCCGAGAAAATGGACAACATGCACTTTTGAAATGTTCGCGGGAGCGTTACATAGACCAAAGGGCATCTGTTTGAAAGCATAAGTCCCAAACGGACAGATGAATGTCGTTTTCTCCTGGTCTTCGGGCGCAATGGCCACTTGATTGTAACCAGAGTACCCATCAAGAAAACAGTAATGACTCTTCCCAGCTAGCCTCTCGATAATCTGATCAATGAATGGCAGTGGGAAATGATCCTTCTTGGTGGCCTGATTCAATCGTCTGTAGTCCACACAGACCCTTCAAGAAGTGGGTACTCGGGTAGTGATCTCCTCTCCAGACTCACTTACAACTGTAGTGATTCCCGTCTTCTTGGGTACCACATGTAATGGACTAACCCACTTGGAGTCGGAGATGGAGTAGATAAAATCGACGCTCCACCTCTTCGATATCTCTTTCATGACCACATCTCGAAGATTCGGATTCAGCCGTCACTGGAACTCATGCGAAGGCCTAGCATCCTCTTCAAGATAGATGTGGTGGGAGCACAGAGCCGGACTAATCCCTTGGAGATCAGCTATACTCCATCCTATCGCCTTGCGGTTTCTTTCAAGAAACTCCATCAGACGAGATTCTTGCTCTCCAATCAAACCTATTGAGATAATGACTGGTTGCATATCTGGTTCACCTGCAAGGAATCTATACTTCAGCGACTGCGGCATGGGTTTCAATTCTGGACAACTGGGAGGTGGCAGATCTGACTTCTGATATGTCTGTGTGAAGGCGACCAGGTTTGCATGGGAGAACTCTCGATGTACATGAATATCTGATGAAGGGAACCCTGCTGAATCTTCTATGTACTTTACTGGCTCACACTCCTTCCTAGCTGTCGGCTCAGAAGGAATCAGACACGGCAAGTATTTATCCAATCAATGTCTGAATCCGAGGGATCTGAACTAGATGAATAAGAATGAAAATCTGCATCACCACTCGTCCTACAACTGCCAGCCTCAAATGTATCCTCGTCCAGGGGTGTGCTCTCCAAGCTCTCAACTGCCATAAGCTGTAAATATGGTGAATCTGCGGGCAAGGCGAGGGCTTGTGCTACTGGATCTGTCCAATTGGATTCATCATCTGTCATCACAAAATCACACTCCTGGTGGATGTCTGGCTCATCCTCTGTCATCTGTGTGGTATCACTGAACTGCTCTGAGAATGTTAATTCTCTCGCTCTGGTCTCATCGATCATCTCTATTTGTATGCTCTTACCCTCTACGTGAAAAACACACCTTCCCGCTATCATGATCGGTCACCGCCTTGGCTGTGGCCAAGAATAGGCATCCAAGTATGATGGGGGCATCGGTTACTGACTCAGGGATCTCCATGTCCAATATAAAAAAATCCACGAGGAATTTCAGGCCCTGAATGGTAACGACCATGTCTCTCAACAACCCCTTCGGCCTCTTAGTCGACCTATCAGCAAACTGAAGGATTGTCCCGCTCCTAAGAAGAGGACCAAACTCGAATCGGTCGAGTAAGGCTGCCGGAAGAATGTTGATACAAGAGCCGATGTCTAATAGAGTACGATCAAACTACTGCTCCTGGATCTCGCATCTGACATAGGGAGCTCCTGCATCAGGTCTCTTGGCTGGCAATTTGTTCTGAATGGTGCAGCAAGTGGAATGGGTGAGCACATGGATCTGATCTCTGTGGTTCCTCCTCTTCCTGTGGACTGTAGTTTTCTCCTTTAAGCTCTTTTGGAAAAGAGGGATGTCCTCAAGTGCTTCCTGTAGAGTCAGCTAAATGTGGAATCTATCAATCATCTGGTTGTTGAACTCTACCTGTTGGATCTTTTTAGGACTTTCTCTTTTGTTCCCCTTTGCCAAGCGGAGTGCTTCGGGGAAGGGGATGGTAGGGGCCTCCGCAGATGAAGGGCTAGGATAAGGTTTCTGCGCCTGTGAAGGAATAGAATCCATACAATGATCATCATGCAACACATATGGATTTGAGGTAGATACAGAAACCTTTCCTTTATTCATATTTTTGTTCTTTTTGTTACCACAGTCCTGAGATACAAAAGATGGCAACACAACATGTGGGAGCTCAACAAAGTAGAAGTGGTGGTCTCAGTACCACCAACGGCATCTGACTTCGCGGCATCAGCGCTGCGCTCTGCCTCTGCATCAAAAATGGTGGCATCAGCACCACCGTCTGCATTAGGTATCACGACGGCCTCAACACCATCGTCTAGATCTCCATCATTGGTGGCATCAGCACCACCGTCATCAACAACATCAGCGGCATCAGCACCGCTACCTTGCTCATCTGGCGCTCATGGTTCTTCGTGTGGCTGTCGCTCAGATGAGGCACCGCCGGCTGGCATCCTACCGCTCCTAGTAGTCACAAAATCAGCATCATACAAAGAAGAAGATATGTCACTCAATCAATAGGAGAAGTATCCTCTGTGAACTGTACCTGCTCAGACTTTCTTTTTAGATTATTCGGATTTGGTTCAATCTGAGCTGGTATGGCAGCCTTACCCTTGATGATATCCCTCATCTCCTGTCGGAACTCATCCATTTCCTGTCGGAAGGATGCTCGCTGTTCAGAAAGCAAGCGGGCAAGGACATCGAGAGCTGGGTTCTCAAAGGCGGGTGCCTAAGAACCGGATGTGTCTCCCTACTGGAAATGAGGCTGCTGCTGTTGTTGCTGGTAGTGGGAAGGATGAGAGTATGTCTGCTGAAGCTGCTGGCGCTGGCCTCCACTGCTGTCCCTGATAGGAGGGACGAGGACCATGCTGGTTCTGCTGGTGGGCATACTGGGGCTGCTGCTGCTGCTGACTGTTCTGATATCCCTGAGCCGGAGGTTGCTGCTGGGATGAGGTGCCACTAGTGGTCCAACGGAATCCGGGGTGATCGCGACGAATCTTGGGCTGCGGGTACCGGTCATACCATATCCCATTAACTTCCATCAATGGTTCCTGCTCGAAGGATGGTGGAGGTAGAACTGCCAGTGGCTGATCCCGGTTGATAGACCACCATCTGAGTGTCCTGAGATGGTGGCTGCGACGGGTAGTACTGTAGCAGCGGGACCGGCTCTGCCTGGATGTGGTTGACTTGACGGTGCGAGGTAGAGGTTGGGTGGAGCTGCTACTGCTGGGATCAGCCCATGACCTGGGAGGTTGCTGTTGACACGATTTTCCGCGGTTTAAAAATATGATTTAATCAAGTCGTTGTTTTCCAACGATAAATCAGAATCAAACAAATAATATTACAACTACGAGCACGATGAATGTATGCAAAAAGTATGCGGCAAGTAGAGGATCGAATCCACAGGGACCAAGCAAATTTACGATATTTATTCTTCTTTCAAATTTAAATCAAATCTTATTCCATGGAGATGAGAGAAAAATGTGAGAGAATGTGATCTACGGTGAAAATACTCTTTAGAACTTAAAATAAATGAAGGAGAGCATGAATGCAACTAGATAAGAAAATAGAGGGGATGAATTGCAAATTAAGATGGAAGAAAAATTACTAAGTAGAAGTTATATCAAATAAGGATGGAGAATTTCATTACATGTTATAAAGAACAATTAGAGTCAACAAAAGATATCCCCAAATAAACATTCTATCACCTTAACTTAAACAACAACTAATACAACAAAAAAATGTAAGAAATATATAAAGATTGAGAATTGTTTCTTCCAAAATTAACTTAACCAAACTTAACCATCATGATGAAATTACAAGAAGTAAATAAAATAAAAACAAAGAGAGTCTTCCCTATCAGAATCCGGACGTCACGATGAAGGAGGCAGAAGAATGTCGCAAGGTGCTGCACGAGAGAGATGGTTGTCGTCGGGGTCGAGGAAGAGAAGAACGTTGGGGGGCAGGGAGCTATTGATGCCTATGCCTTCGTCTTCATCTGCAAGAGAAAATAGACGAGAGAGAGTATGGGACAAGAGAAGAGTGCGTGCAAGAAAATAAACGAGAGAGAGGGAGATAGAGATAGAAAAAAACGAGAGGGAGAGGGGTGCGTGAGAGAAGAGAATGGGGAGAGGGGGAGAGCAAGAATCACGGGTCCAGCCCCCCATCTTCATGTATCATGCCCTTTTATAGGTGATTGTTTAAACATGAAGGGACACATCCCTTTTATCAAATCATTAATTTCATTCATGCATGGTGGGTTGCATGGGTAAGGACGATTCTTTTCATGGGGAATGTGAGAGATAAATGGTTCACATGCATATAAGACAAGACCAATAAATGTATGCATGTATGGAGAGTTGTATGGGGAGTTGCATCGAAAGGGGCGGCTATCTTCATGTACGTGGGTTCCCTTGAGCATTTAATGTTTTGGAAATTTATAATAACACCCCTTTCCATTTCTTTCCAAAAAAAAGCTATAGGTTTTTTTTGTAGAGCCTAAATGGAAGTGTTGGTTTATTTTGTCAAACTATGATCCCAATACAATTTTTTTCTTTCTCTTAAAAACAGGGTTGCTTATTTAGAATATAGATGATTATAAATCTCGATATTTGAATAATCCCGCTGAATAAAATATCGATCAACATCTTTGAAAATATTTTCCCAGATATAAAATCATGATTTGTCGATTTATGTGTAATTAAGGGGTTTTCTCTTGATATGTGCATGGAATAAATTAGACATAGATTATGTGAATTCAGAGTTTGTAACTTAAGAGTTATTATTGTATTCCACATAATTTGAGTCTATTATCTCGTCAAATCACATAATCATCACACCCCCATACTTAAATCTTGCAAGTCCCCGAGCAAGAAATAGATAAGTAATAATAAAGGATAGAGAAAATAGCCAAGATATGTTGGGTGAGGATTTACAGCAGACATACCCACAAAGTTTCGAGTTCTCAGATCCTAACCACACAAATACACAAAATTCAGCAGAATCGACCCATGGATTAGTGATTTGTTCGAAATGTCAACTTGACTCGAGTTTTGTAGTTTCAATAGCCTCTTAGTTCCAACAAAATCAGACATGGTTTCAGAAGGTCGATCAGGTCAGCTCATCCCTAAGAAACAACTATTCTCTTTGACTTTGAATGGACATAAACAGTGTTAGTGATGTTTTAGCTTTCGTGAGTCAAGAGAACGAGCTAACAACACAATCTATCAAGGTACCGAATGATTCCCTACTCATATAGTCTCAGTCCTCACCTGAATTCAGGCATATTCTCTTTTTACCCAAGTATGTCAGCATAAAGAAATAGGTCATAATTCTTTGGAAAATAGAACTTTAACTTTTGGGATTTTCCGTAGACTGCTTTGATCTGTTGCTCTCGTTCTTTTCTTTTTCAGAGCATAACCCTGAGCCTCTTTGGGCCTCTTTTTAAAATTTGGGTAGCATCATTGGGCTGCTACTATGGCTTTTTGGTGGAGGAGGGTTATTTGGTGGTCTTCTTTCGTTGCTTTTGCTTTGCGTATCTTTGCATGATTGGTGGTTTTGGCATTTGTATTGTGATATGCCTTTTTGTGGTGTTTTGTCTTTGGTTTTGGCATCAAATGTAGTATCGGCTTAATATTGACTTTGGATGCACGATACTGGCTTATTTGCTGACATACTTAGACTAGAGAGATCATGTTGCTCCTGAGTCAAGTTCCTTCATTAGCTATAGATAAGGTTCAGGCATTGGCACAACCAAGAGGACAACTCCTCACCTCAACTAGATTGTAATTGTATTTCGTAAAATCAACTCAATCAAGCTACGTGCAATGTGCAGATGCTTAATATCCACTGAAGAGTTTAAGAGTGCTACTAGTTTCTCAGGTGATCTAGTAGATACAGAAGTTCATTCACCAGTAGAGTTAGTGGAACTGAGAGAATAAAATCCATATGGACCTGAAGAAAGCTTAAAAACTCATGCCTCATGCCTTCTGATGAAGTTAAGTGGATTAGGGGCCACCTCAACCTCAGTCTATGATTTATGCAGTAAAGATATGATTTCTCAAAATAGGATAAAACTAGGAAGGATTGTATTTTGGTGGTTTTCTTTTCTTTTGAAAATATTTTTAGAGGAATTTTTACAAAAGAGATTTTTTTGAAAGAGTATGCAATTTTGAAAAACTATGCAGACCCCCCCCATACTTATCAGAAACCATGTCCTCATGATGAAGACAATGTGTAATAAAGATGACCAAAAGAAGGGGTGAGTGATGTGAAAATGTATTTTTGTGTTTTTGTTTTTTTTGTAAAGAGGTGTACCAAAAGAAGGGGTGAATGATGTGAAAAGTATTTTTGTGTTTTGTTTTGTTTTGTTTTTTTGTAAAGAGGTGTACCCTATACTTATCTAATGTAATGCAGCAAAGAGAAGGATACAAAGAAAGGAAAAGGTACCTATGGGGTGTGGACCCACAAAATGTTGTTGGTTTAACGTCCCAACTCGACGATTCAATTTATCAAGAGTATCCAGTGTTGCGCGTGAGTGCAGAAGATGTATTCAGAAAACCCAAATGAAACTCTTGATATGATACGAATATCCTGACCCAGATGTGACGGTGCAGTTGATGAATTTGATAAATGTGTGCTCTTATTAATACGGTGAAGACATTAATTGATTGATGAATCAGAATGAGAGATGCATCAATTTGATCTTGGGCTGGATGTGATGGGAGGGAAATGGGTGGACTGGTGAAGGGCTCGTGGATCAGAAGTTGGTTTGATGGGTTGAAGTCAAGCTCCAAGTGACCAAGAATTGATTCTTCCATCAAAGAAGGTTGAGTGATTATAAGCATGTGATCCTCCAACATATATTGTGGATAAATCATCATTTTCCCTCAAATAATCATCATGGCTATTTTCGGTGGCATCTATTGTGAATTTCATTTCAGTTCTATGCTTGAGCCACGAGGGTGATTCTCTCTCAGAAATATGATTTGGGTATTCAAAGGTCAGGAGCAGGGGAGTGTTGGCTATTGAATTAGGAGGTATGATAATAGAGGTCGGATTTGCAAAGGCTGAGTTGCATGAATGATTGGATGATTGTCTTTGAATGTTTTGAGTAGTTCTTCAGTTTCATTCCAAAAAGGACCGGAGAATAAAAAATCATTCTGATTAGATTCTGACTCAGTAGTATAAAATGTATTATTATATTCATCAAGTGAATTGAGTGGATCTTCTTTCTCAATGGTGAAGGCAATGGAGTTGGAAATCTCATCTTTGAAAGGGTCATCATAAAAGATCTTCAACATATAATCATGTGTTGATTGGAAGAAGGTCTTGGTGATGAAGAAGTCAATTCATTGTCTACTATGTCCAAACTCTAAGTTTGGACTTTTTTCATTAATCGTAAAATCACATCCAGAATTAACATCAAACATCAGATCTTCCTCGATTTCTTTGCTGGAGTCAATACCAATACTATCCTCAAATTCAACTATTATCTCAGAGCAATCGATATCACTAGTAGACTGATTTTCATAACCTTCAGAATAGTCTAAGGAAAGATCGATACCATCATTAATACATGTATCCATCAAGAGTGGTCGTGATCGAGTTGTATTAGGGGTGTGATCTCAATTCAAAAATGTCCTTATTATACTCTCCAAAATCATTGATCAACATGATTCATGAAAGCCGAAATTATATCACATTCCTCCTTAATTTCATCCATAGAGTCATATTCCATAAGACGTCCCTCAAGATCACAAAATGAAGTTTCATGTTCAAAGTGTTCAAGTCTTTCCAAGAGACAACATTCATCTATTAAATCATTGGGCATTTCAATTAATACATGGTCTGACACAGGAGGAGTGAAGACGGGGATATCATAAAATGTCGACAATCTGGGTTCGAGGAGATATGGATATGACACGATTTCATCAATAGATTCTTCTTCTATACATCTCACATCTAGTTCATCAAAAAGAAGTATCATTGTTTGGTTCACTGATATTGGACCCATTTTTTTCTTCCCTTGAGTGTCTGAAATCCTCAATTTTCTTTTCTTGATGTTTCTCAAAATATTGTTGAGATATATTGCATTCACCCGTCAAACTATTTGGCCTATTCATCAAGTGAGCACGATTTCCAAAAGTTGTTTACTGACATTCTCAGGCATCATATTACACTCATCCCTAAGTGCTCCCTGGTTTTGTTGGATTTGGATAACTAATTCATGAAGAGTATGTTGAGAGTCACTTTCATGGGTCGGTGATAGGGGTAAGGAGAATGAGTGATTTCTTAAAGAATCGAAGATTAGTCCAGTATCTGAAATGGATGAGTGTTCTGCGTGTGAAAGTGGCTTGGAATAGACAAAGGAAGGGAATGCGGGAGAAGGTAATGCAAGAAATTCTTCTAATATTGGGTTATCATAGGGTGGTTTTGACGTTTGATCGGATGACTCGTTCTTTTTGTGTTCCTGATCTTCTTGATATTTTTGCACTAGATGCATCATTTCATCAATCTCATTCTCAATCGGTAATAAAATAGGTGGATCAATAGGTCGAGAAGATCGTTTCCTATCCTCCAAATAATTCAATGCGATAGCCCGATTCAACCTCGTTTTCTCGTGCATCTCATTGAGCATAGCTGGAATTTTTTCCATGAATAAAGATTATCAAGCACAAACAAGTACACAACAGATTAACACAAAACAATTTGTTGATTCACCAACTCAACACAAAAAATTACCGCGGAAGCGGTTATCTTTTCGGTTTTAGTTTAGTGATTCAACAAAAGTTTTCAGAGAAATTAGAGTCCTTAAAGATGAGGTGGGGTGGAAGATTGTGAGAAATCGATGTCATAATTCGGCTGGGGGATCCAGGGTGTTACGATTTCTCTCTGCAATCCCACGTAGCACCAGGGATTTTGTCTCTATCCAAGGGTTCTATGTGCTCGTGATTTTTGTGCCATACATGTGCATCAAAACAAGTATACATAATTTTGCCCGCTTTCTGCTCGGGCCACTGCGTGGCCTTTTAAGCTTATCTTTTTAGCGCGATAAAACACGTTTTGGTGATCTTTTTAGGTGAGCAGAGGGAGAAGACCACAGAAATGATGCAAGGAAGAAGTATTTTTTAATTTTTTCGGTTTAAATTCGAGCACAAACAAATGCAAATATTTTTTTTAAAAAAAAACCTAGGATGCCTAAGAGAAAGGGGAGCTCACAGTGCATGCACTTCTGGCGCTAATCCATAATATTTTGTCCTGTTTATGGCGAGCTTTTCCAAGAAGGGAGGGGAAAATTAAGATTACAAAATTTTTTTACCAAATTACAAGCTTGCTATAATAAAATGCATGAAAAGACAAGTATTTTTTTCTTTTTGAAGCCTAAGTACCTGTAAAATAACAAAAATGCACGGATTAGATAATGGAAACTAAGTTAAAATGAAGAAGAAAAATTACAAATGTTGCCAAGTCCCCGGCAACGGCGCCAAAATATTGACACGATTTTCCGCGGTTTTAAAAAGATGATTTAATCAAGTCGTTGTTTTCCCATGATAAATCAGAATCAAACAAATAATATTACAACTACGAGCACGATGAATGTATGCAAAAAGTATACGGTAAGTAGAGGATCGAATCCACGGAGACCAAGCAAATTTACGATATTTATTCTTCTTTCAAATTTAAATCAAATCTTATTCCATGGCGATGAGAGAAAAAATATGAGAGAATGTGATCTACGGTGAAAATACTCTTTAGAACTTAAAATAAATGAAGGAGATCATGAATACAACTAGATAAGAAAATAGAGGGGATGAAGTAGAAGTTATATCAAATAAGGATGGAGAATTTCATTACATGTTATAAAGAAAAACTAGAGTCAACAAAAGATATTCCCAAATAAACATTCTATCACCTTAACTTAAACAACAACTAATACAACAAAAAAATGCAGGAAATATATAAAGATTGAGAATCATTTCTTCCAAAATCAACTTAACCAAACTTAAACCATCATGATGAAATTACAAGAAGTAAATAAAATAAGAAAGAAAGTCTTCTCTATCAGAATCAGACGTCACGATGAAGGAGGTGGAAGAATGCCGCAGGTGCTGCACGAGAGAGATGGCTGTCGTCGGGGTCGAGGAAGAGAAGAACGTTGGGGGCAGGGAGCTGTTGATGCCTATGCCTTCATCTTCATCTGCAGAGAAAATAGACGAGAGAGAGTATGGGGCAAGAGAAGAGAGGCATGCAAAAAAATAAATGAGAGAGAGGGTGATAGAGATAAAAAAAATGAGAGGGAGAGGGGTGCGTAAGAGAAGAGAATGGGGAGAGGGGGAGAGCAAGAATCACGGGTCTAGCCCCCCCATCTTCATTAATTTCATTCATGCATGGTGGGTTGCATGGGTAAGGACGACTCTTTTCATGGGGAATGGAAAAGATAAATGGTTCACATGCATATAAGACATGACCAATAAATGTATGCATGTATGGAAAGTTGTATGAGGTGTTGCATGGAAAGGGGCCGGCTATCTTCATGTACGTGGGTTCCCTTGAGCATTTAATATTTTGGAAATTTATAATAACACCCCTTCCCATTTCTTTCCAACAAAAAGTTATAGGCTTTTTTTGTAGAGCCTAAATGGAAGTGTTGGTTTATTTTGTCAAACTATGATCCCAATACATTTTTTTCTTTCGCTTAAAATAGGGTTGCTTATTTAGAATAATATATTATTATAAATCTCGATATTTGAATAATCCCGCTGAATAAAATATCGATCAACATCTTTGAAAATATTTTCCCAGATATAAAACCATTATTTGTCGATTTATGTGTAATTAAGGGGTTTTCTCTTGATATGTGCATGGAATAAATTAGACATAGATTATGTGAATTCAGAGTTTGTAACTTAAGAGTTGATATTGTATTCCAAATAATTTGAGTCTATTATCTCGTCAAATCACATAATCATTAGCTGCTGAGTAGACGTTTGTGCCTCCTGAATGCATAGAATCTGCGTCTTCAGGTCACTCACGGTCTTGGTCATCTGGTCCATCTGGACCAGTCCTTGCATCTGCTTCTTCTCAAGGATCTCGAGACGGTCCAACTTCTCACTAATGATGCCCATGTCGGTTGCGGCTGATTCGGCTTGGGTTGCGGCTGCCGACGGAGTATGAGGACCGACATCGATGCGTGCGATCCTCTGAAATGATCCCGCTCCTTGGGGGGGGGCTTCTGTTGTGTGTAAACTCTGGCTTGGGCCATGACTGTCGAGTTCTCTGCCATCCCTTCATAGATGGCCCAAACATCGTCTTCATCCTTGGAGAAATAGTACCCACCACAAGAGGTATTTACAAGCCCATGCAGCTCCGATGTCAGCCCCACAAAAGAAACTCTGAACCAGATTGGGCTTGGATATATCATGGTGTGGACACCGGTCGATGAGCTCTCTGAAGCGATGCCAAGCCTCATGGAATTGTTCATTAGGGATCATTATGAAATTGCTGATCATAGCTCGTGCTGTGTTAGTCCGGCCGAGAGGATAATACTTATTCAAGTATGCAGTCCGAAGTTCTACCCAAGTGTCCGATGGACCTCCCAAATGTTTCAGCCAGTAAGCAGCTCTATCACCAAAGAGAATGGGAAGGCTATCATCTTGATGATGTCCTCAGTCACCAGCCTGTCATGAATTATACTGCATATCATTTCAAATTCTTCCAGATGGAGGTGCGGCTCTTCGGTCGCCAGCCCATGAAATTTGGGCAATAGCTGGATAGTGTGTGGGCGAAGCTCGAAGTCTCCATAGATGGGAGGGAGTCGGATCCACCGATGAGTTAGGGATGCTGCTGGATTGTGCAATTCTCTCATAATAGTTTGTGGTGGCCTCTCCTGGTTAGGTTCTCCTCCCTCGCCTGCTACTTCTAGTATATCACCTCCACCGCCCCCAAGTCTGTTTCCTTCTCGCATCTGCGTGATTTCCCTCATGAGGTCACCCATGAAGACTCCCTGGTCCCTGATCTGTCTCTACATGGTCTCCAGGGATGCTAGAAATGAGTTGTTGATGGCCGCTTGATCATACATAAATGGAGGGTGCTCATGCTCATCTGGGTGTTCTCCTCTGTCTGCCATGCCTGGATTCACTGAAAAGGCAAAAGAGCTCATCTCAGGTGCTGTCAAATGATATGAGCTCTGTGATGCACTAAACTCTGATACTCTTGGACTGATGGAAGGAGAAGGGTGGTCGAGGGGGAACAGGGTGGAAGTGAACTCAGGCTCGGAGAATGGGCCTAGACTCTCCGAGGTCGTCCTAGATGAATAAGGAGGAGTGCTGGATAGCGGTACCGCCAGAGACGGTCTAAGAGACCTCCGTCCCATCATCGTGATTATTAAGAAGAGTAAGGCTGAGAAATGAAGAAGAGGGGGGGCAAAATTGCGCACAATTGTGCGGTGTTTTTGATCTTGACCTAAATTCGACTAGCAAATCAAACACAAAACAAGGGGTTCACCAACTCAACACGTGAAGCCGTGAAGGTTCGGCTTTTATCTTTGTAGTTTTTAAATTGAATTCAGGCAATTATCTTTCAATGAGTCCTTAGAGCGCTACGCCTATAGGAGCAAGAGTACTACGGAAAAGAATCTTGTACTTGTCCTCCTCCTGTGTAACCTGTAGTATGCACTTTTTAAGGTCCTTGTAACCCTTCCTGGATCCCTACTCAGCCAAAGAAAAGAGGGAGGAAGCCGATAGGCGAAATCGATACTTCGGATATCTCTCGCAATGGAATCACCCTTGAGCATGCAAGACCCTACTCGGACGCAAGACGATGAGACAGACATCCCCGTGAAGGCATGGCCTATGCTCGATACTTTGGACAAGGTCGATGCTCTACACAATAGAGAGTCATCAATGGTGACCAAGCCTACTCGTCTACGTACGATAGTAGCGCCAATACTTCAGAAATCCAGGCGATACACAAGGCAGCCACTGACTGGGTTTTGGGCACTAATCCATACGAAGCTGCTCTCTCACTTGGAAGGAGACCTTCCCATGCAACCTGAATACAAGTGAGGGTATTTCTCACCTCAAGCAATAAATCCAATTAGCCAATTTTTATTTAGGTCAAGTTTTCTTTATCAGTCCTTTTTTTAATTTTTTGGTGTTATCACTTGTTTTGAGTCGATTCAATACAAGCGTCTAATGTTTTTGTATTTTTCTTTGATTCCTATTTGATCAAAAACAGAGGGAGAGAGTCAGAAAAGCAATGCAAGTCAGCACCAAGATGAAAATCTCACCTTTGTGCCTAAATGATGAATGCAAAGATAGAAAGACTTACAGCGCCCTCTAGCTCTCTTCATGCGGGATGCAAAACAGGAATTTATAAACCTAATCTAAATGCCAATATGCACACAGAAATCGTCCTAAGCAGGCAATTGCTAGCATGAAGAACCATAAGTCGATCACCGATCTTCACTCCAAGAGTCCGGTCTAGGCTCACCCCTCCTCCTCAACAAATCGAGTTCAGGAGCAGCGCTTGGCAGGGTGGGCTCGCGCGCGACGGCTCGAAGATGGTGAAGCGACTGTTTAGAGTTTAAACTAAGTCCAAAATGCACTATAGGTACATGCAATGGTTATTAGGGTGTTTGGACCTAATTTACTCGATCAAGCAAGCCTAAAGACTAAGGGCTCATTCCACAAAAGAAAAGAAAAATAAAACAAAATCGGAAAATGACAAGCAGAAAACTGATGAAAATCGCGGTGAGCCCCCAAGTGAACAATCACTTGGAAATTAGGCTCGAGTATCCGAAGTGTCCAAGTACCTGTATTAGTACAAATTAAAAATGGTCTCTCTCTCACAAAATAAAAACCACTAACTAACACTCTTTCTCTCCTATCCTCATGCTCTCTCCTGCCGGCTAAGCTAGAATAGCCGACTCCGCCTCCCAAGGATGCACCGGATCTCCTAGGCGATCCTCCTCGATCCGTGGTCCCTCACAAGAAGACAAGAAAGAAATGGTCAGAAAGCTCACAAATATATATATCAAAAATAGAGAGAGAAAGTAAAGCAATGATGTAGACAATCAAACACAATCACTCCAAAATGAGATCTATACGTTGTTGCTCTCCGGCAATGATGCCACTCCCATGTCTCTATTTTTCCTTGGTAGTTGTTGAATCTTGAGACAATAGGTTGTTGCTACTGACAAGACATGAGTCTTCACATATTGGTTTGGTTTATTCCTGCTAACCCTAGTAGGTGTGCATCTCACCTTAAGGTTTTTTTTGAAATACATGATGATTAGCCACATACTCATCAGATGACATTGTAACTATGCTATTCTCTCTACAAAACCGTGACATATCGAGTTCATCTTGCTGAATCTTTTTGATGTACTTTCCTGCTGTAAGAGCACGGGGGAAAGGGATTGAAGCGATGGAAACATAAGATTAAGAACCTGAATCATAAACTGAAATATTATTTTTTACATTAATGGAAACAAAGTTCTTTATACATGAATCTTTGTGATGCAACATGGGATCAAAAACAAAACTATCTACTATAGGTTGTGGAAAGAAGCTACAGTGGTATCTGCCACAACTGGAGGTGCAAGTTCCTCCATAGAATCCAAGATATCTCCATGTTGTTGATGGTGTAATCGTGATCTCCTTCTCTTCTCGGCTCCCTGAGAAAAGGTCCTCGGATGGTGATGATGGGTCCCAAGAATATGATGCCTCTCAACTTTATCCTCTGAAGACTACTCAGGTAGAGCTTCAAAAAGGCCCCTCCTGTGTCTCTCGCCCGGTCAGGAATGGTCACGGTCCTTCTGCTCTTGAGTGACATATGGTTAGCCTTGTCACACGAAAGAATCTCATATTCAGATCTAAGAGATGCTGAATAATATACCTGATCAAGGTGATGATGAGAATTAGATCGGTTCAGGCTATTGGGGTTAGCCTGAACTTGGGCTGGGATTGAGGTAGAAGGTGTAGACTGCTCGTCTCGCCATCTAGACAGGCAGTTGTCATCCATCCGTAAGTCGTGAATTTCATTCTGGTAGGAACAAAGTGTGTCGAGTATCTACTGTTGTAACTCCATGGGAACAGATGAAGAAGGAAGTGGGAAAGATTGAGAAGAAGAACATGAAGACTTGTCATGCTGGCTGGGGTACTGCCTTTGCTGCTGTTGGTGCTGGGGTATCTGTTGAAACTGCGAGCCCTACTGGATCGCCTGGTAATGGCCCTATTTGTCATGTTGTTGGTACTGTTGTCGTTGTTGCTACTGGGATGGCTGAAATCTAGGGCTCTGTTGTGAAGGAGGTGGTGTAGAGGTGAATGTGGTGATGTGAAAGGTCGGGGCACGCATGTAAGCATGCTGGTCCCCCATACTTCCCTTCCTAGCAGGGTCCTGAGTATACCATACTCCATTCACCTCCCAAACCAGTGGAGGCTCCTCCTGAACTGTCTCTGCGGATAGAGCTACAAGAAAGAATGGGTGTAGGATTGATCCTACTCCCATGACTGGGGTTTCCCTGACACCAACTGCTCCTGAACACGGTGAACTTGGTATACGGGAGCAACGGGTGCAGTCACGTCACATATCTTTATCTTATATACCTTGTCAGTCAACTCCTCCATCTGTCTGGGTATCTTGGAGATGCTCTTGTCTAACTCATCAATCCTTCGGTCGATCCTCTCGACTACTGTAAGCTTGTCCGCAAGGAGTCCCATGCTAAGGATCACGACCTGAGAGAGATCAACTGCAACTGCCTTTCCCCCTCCAGATGAGAGTAAAATAGGGGACTGTGTGTATGCCCTGCTGGTGATCTGTGAGTGGCTAGTCTCAGCCATATGCTCGAATACCTTCCAGACGGTATCCGCTTCATGTGATGTATAACTGCCTACACAGGCAATGCTCACTAAACCATGCATCTCAAGGGTTGAGACCGGTGAAGAACGACTGGACCAAGATGTTGTCATTTAGACCATGCATGGACATTTATGTAGGAAGTCATTTTACCGCTCTCAAGCATCACAAAAGGCTTCACGGGTAGCTAGGAAAAGCTAGTGATGCGTGTCCTCATCATGTTAATCCTACTCAGAGGGTAGAACTTTTCAGAAAATGGTCCTTGAATTGGGCATATGTAGTGACTGTAACTCTAAGGTTCTTTGCCCAGTAGTCATCTTTTCCACCCAAGGAAAATGGAAGGGCAGTGAGCCTAATATAATCGTAGCTAATCCAGAGATGTTTAAAGTTAGTGTATAGGAGCTTGAAGTCCCTTAGGAATGCGTATGGATCCTCAGAAGCATTCCAATTAAAGTGCGATAGCATGTTCAGAAACTAGGGCTTCAACTCAAAATCAACTTCAGGTTCGGCCGGACTCAAATAATTCCAGATTTGATATTGTTCGGGGTTGTACGTCGCATCCATTAACGATTCAACCCCAACATTTAGCTGTCCTAACTGAGCTCGGAGTAGGGCATGTTGTTGCTCAGATGCAACTAATCTAGCTATATCATTCTCATGGGGTCCTCGGCGTATTCTTCCTCTTCATCTTTCTTTTTTGGAGGCATTTTACTTGAATCTTCTTGGAGACCTGGATCAACAATGTGATCTTGATTAGAAGAGGATTCTGGAATCAAGATAGTCTCATCGAGGCAAAGATCTTCCTCGATGAGGTAGGAGGAGAGAAAGGGAATGGTTTGTGAGTGACCATCCCGAGAGTGAGTGATCCTGAACTCAAGAGGGCCGTGAGTCCAGGTTGGTCTAGGTATGAATGGACCTTTGAAGACGTACTTCTTGGAGGGTTCAATGAGAGATTCACAAAGTCCGAATAAATATCCCCCCCATTTAGTCATATTTGATGTCAAAAGAATCATTTAGAGCACGAAGTTCAATGAGGTGTTAGTTCTACGGTGTACTTGAATGTGCAAAGAACATTCACACAATACAAACACAGTACAAATCCCTTTGAAAACTTCACCAACTTCACACGTGCATGTCGTAAAGGTTGACCGATTTATCTTGTCAGTTTTAGTTGGTAATAAAACAACCTTCTAATATATTACTGATGAATCCACATTTCATCATCTTTATTCTATCATTTTGGCCTCAAAAACCCTGTCAAATGCATGTAAATACCCTTAATTCCCGCATCTTAGCATTCATACATGTGCATGTAAATAGTGTATAAAATACTGTTTTTAAAGCCAAAATAATAGAATAAAGAAAAGAAAAGAAAAAGAATAAAATATTGTACATATTTTATGACCCGAAACCCCGAGACCTGGGCATCTTGATGAATAGGTCGTCACGGAATAAAGTAGGGGGAGATAAGGGTCAGAATACAATAAAAATACCTATTCATTTTATTCATTCTTTATTTATTTTGAGACCTATTTTTTGTTCTACTTTTTATACCTCAAATAAAGAAACTTTGTACATGAAAGTTGTAGATAATTAAATAAATAAAAATACAAAATTTATTTCATGCAAAAATACTGTACAGATGAAAAGATATGATCTGAATAAAATCCCAGAATACCAACTTCCCAGACATGTATCTTGCAAATAAAAACTCGAAATGCATTAATTCACCTTTAATTGTATATAACTTTAAATAATCTATTTAATGAAGGTTGTTTCATATTTTGCGGAGCTACGGTTTGAAAGTTGAGTTTTGGGCCCATATTGTATACTTGTACAGATTAAAATATTCATTTTGTTACCTATTCATTAATTTTATAATTTTATGTTTTTATAATTTTGTAAATATTACTTATAATATATTTGTATATTAAAAATCAGAATAAAAACTCAAAGAAAACATAAAATAAAATACTAGTGTAAATATAATACCTAGGTATAATACCTATACACATACCTATATTATTATTATTTATATTTTATTAAGTGTACAGAATACATCAGAAAAATCAAATAAAAATATATTTAAGTGTATAAAAATATTCTATAAATTTATAAATAATAAACAAAAATTAATAAAGTAAATGCACAAAAAAAGAAACTAATAAAATATCTATAGATATATATACCTATATAGGGCATAAAAGGTAACTTGTAATTATATAACTCATAAAAATAAATAAAAATCACCATAAAATTCTTTATAAAATAAGAAACATTTTTTATTTTATAACCTAAAATTAATAAATTCATTTACTATTTTATTTTGAATTTACAAATAGTCTGACCTGCATTTTTTGGTTGGTCCATGTGGACCAACCAGCATTGGTCAAGTGTTGACCTCGGTCAACTCCCTGACCGAGGTCTGCCAGGCCTGACACTTGCGATTTTTTGCCCCGTTTCGAGAAATTTTAGCGTCTCATCCTTTCATCCTCTGGCCTCGATTCCTTCTTGGAAATCCTTCCTTGATATTCACTAAGCCACGCCATGCCTTCAGATCACGTAAAATCTCCATCATTTGCGCGTGACCCTCGCTTGAAGGAGACGCCACCACCTTGTACATAATCGATCCGCCACCTTCAAGCTCGGATTTGAACCCCTTTTGGCCATTTTCTCTCCTCATGTTGAACCCCAGAGCTAGAGGGAGGTGACAGCCCCCTTCTCCCACCTTTAGGAGGATCGAGGACGGTCTGAGGCGGCTCCACCACCTCCGGCAAGTCACCGACGTCGAGGTCTTGTACCTCATGTACAGCACCTTTGAGGTCTTCTACCTCAGGTACACCACCTTCGAGGTCTTTAATGAATCTCGTATTCATCATGCTAAAAGCCACTTATTAAAATCCCTGCTTAAACAAGCCAATAAAAATACCCTCTAATTCTTTGTTTTTATCATGTATTATATTGTGCATAATTTACCATTTAATTATTGTATTTAATTTCTTCTATTTTTCTTGTAATTATTTTAGCCTCAAAAACCCTTAAAAATTAGATCGAATAGTTGTCCATAGTTCATTGACCCTTAAAAAGTTAAAAAATACAAAAAAATCTCAAAACCGCAAACTTGGTGTTTTTATCCCCTTAAAAATACCCCCAAAAATAGCTTTTGTACAAATCACCTCTTTTGGCTTTTTGACCAACATGAAAGTTGTAGATCTCGTCGAGACGAGCAACTTTTATGTTTTGACTTTTTTCAAATTCGATCTCTAGCTATTTCTTTTCTAATTTTCTTTGTTTTTATTTTTGAATTAATCTGATTGGGCAACGTGGCGCCCTCTGGGCCGCCCACGTGGCCACTTCATCTCTCGCCACCCGGCCCTCTCTGGGACCGTTAGATTACGCCATCCCCGCATCCATCCTCACCGTTCATCACGCATCACTCCTCAGCCGTTGATCTGACTCCCAGATCTAATCATGACCGCCCACTAGCGCCTAAATCTCAGCCGCACGATCTCCTCCTCATCCAACGTCTCTCAACGCGCCATGTTTCCATTCAAGCCTCGCCGTTCGATATTTCCCTCCTAGCCATCTAACCCGCTCATTTGCGTCTAATCTCCACCGTCGAATCAGATCTTTTGATCTGATCCTAACCCTCCTTTCGCGCCATCATCACCAGCCGTTGGATCGTCAGATCCAACGGTCCTCCACCGTCTTCAACCTCCGTAACCCCCTTCTCCCCCAGTCATTTCATCCTCGCAGACCCATCCCCCTTCCTTTTTTGGCCGGTGCTCCAGCCACTCCTCCACCACCTAACGGTCGTCCCACGTAGCTCTATCCCCCGTCTTCCTCGCGCTCACTTCATTTCCCCTCGCCGTTACTCCAACACCATTAAAAACACCATTGAAACTCCCCTCCCCGCCATGTAACACCCAGCCAAACTCCATCTATTTAACCATCCCTCCGCCTCCACTGAGACCGGTCCACCATTTTGGGCTATGCCCTAGTCTCCTCTGCCCCTCCGGTGACAGCGGAGGGGCTGAATGTCGAGGCCAAGATGGGTCTAGCCCGGTGTCGACCCGCGTCGATTCCGCCGCGTATTGGTGTGCCTCCGGCCACCTCCAAGCTCTCTGATACGGCTGACTAGACTGGGCGATGATCCCAGGACCTCCTCGAGGTCCAGCACAAGCCTCTCCGCCACTGGGTTCCCCTCCCCGATGAGGATCTCTCCCTCCGTGCTTTTTCTTGCACTTTTCCGAATTACCCCGTCGCCTACAACCACCATCACCTTCATCTGACCTCGTCATCAGCTCCGCCCGACCACCTACATCTTCGCCCCATCTCCTCCTTCCTCCAGAACCCCCCTCGCATTTCGACCCAACTTCTCCGCCTTCACGGTGGAGGAATCCAACTGAGCCACCGCCTTCTCCATCTCCGACGGCTCCTCACCTCACTCCACTCTCACTCACTCACTCGCACGCTTCGGCTATCACTAACCCCCTGTAGGTATCTTCAATAGCCGGACCTCTCATCGGAGCATCTTCGAGCTCATGGCCTCCGGCGAAGCCTCATCGACTTCAAGTTCTGACCATGCCTGGAGCCTCGCCGGAGTTCCACCGCCTTCGCCAGCATCCCAGTGACCCTCTCCGATCATCAGGCGGGCGACTGGTGTGTGGAGGAGCTCTGTCTACCTCGCCGGATCCCTGCCTCCTCCGGCCGCCTGCGGAGGAAGAAGGTGATACAGCCTCCATCCGATCCTCCTGATCGGACGGTCGAGATAAAGACACGTGGCATCCCGAGCCTTCCCTCCAGACCAATAGGCTCGTGTCATCCGAGCTTCAATCCGAACCACAGACAGACGCCACGTGGACCGAACCCGAGCCTCCTCCCGAGCCTGGCCCCTCGCGTGCGTAGCACATGAGGTGCTGGGTAAATTCCAAGAAAGACCCCGAAAGAATTGATATTTACACCTTGGTCCCCAGGCACGTGCCCCCACGTGCGTGCCTGGGTAAATTACAGGGAGGCCCTCCAGGTTTTGAAGAATTGCAAATATGCCCCTGCGCGCAATGGGAAAATTACAACTGGGCCCAGGCGGTTTTTCATATTTGCATTTAGGTCCCTCCAGGGACCTAAATGCAATATTTATCCCTTTATTTCATTACATTTTTATTACAATTATGCCCTTGCACTGTTTTTATTATAACTTGAGCATCGTAGGTCCAAATTGCATGATTTTAGTGTCGTTTTGATCCTTGTTTTGTCCTCTACATTCTAGCATACTTATTTGTTCCATTTGACACTGTTTTAATTTAAGTGATTTTTTATTGAAAAATGGGACCATGCTCTACTTGTCTTGCTTGATTTGATGACCGATTTTTAATGATGTGTTCAAATTGACTCTAATTTCATTCTATATTGCATTGCTCACATTTTAGGGTATAATTCTGGCAGTTTATTCATCATGCATATTCCTTTGCATTATTTGCCCATGCATCACTTCAACTTGCTTAAAAACAAAATTAAAAAATGCATATATCATAGCATCGCTTTGCATTGCCTTATAAATTGCATATGGACCTGAAATTGAGATTAAATCACTGTGAGCGTCCTGAATCAAAATTCAATATACACTTTAGGCTGCCGTATCCCTGTGTTCGACCTTGGTAGACTTGCCAAGCATAAATATTCCACAGCATTCAAAGTCTGTGGTTTTTGCTGAACCAAATTCGCCTCCTGTACTACAGCATAATTCCACATTATTATAGAGGCGAATTTTACGTTCATCAAATGGCGTCGTTGCCGGGGATACGTCTTTGCTTAATTTTTGAATTTTGATTTGTTTAATTATTTCAAAAATTCTGAGGTCCTCATTTCATGCATCATTTCTTTGCATAATAATTGCTAATTTAATTTCTTCAGGTTTTCTAAACGTCTATCTTTTGTGGCAGGGCCCATGGTGATCGAGGACGCTTGACCCTCATGGAGGCGTGAAGTAGGGAACTTCCACTGAAGAGGCCGCGAAAGAACCTGTGAAGGATTTGGGAGATTTTAGCAGTCAAAAATTGCATTGCATTTTGTAAAAAAAATTAGATAACTTGCATCTGCATATTTATTTTCAGTCTTGTATATTGTACTAAAAAAAAATCCCCCCCTCACACACACACACTTACACTGCACATGCACATACTCACCCCCACCCTCCCCCTGTATAATTCATTCTCTCTCTCGCTCTCTCTCTCTCTATCTCTCTCTGTGTGTATCTAAACTTCACGAACCCCCTTCCCCTCACCCTTGTATCATAGAACACCCCCCCTAACGAAGACCTTACTTAGGCTATTTGTAGCCTAAGTATAGGGGGGACCTGCCTATTCATCCCTCCCTCGTTCTGTCTTCTTGCGCTTAGGCCGACTTTGGCCTAAGTATAGGGGGACCCTCCTCCTCAGTTCCGCTATATCACCCTGCACTTGAACCGAGCCTTGGCTTCATGGCACTTGTGCTATGAGGACATCCCAAATTTTAAGTATAGGGGGATATACCGTATATTATTGTATATTACTTTAGCCTTAGCTCGCATTTTTAAAACTTTTTAAAATTTTATTTTTCGGGCTGGGTTTTGGTAAACTAGTGAACTGAGTAAAAACCTGTAAAATTAAAAATTGAGGGTTTATTTTTTTGTAAATATTCCTGTATTAAAAAAATTTTGAATAACTGAAAATCTTTCTTGTGAGGTTGACTCTGACTACTAGGTTTAGTTGGCATTTTCAGTGAGGGAACCTCGATCTCCCTTAGCAGAGTGGGTGGTTTAGAGGACATCGCATACGGCCCCGTCCTCAAGTAACACGGGCCTCGGCCCGTACTTACACCCATACTGGCTGAAAGTATACTTTTATTTGAGCCTGGGCTAGTCATTGTCTCTCTGAGGAATTAAAAAAAATAAAAATTAAAACTCGTAAAAATTTGCAAAAGATAAAAATCACACAAAAAATCACTAACCCAAGGAGTTGGTGTATTCCTGACACATTCACACTCACGCAAGGCTTGAGGATTTTGAGGACACTGGATCTCTGGGATCTTGAGAATCTGAGTTAACATGCCTTAGTCATTAGGGTTTTTCATGACTTAAATATCCACACTCCTCTAGTTTGAAAGATTTGAGTGCTATATTGCACTCTTCATCTCTACCTTCAAAGAAAATATGATCAGCACAGTCACTTCCACAACTGCATGATTGATGAGCTGAGATGAGATATCACTTGAGGAACTAAGACCATAGATTTCAGTTTAGACCCGATCTAATGATATTCAAGGATGGGATAAAGTTAATGAAGGCTTCAGAAATTTGAGTGTTAGCAAAAACCCTAGCCAGTATGTGAACAAGATTCATATGCTATCTCTTGGATATTTACCTAAAAGTGCCAGGGTGTGATGAAATGTAAAGGAACTTGTTGATCAGTGTGCGCCAATCTCTTGGTAAAAGCAGTGGAGCTAGCCAAAAAAAGAAATGAAATGTCAAAGAAAGGCTCTAAATCCAAAGTCAAATTCCAAATGAGCTTCCACCAATGGCGAGCGCTCCCAAACATTTTCAAAGTGTCCACTTGGACCAAGCGCTAATTAGGACCAAGGAGTCGGGCTGACACCACAAAAAGGGCCCTACATCGTAAGCGATACAAGTCTGGGTATCGAAGGTATCTTAGATACTCAAAAAAGACACACCCCGGTGTACTCCCAGAAAAACAAGTGCACACGACTCCAACTCTCTTGACGGACACATTGATCAACAAAGTAATAATATACATGTGTGAGTAAAAGGCACTCAAGAGGTCCCTTGTTCCAATGTGAGGGTGAGAAAAATAGACACAATCCCATGTCCCTCCATCATCTGGCCGCCCATCTACACTTTCAAGTCTGACAAACTAATGAGACGGTTGACTGAAGCAAGAGTAGACTTCTTCCCTAGTATTGAGGATTAGGTCTAGAGGAGAGTCTTCGGGACTGGAACTTTGAGTGATACATCGACTCGGCTCTCAATGCAGTACACTGATTGTCATGTACAAAAAAAGAGCTGATAATCAGAGAAGTTGGATTCCTTCTGACTAAGGCTTGGATAAACCCGGAATTTTAGGATCACTTAGGTCAAGGGTCTTCGAAAGATCAAGCCTTGTAAATTTTCACGCGCACTTCAGGAATTAATCCGACTCCTTCATTCTTTAGATGCTCGAGGACGAGCATAGTTTAAGTATAGGGGTATGATGAATCTCGTATTCATCATGCTAAAAGCCACTTATTAAAATCCCTGCTTAAACAAACCAATAAAAATACCCTCTAATTCTTTGTTTTTATCATGTATTATATTGTGCATAATTTACCATTTAATTATTATATTTAATTTCTTCTATTTTTCTTGTAATTATTTTAGCCTCAAAAATCCTTAAAAATTAGATAGAATAGTTGTCCATAGTTCATTGACCCTTAAAAAGTTAAAAAATACAAAAAAATCTCAAAACCGCAAACTTGGTGTTTTTATCCCCTTAAAAATACCCCCAAAAAAAGCTTCTGTACAAATGACCTCTTTTGGCTTTTTGACCAACATGAAAGTTGTAGATCTCGTCGAGACGAGCAACTTTTATGTTTTGACTTTTTCCAAATTCGGCCTCTAGCTATTTCTTTTCTAAATTTCTTTGTTTTTATTTTTGAATTAATCTGATTGGGCCACGTGGCGCCCTCTGGGCCGCCCACGTGGCCGCTTCATCTCTCGCCACCCGGCCCTCTCTAGGGCCGTTAGATTACGCCATCCCCGCCTCCATCCTCACCGTTCATCACGCATCACTCCTCAGCCGTTGATCTGACTCCCAGATCTAATCATGACCGCCCACTAGCGCCTAAATCTCAACCGCACGATCTCCTCCTCATCCGACGTCTCTCAACGCGCCACGTCTCCATTCAAGCCTCGTCGTTCGATCTTTCCCTCCTAGCCATCTAACCCGCTCATTTGCACCTAATCTCCACCGTCAGATCAGATCTTTGGATCTGATCCTAACCCTCCTTTCGCGCCATCATCACCAGCCGTTGGATCGTCAGATCTAACGGTCCTCCACCGTCTTCAGCATTCGTAACCCCCTTCTCCCCCAGCCGTTTCATCCTCGCAGACCCATCCCCCTTCCTTTTTTGGCCGATGCTCCAGCCACTCCTCCACCACCTAACGGCCGTCCCACGTAGCTCTATCCCCCGTCTTCCTCGCGCTCACTTCATTTCCCCTCGCCGTTACTCCAACACCATTAAAAACACCATTGAAACTCCCCTCCCTGCCATGTAACGCCCAGCCAAACTCCATCTATTTAACCATCCCTCCGCCTCCACTGAGACCGGTCCACCATTTTGGGCTATGCCCTAGTCTCCTCCGCCCCTCCGGTGACAGCGGAGGGGCTGAATGTTGAGGCCAAGATGGGTCTAGCCCGGTGTCGACCCGCATCGATTCCGCCGCGTATTGGTGTGCCTCCGGCCACCTCCAAGCTCTCTGGTACGGCAGACCAGACTGGGCGATGATCCCCGGACCTCCTCGAGGTCCAGCACAAGCCTCTCCGCCACCGGGTTCCCCTCCCCGATGAGGATCTCTCCCTCCGTGCTTTTTCTTGCACTTTTCCGAATTACCCCGTCGCCTACAGCCACCATCACCTTCATCTGACCTCGTCATCAGCTCCGCCCGCCCCATCTCCTCCTTCCTCCAGAACCCCCCTCGCATTTCGACCCAACTTCTCCGCCTTCACGGCGGAGGAATCCAACTGAGCCACTGCCATCTCCATCTCCGACGGCTCCTCACCTCACTCCACTCTCACTCACTCACTCGCACGCTTCGGCTATCACTAACCCCCTGCAGGTATCTTCAATAGCCGTACCTCTCATTGGAGCATCTTCGAGCTCATGGCCTCTGGCGAAGCCTCATCGACTTCAAGTTCTGACCATGCCTGGAGCCTCGCCGGAGTTCCACCGCCTTCGCCAGCATCCCAGTGACCCTCTCCGATCATCAGGCAGGCGACTGGTGTGTGGAGGAGCTCTGTCTACCTCGCCGGATCCCCGCCTCCTCCGGCCGCCTGCGGAGGAAGAAGGTGATACAACCTCCGTCCGATCCTCCTGATTGGACGGTCGAGATAAAGACACGTGGCATCCCGAGCCTTCCCTCCAGACCAATAGGCTCGGGTCATCCAAGCTTCAATCCGAACCACAGACAGACGCCACGTGGACCGAACCCAAGCCTCCTCCCGAGCCTGGCCCCTCGTGTGCGTAGCACGTGAGGTGCTGGGTAAATTGCAAGAAAGACCCCGAAAGAATTGATATTTACACCTTGGTCCCCAGGCACGTGCCCCCACGTGCGTGCCTAGGTAAATTACAGGGAGGCCCTCCAGGTTTTGAAGAATTGCAAATATGCCCCTGCGCGCAATGGAAAAATTACAACTGGGCCCAGGCGGTTTTTCATATTTGCATTTAGGTCCCTCCAGGGACCTAAATGCAATATTTATCCCTTTATTTTATTGCATTTTTATTACAATTATGCCCTTGCACTATTTTTAGCATAACTTGAGCATCGTAGGTCCAAATTGCATGATTTTAGTGTCGTTTTGATCCTTGTTTTGTCCTCTACATTCTAGCATACTTATTTGTTCCATTTGACACTGTTTTAATTTAAGTGGGTTTTTATGTGAAAAATGGGACCATGCTCTACTTGTCTTGCTTGATTTGAAGACCGATTTTTAATGATGTGTTCAAATTGACTCTAACTTCATTCTATATTGTGTTGCTCACATTTTAGGGTATAATTCTAGCAGTTTATTCATCATGCATATTCCTTTGCATTATTTGCCCATGCATCACTTCAACTTGCATAAAAACAAAATAAAAAAATGCATATATCATAGCATCGCTTTGCATTGCCTTATAAATTGCATATGGACCTGAAATTGAGATTAAATCACTGTGAGCGTCCTGAATCAAAATTCAATATACACGTTAGGCTGCCGTATCCCTGTGTTCGACCTTGGTAGACTTGCCAAGCATAAATATTCCACAGCATTCAAAGTCTGTGGTTTTTGCTGAACCAAATTCGCCTCCTGTACTACAGCATAATTCCACATTATTATAGAGGCGACATTTACGTTCATCAGTCTTCTCCTTTCTCTTATTTTCTTTGCGCATTTTCTTTCCCGTAGCTGTAGGATTAATTCCCCCTTAGAACCTTCGAGTTTCGTCCCTTAATCGCCTAACTGAACACACTCGTCGGAGCTCGTTCCGACCACCACTTAGCGTCGTCGTTTCCCGTCACCATCCACTTCACCGACCTTTGAGGCATTTTGCCCTCGTTGGTCTCGAGTTACTTGCATGTCTAGAGACGCAAGATACGTCGGAAGCTCATTTTTGCGCTTCATCGGAGGGTCCAGGAGACCACCAGCTCCGCTGCTCTCTCTCTCGCGAACTTAAGCCACCGTCAGAGCTTTTTGGAGCCCCTGGCAGCTAGAAGAGGACCCTAGGAGCTCGCAGCATAATTTTGGAGCCCAACTATCACCGGAGGACAGAGATTTAGCTCAGGGAAGCTCGCCTCGCCGGCGTTGCTTCCCTGTTCTTCCTCATCGCCTGCCAGCCGTCAGATCTTGGCCGGAGCTCCAGTACACAGCAGCCGTTCGATCTCCTTCAGCAGCCACCGTTCGATCAAGCCCCGGTGATCTAATCGCAACCGCCAGCTGCGAACCGTCATCGCACGTTGTGCGCGCGCCACGTGGACAAGTGATCGTGCCCTGGCCGTCCGATCGTGCATGAGGAATTTAGGCGTGGGTATTTTGCACCTATACCCTCGCCATTTTTGAATTTTATTTTTAGTCCATAAATTTTTATTTGTAGTTTAAATATTTCTGTAATATTTGCATCAAGACCCCTGTACTTTCATTATTTGCACTTAGGTCCACTCCACGTCACCTCACGTAACCCGTGCACGTGGGTTAGTGGGCATTTTGCAAGGACCCCCTTGGGGTTTGTCTATTTCGATTTAGTCCATGAACTTTTTATTTAAGTTGTAATATTTTGGTAAAATTACATCTAAGCCCCTGGAACTTTGTAAAATTGCAAAAATACCCTTGGCAGGTCACGTGCCCAGTGCGCGTGAGTTTGGACATTTTGTAGCGAACCCCTCCGGGTTTGGGTATTTATTTTTAATCTAGAAAATTGTGTTTAACGTTGTATATTTTTTGGAAAAATTGCAAGTAGGCCCTTGGACTTCTGTGTATTTACATTTATGCCCTTGCAAGTATTGTATTTTTGCTTGGATGTTTGCATTTATTTCATACACCAATTTAACTTGAAAAATTACCAAAAAATATCATAAGTTACTGTTGCATTATAGTTTAACGCCATATTTTTAGTTTGCATTTTTATTTTATTTTCATTTTATTAAAAATAAAAAACAAGTATTTTCGTTACTATTTGCATTAGAAAATGCATAAAAATTATAAAAAGTCTTTGAAAAATTCCAAAAAAAATATATTTCGTGTGTTTTAGTTTATTTTATTTTATGACAAAAAATCCCTACAAATTATAAAAGAAAACCCATAAAAATAACAAAATTATCAAAATCTTCATAAAAATCTAAAAAATTCATAAAAACTCCAAAAATTGTGTTTTCTGTCTCTGAATTTTCTTCATCCTATTATCTATTTATAAAAATTGATTTGAAAATTTTCACTCTTGTTTGCTATTTTATTTCTATATTTTTGTCTTGAAGATATATTGTATCCACTGTCTACTAGTATTTTTTACTTTAAAAATACCAAAAAATTAAGAAAAATATAGAAAAATCACATAAACATTATAAAATTATAAAAAACCCAAAAACATTTTATTTCCTGATTTTTGAGTCTTTTTACCTATTTTTTATAAATACCTTATTCCTCTCTTTTCTTATATTGTATATATATTCCATTAAAGAAAAATAAAATATAAAATGAAAATACAAATTCAGAAATTAAAAATCCAAATACAAAAATATAAAATCAAAAATTAAATAAAAAATTTAAAAATTTAAAATCCACAAAATTTGCATATTATTAGGTAATTGATCGTACATTCACATTTTGTGCATTTTTACCTTGTTCTATCTTGCTTGCTCCCTATGTTTGACACTCTATACATACTTGCACACTATACATACTTATTGTAGAGTATAATAAATTTTAACTCCACCTTGCTTCTCCTTGTTTGATTGATATTGTGGGTTAATTATTGACTAATTAGGGTTTCTTGCGGGTCGCCACAACGACTTTGTCTCCGCCTTGTGTGAGACGTATTTAGACCTGCGAAAAAACCTAGTTATCAATTACTCACAGGTGTAGTTACCTGAGGTAATTCATGTTCAAGCCAGCGGAACACACCAACTTAAAGCAAGATTACTTCTTCTAAGGGTCGGAAGCAAGTGCTTACAGTAATAACAGGACCCTACAAGTAAGTCCAAGGACTTAGGGCACACATCCAGGGATTTTGGCTTTAATCCTTAGGGGATACATCCTCACCCACTCTTATTTGGAGGTTAGTACATGCGATACAAATGAGGGCTTTATGCACATGTAAAACATGGTTCTTTCTACTTCAATTTTGTTTAAACAATCTGCTCATTTCAGACTCAATTTTAGAGTTTGGTTGTCATTTGAAAATTAATGTGAGCACAACAAAGCACATATATCGTTCAGTCCCAATTTCCTTTTTAATTGTAAGTTGTAAAACAAGGGGGGAATCAGATTTCAGAATGCAAACAAGAAACTATGGTGCATGCTCAGAAGAAGGTATACTTACATTGACTTCTAGCACTCTCCATGTGTTATGCAAAACTGAATTTTTGAATTTACACTAAATGCATGTAAATCGAGAAAACTACACCTAAACAATATACTTTTAGTAGTGAAGAAATATTTCAATTTGGCTAAGTAGTACATGTTTATGTGCGTCTAATTATGAATCTTATAATACGAATCTCTTAACATGTATGGCCTAAATTATGAAGGGCACATGCAAATTTGAATCTATACTACCGTGTGCCTATCCTAATTTCGTCACTCAAGTCGAGCCCCACCCTCACTGGAGAGTGAAATATGTCTCGACACCCCACAGGATAAAGACCAAAGTCCAGGTACACACGTGAGATCCCAAACGGAATCCGCTGGAAATATGCATTTATCTAATTTATTACAAATTATTTACAAAAATAAAATAATTGCAGAAAGTAAATTCTAAGGACTCTACACTCTCTCACGACTCGACTCGATCTTAAATTTAATGCGTATCTTCAGTCGGCTTATCTCCAGAAAAAGATTTTTTATGTTTTTTTTGCAAATGTTTTTATGGTTTGATGATTTATATAAATTAGGCAATCACTTTATAAATCTTGCAAGATATTATGCAAAATAAGTAAGATATGCATTCCATTATGTAAAATAGCAATAACGAATGAAAAAACCACGGTTCTCAAATTTTCTTTGCTGCTCCCTCTTCTTCTATGTGTGGAGGGAGCAAACCAACTAGATCGGTTTCATCGCCATTTACAATGAATCCACAATTATTGGCCTCAGCCTATGAGACGTCATCGTCATGTGGAGCAACACCATCAGAGGGTTGGAGTGGCTCACCTCCACCATGTTCCATGCACCTTAATGCACCCCACACATCGTCATCACTGTCTCTCGATGCTCTCTATGCGTCACTAATGCCATTATACTCCATGCACTGCATCACGCCCTACACATGCTCCATGCATCACTGATGAGAGCACATATCCACCTCCGCCCATGCATTGATGTCACCCAAGAGTTGTCGCCGTGCTTTATGCATCGCATCCACTTTCTATGCGTCGCCACATGCATGCAACATATGAAATTTGAATAGGCAAAAGAACCGAGAGATTGAAATAAATAATTTAAGTGGTTTCATACTATATTTAAATAATGAATAATAATTAAAATGAATTTTTGATTAATTAAAAAATAAACCAACATGCCTTCAATATTCAACGTCGAATTAAATACAGATGGATAGGATTGCATGATTTTCTTATACTTTGAGCATTTCGTTATATTCAAGTATCCCCCAAGAGGTACTTAAGAAGTTGTCTTCTGAAAAGATTGCTTCTTCCCGACTCTCAAGGATTATTTTGCAATTTCTAAAAGTTGAATTTTGTTTAGAAAAACGATGACCATGCTTTTTTAGATACCATTATTGAAAGCAGTTTTGTTACTAAGTTATGTTACTAAATCTGAGAATTTATCTCTCTAATACCCTTATTGAGTAATATGTCTTTTTACTTATCTCACCAACGAATTTTAGGAAACCCATAAAATACAATTTCTTGGAAGAGAAAGGGCTTAAGAGAGCAATATAGGAAGAGTTTTTTACACATGTGTTGTGTCCATTCAAATTTCCACATTTACAATTATCTACCTGTCTTTTTTGCAATATCACGTAGCAAATTAACGGTTTGCCTCCCGTTAGTTTAAAAATCACGCCGGCAATGTTCCACCCAAGGTTTTAAAAATCAGACCGAGCATTAGACCGGTCGATCGTTGATTTGGTCTGACAGGGTCGAACCCTTGGTTCAAATTGGTCGTATCGTTTATGACATCATCATTTGTATGGAGTCTAAAAAAATCAAATCGAGCTTAATTTATTGGTTGAACTATTCAGACCTATTTCTTGAACCGAGAACATAAACTATATATCATACATATCCATAAACAAATGTTCCAAACTTTCAATACAATAGCAGGTTACAAATGAGCAAAAAAATCATTAGCAGACTTTACCTTTTAAATCAAAATACAAATGAAAAAACTATCGTATCATCCGATACATTTAACTTAAGTATCAAGTTGGTAATATATCCTAATAGAGTTGCTTGTCTACGATATTCCGAGTTTTATAGAAGGTAATCTTCTTAGACAAGACGAGTCATCCAAAGGCCTCCCCAACATTGGGATCCTCAAGAAAGCATCATGTGAACAAACATGCATTGATCTAAGAACCACAGCTGACAAACCCATAATCTCTACAATATCCACTAGTTGTGTAAAGGCAAAGGTCGGGAAACTTATTACTTTTGAGGTAGAATTTTTTATTCACTCTACTAGACACACAATTTCACGGTCGAGGGATTTCTTTGACAACGCATCCCCATCATTCTAATACATTATCAGGATATTGATCGGCAAATGGTTCTTTAATTAATTTTCTAACAGGTTATTATTATTTTTCGATGAATCATTTAACGATCAATGAATGGTTAGCCATTTGAATTTAAACTTAAGATATAATATTCTTTCATTTGTCGTTTCAATTTTATATATTATTTTTAATAATATAAAATTCAAATGACATCGATCATTTTGATTATATATATTAAAATGATTTTATGTAAATTATAAACAATATATAATATTATTTCAGAAAACCATTTGAATTTTATATTATTAAAAATAATATATAAAATTACTAAGAAACAACAATCATCAAGCCATTCATCGATTCGGCAAATAGTTTATCAGAATAATATTATATATTATTTATATATATATAATCTAACCGGCAAGCTATTCGCCGAACGTGTCAGAAGATGTATTGATCGAAAAACGTCTCTCTATCTTCTCTCCTCTTCTTCCTCCTCTTGTCCTCTATAGACTCCTCTTTAACATTCTGCCCCTCCTCTCCAAGATCAACCAGCATCTCCTCTAACACCAATATCGAACTTTCCTCCTGAAACACCTCCTCACGGCTCTACCAATAATGGGACCTCAGGTGGGCATCCACCAACTAGGGGTGTTCAAAAATATCCTGATCAACAAGTACCTAACTTGACCCATTCATTTTGATCCTTAACTCTCGGATATCCATTTAAAAATGATGAGTTGGGTACCTGTTATGCCATGACTCGTGCCCCATTCAAAAAAAAACTCGACAGGTACCTGCAAGTACCTGATTGGAAGCTAAGAAAGGCATGCATGCATTTACGAATGAAATTGTAAAAAGTACTTGCTTATATTTATTCTCTATTAAATATAAAACTTCTAATTTGTTTAATTATTTATTTGTATTAATTCTTGAGGTTACATCAATCAATCGAACAATAACTTTGATCGAACCTTGATTGATGTAAATAATATCATACATCAATCTTGATTGCTTGTTCTCTTAAGCTAATCTATTGACCCAAAAGTAAGCATGAATATGGCAATATTGAATGATTATTTAGTATATTTATGCTAAACTTTAGAATTTCACGAATCTAGGTTGAGCCGAATTGAATCAGATTGAATGAAGTCAAATCTCAACACCATTTTATTTTCTCGAACTGAATCAAACATGAAGATTAAAATGTATGAAGGAGTGATCCAATACGAGTCGGATTGAATCGAATTGAATCAAATTAAATCAAATCGAACATGAAGATCTAAAGGTGTGAGTGTTCACGCCAAACTTTAGAACTTCTAGAATCTAACACGAGCCGTATTGAATCGAATTGAATCAAGTCAAATCTCAATATCATTTTTATGTTCTCGAATTAAATCAAACACAAAGATCGAAAGGAAAGATGTGATCCAACACGAGCTGGATTAAATCGAATTGTATCAAATCTGACACGAAGATCGAAATGTATGAGTGTTTATGTCAAACTTTAGAACTTCAGGAATCCAAGACCAACTAGATTGAATCGAATATAAATGTTTATTCAAGTTCGTAAGTCCACGAATATAAATATTTTTATCGTAGAATTGGTAAAAAATACTTCATTTGAATATTAAGTAGTGAAGTTGTGTAAAAATAATTAATCAATCTAGTGTTCGAAAAAATCAAATCATGTAGGAGCGACGACAAAAAAACATGTAATTTCAAAGTTGATATATAAAGTTTACAAAAAAATATAATTATTTATTTTATTCCTTTATTGATACATATCTACTAGATGAGCAATTAACTTTTAGTAAAGGTGGTATCCTCACGGGTACCCGTGGATACCCAACATCCATTAGCATTAACCAGGTACCCATTACAATTGGGTACGTATTAGAATGAGGTGGGTCGATCCATGATGGAATGAGACGGGTTACTATCAAATAAGGTACCCGTCTCATGGACACCCCTACCGCCAACGCTTCTCCCTACCTTCAGAGACCCATCTCACAAGACCAACCTCTCCCTCATTAGAGACCCTTCCATCCATCTCCTCTCCTTGCAGCTGTCGGCTTCTGGGCTTCCAGCTCGATGATGGCGGTGACGAAGGTGATGGCGCAGGGTGACCAAAGGTGATAGCGACATCGATCGATACTGATGACAATGATGCATTCGCAGTAGCGACACCGCACGAGTTGTGTTTGCGCAGGGGCTAAAGCATTAGGCTTTGTTCATTTGGAGAATAATCATTGGAATAATGGGTTAATTCCCTATCTGACACGATTATCAAAAGTACAGTTATTCCCATCCACATCCCACTATTCTTTATTCTATCTTACCTATCCTTATTCCACCTTATTCTCCTTATTCCTATATTTCCAACCGAACATAGAATAGACCCTTATTCTCCATATTCCTTATCTTTATTCTTGTTTATTCCCAAACCGAATGCCCCCTTAGAGATTTAAGGAGGGTGGGTCTCTGGGAAAGCCGTACATGGTAGTACGACAATTTTTTTTTAATTTTATTATGAATTTTTACTCCATAAAATTACTTTGATTCGAGTCAATCGGTTTGGTTGAACCGGTTCAAACCAATGATCGAACTCGATCTCATTTTTTCATTTTTTTTCCATTTTTTTTCATTTTTTATTTTTTTTCAAAGAACCAGATGAACCGACCAATTTGGTGTTGGTTCCCGATTGTACTGATTCAACTGGTCAACCGATCAACCATATTCAGCAGCATCTCATCGACATCCTTGTCATCTGGGGAAACAACCCACTAGGCATTGCTATCATGCATCCACGCGCTAGTTGCTTCGCTGCGAGCGACTCTGCGAGTGCCTTCCATGCATCTCCTCACCATGCCATAGAAAGGAACCCTCCACCGCTGATCACCAGTCCTCGAGGGTATCACCACAACCCCACATGCTCGCTACATATCCTCGATCCCTCTCCATCCCATCGTCTAGTGCGTGACTTGTTGCTTGTCAACGATGTGACTGCACCATAGCTCTCCCAATGCAACCTTTGTGTCGCTCTTTATTACCACCCATCTCTACTTAGACCATGTTCGGCTAGGGGATTAAACCCCCCTTTTACCCCCACAATTCTCTCTTTTTCTCTCTCGTGTGGGCCCCACTTTTCATCTCTTTTTTATTAAATAAATCATTTCTCTTTTATCTATTCTAAAAAAATAATATAGTATCCCATCATATCATCTAAAAAATATAAACTACTCAACTTCTTCCTACCTTTTCAAACTCTAATACAATCATATCACAATAACTACTCACTTTTCCAAACTTCAATACAATTATATCACAACAAACCCACCCTAGTTTAACCCTATATCCAAACACAAAAACACAAAAACGAGTTACCCCTACTAGTTTACCCCGGGGTAACCCGCGTACCAAAGCTACCCTTATTAGGGTGTGACTTTGAAATGGAAACATGTGGTAATGGTGAGGGTGGATGAGAGGAATAGGGTTGGAGGCTCCCTTAAAAAAAATACACTTGTGTCCCTTTCCCTTTTTTCTTTCTGACTATCCTTTTACCCATGAGATAACGTTCATATGAAAGGGGAGTGGATGACAACTAAATCGATGAGCATGATTGTTAATTGTCCAAATGATATGGGCACAAGTGATATTGCAAAAAAAACAAGAGTATAACTATAATTGAAGAAATTTGAAGGGCGTCCATATAAGAAACTCCGATAATATATATGCAAAGGATATTTCACATGTTTAAGAAAACCCGCATCAGGTCCATCTTGTATAATCTTCACCAGTTTTTGAAATATTATTTTACGACCTTATGATTTGTATTACTTATTTGTACATTATTGGACTTTTCGTTTGAGGAATAATGAGAGACATTCGTCCTTATTCCTCTCCCTGCATAAACATTCAATATTTTAGTCGTGCAGTCAAAATAAAGAATAAGGTTTTCCATACGGTTCCTTCATCCTAAGCCTCTCCTATAAAAAAAATATTACTTATCTAATATAATCCCCTTATCCCTCGTCATCTCACTCATACTAAAAAAGAATAATAAATAACTACCAGTTATCTCTTCTTATCCTCTTCTTTCAACCGAACAGAAATAATGTCTTATCCCTCCTTATCCTTTTCCATTATTTCTCTACAAAACGACCCTACATGTTAATGTCTTGTAACACGAAGCATGTAATATTATATGCGTCCAAGATATAAATTAATATGAGTTGGTGTAGTTTTTTCTACGGGAGGGTCTCTTTTAAATAAACTATTACTTATTAAACTTTATAGCCCATGTTTGTTCAATATTCTTTTAGATTGATGAGATTTCTCTACATGCGTCCTTAGAAAATTTTCCAATAGCACTTATTTTCTTTTTTTTTTTGCAATTACACTTATGTTCATATATAATTAAAGTTACGCTCTTATATTAATAATGTGAAATTTTTAGAATAGAGGGACAAGTCTCTAATTGCAAAACTATTAAAGGCTTTTAAAATAAACTCGAAAGGGTACAAATGTAAAATCTCAGTATATAAAGCAAGAGTAAATAAGTTTCACCTGTGTAAGAAACATTTTACTCGGTTACCGTCTAGGGTTTCTTGCTTCTATCGCATCGGGCTGCCCTGCGCCGCCGCTCCTCGTGTGTCGGGCTTCCACCACCGCCACTTCTCCGCCGCGGCAAGCCTACGCCAGTCCCGACAAACCTTCCTTCATCAGCACCTCCCCGGCTCCAGGCAAGTCATTGTCTTGAACATCGAAACATAATCTGGGGAAGCAGTAAACCCTAATAAATTTGTGTACCATCCTGATGCATCACATCCAATCGGAAACACCATCCTCTTTCCATTTCATACTCTCGCTTAACTCTCAGTGTCTGAGAAATAACACAGGAAGTAAAGAGCCATCTTCCCTTTTTCTCCATCTGGACAAAATCCATCTCTAGTGTAATGTATACTGTTTAGAAAAATCCGTTTTTGTGGTTTTATGATATCTATAAGGGATAAACAGTGCTTCCTTGGAAGTAGTTTTGCTGCAAGATGAGACTTTTTTACAGCTACTAATATCAACGTTTTTTTGGCGTTCCTTTGTTTTTTTTTGTAAAAAATAAAAAAGGTCCCAATTATCTGTCGATTTGCAGTTATGGATATCATTTATGAAATGTAACAAAATCATTTTTTGCCTCAAATACAGGTTTCGGCGAGCTTTCTCTACCTTTCTACATGACTTTTAAACCATAAAGTTAAAAGTTTGGTATCCTCTTTATTACATTTTAAAATTGAGACAACATAGGATGCTGTTATGATGGCATCCAGTCAAAGGTTGTCCTATGGCTGCGATTGACTGGGAGTGATTTTTGCTTCAAATGATCGCTGCCATTGGATGGTCCTTGGACGTCTGTGACTGTCGCATCATCCCTTGCTTGAAACTCACAACAGGGAATTCCTCCTGAACAATCACTCTCATAAAATAAGGATTACATTTTTATACAATCTTATTGTAATGACATAAAAACTATCATTTTACTTGATTTGTTGCCTAAACATGAGTTCAGTTCTGTTGTATTCCCAGCTGCTCTCTGTTCCTCAAGATTTGTCATCACACAGAAATCACCCACTTTTGTTTCTCTTTCTCTTCGTTAAAAAGGAGCCCCGCTGTTAAATCAGACTGTGGAACTTTTTTCCCACTGTTATTCTTGCTTAATGCATTTCTGGTTATGATATCATTTAGTTTGTTGTAACATATATTCTGTATTTGTTGATATACAGAACTTCTCATTGTTGTAAACTCATAATCAAGAGTTACTTGTTTTGGTTTAGTTTTGCTTAATTTATTGCTAATGACAATAAATTGTAATGCTGTTTTTTTGGAGTAATATCATCGATCAGTCCGTTTGACCTTTTTATATCTCATTTTTAGCTAATTCTTAAGATCGTGGTTCTTTTATTCTTTTATCTATCACGGTGAAGGATTTTACTACCATCATATTGCTGTATAAACGATTGGCATCTCTTCCAATAAAATCATAGTGAAAATATTTTACATCTACATTCCAATTTATTTCTTCTAAGTACTTGCCATACTCTTCCAAGATACACAATGCCAGTATGATTCTAAGCATAGTTTTTATTTTTGTGGATAAGATTATTTACTCGATTGGTTTGAAATGGTTCTCTCAGGCATCGAAAAATGAACGATTCTAACTCATCCACATCATCTGAGAAGCCATTGATTGAGTCAACATGTTATTGTGGCTTGAATGCCGTGGTATATGTATCTGATAAAGAGGGTAGATGGTTTCTACGATGTCCTAGATGGAAGGTACATTTTCCAATGAAATGCATTCAAGTTGATCTCATGTTGATTATCTAAATTGTTGTATCCTATATTCAGGAACACAATTCTTGTGGATTCCTTGTTGCTGAGGACTGTATTAATGAGGACGATGATAATCAGGATGATGGTGATCCTAGCAACATTGACCTAAAGTATCAGATTGAAGATTTTCAAGCTGAATTGATGCAACGGTTGGATGGAATAGAAAAGAAATTATGCGAGCTTAAAAGAATAGTGAAGGTTAGGAATGTTTTAACTCTTGTACTGATAGTTGCAGTAGTAATGCAACTAAGCTTCTATGCCTACTCGTCTATGTAATAGATAGTGGAGAGATTGTTGCGGTCTTTTTTTGCAAGTAGAACCTTAAAACACATGGAATATCTAGAAGTGTTTTGGATTCCATGTGTTGTCTCCCAGAAGACAATTGTTGTTTGCATTTCAACTTTTTGTCCTATTATGTCAGCATATTTAACAGGGTTGTTAGCATCACTAATATCATTGACAGCCTCCATACCTCTCTCATAGTTGTCAACATTTTCAACCATCACTATCTTTCTATTTAAACTTTTATTCCCATAATGCCAACACTCTGAAACTTGTCTTATTTAGATACCTTCATCTTCTCTGTTGATTGACCTGGTAGCCATTGTTGCCGCCTGCTTCTCAACATAGGCATAAGCCAATCATTCATTGTGTGCTGAATGAATCACTGATGAAATAGGACCTCTTCTTTATCTCTCTAGCACTCACTGACCTTGTCTCTTCCCCTATAATATAGTCCCTCCTTTTCCCTTTCCGGTCTCATCAATCTACCATTCTGCTGTTCTTGACCTCTCACGAGATGAGCTTTGTCTCTTTATAGTTAGCCTGCTCTGCCCATCTCCGGAAATAGAGGAAGAGCATCAACATACATTACTACCATATTTTTGGAGGCACGAAAAACGCATCGTGGGATGACCTCACGAAGGCATACTAGGTTACCATCAAGAACCACTCTAAAAATGTGAATTTGGAGGAGACGATCCATGGGTTATATGTTGCGAACCTTCTCTAAAAGCAGTATCTTCTTGCTACCTCAGGTTGTACATGGACCAGATCTTTAAATCCAATCCAATCCATTATATATTTAAATCCATTCCAATCTAGTATATTGATTTACGAATTGGATCTGTATTTATCAGATTTTCGATACTTAAAGTATTATTACTCAATAGTCTATTTTCAAGTTCGTAGCACATTAGGTCTCATCTTAACAATGGTTCGAAAATCGATAATGGAGATAGCAAATGACATGGTAAAGAAGGTCCTATCCTGCATCATTGGACATCGGACATGGATCATACAAGCAATTCAGTAAATTCTTAACATCATATGTACTATCATATAGGATGTGTTTGCCGTTTGGTTGTGAGGAATAAGACATTGTTCCTGTTTAGTTGGAAGGATATGAATAAAGTGGAATAACGATGAAAGTGAAAGTATTCACTTTCATAATAAATATAGAGGGAATAGTTGGAATAGTTGTAAGAGGAAGGAGAGGGAACCATAGAGATCCTACCACTACAAAATGCATTCATAATAAATAAGATTTAGTATTTAATAAGAAGGGACGGGTCTTAATTATGTACAATTTCCCCCTTCCACTTACAGACTTACTGTAGCGGTTTTAGATTAAATATTAGGTAAGATTCTAGAAGAGGGGGTTTAACTATATACAGTATCCAATAATTACTGAATATGAAAAAAAAGAGATCGTTTGGAATGTTTGCAAATGAATAATAATTTGTGATGTCCAATGAAAATTGTATAGCATTCATCCGAAAAAAGAGGTTCCAAGTGGAGAGAAATAAGTATGTAACTCAACTGTGGATCGTGTGCTAAAATTGTAGAGGACTGCGCTGAAGTAAGAAATCATTCATGAATCCCTGGTTAATGGATATATTTAACATTCAGAGAAATATGGTAATGGATTCATGAAGGGGGAAACATGTTAGGGGTGGATTTTAACATTCAGAGAAAATAGTAACTCTTCAAAAACATTCAGTATTAAAGGCCAATGTTTGGAGGGATGATAATTACTGCAAACTGTGTAGAGCCTTTTCTCTCGGATGTTCTTGAAGAGCCTTTTCTCTCGGATGTTTTTGTAGAGTTAGGCAATAAAGGTGGAGTGGAGATGACATGAGGGAGGGATGGGAGAAGGGTAAACACAGGTTGGGGTGGATGCACAAGCTGTAGATAACGTGAGAGCGGAGGTCTTTGGCGAGCATGACAATGACAATGAGGGTACGGCTGAAGGCATAAAATGGAGATGGCTCAAGGATGGGGCGGGAGAAGGATGTCACAATGGGAAGTGGGGTGGGTGGGGAGACACAGGTTGGGATGGAGGTGCGAAGCAGTCAGGGTGCGTTTGGTTCGTGGGTTATCTGAGGGAGCATAACCTGTTTTTGTGTTTGTGTGTTTGGTTTGCGGGTTAAGGGTTGAGAGGGTTTGTATGATGTGATTGTATTGAAATTTGAAAAAGTTGGTAGTTATTATGGATGATTGTATTGAAATTTGAAAAAATGGGTAGTTGTTGTGATGTGATTGTATTGAAGTTTGGAGTAGTGAGTAGAAGTTGAGTATTCTATGATTCTTAAATGATATGATGGTATAATATATAATTTTTTTGATGAGAAGGGAGTGAGTTCCACTAGTAGGTTAGGAATGTGGGGTTTGGGGGTAATCTGCCCAAATTGGGGGGTAACCCCCAACCGAACGGGCCCAGAGATGAGGTAGATGCATGGTTGATGCAGGTGGGGTTGTCTGATTTGATGTTAGACATGGTTGATGCAGGTGGGGTTGGAGGCATGATGCGATGACGGCTCAAGGGCGGGAGGGGAGACATGGGAGGGGAAGCAAGGGTTTGGGAGATGCGAGATCATATGTAGATAGGGGAGAGGGAGCGGAAGCAGCCAAATTGTTGATTAAATTTGAGATTTTGATCGAATGGCTTAGGATATGGGTGCAAGGAATTTGGCTGTCATGGCCGCATATGGGATCAAGATACCCAACCCCTATATGTATGTGTTAATGGATTGGATAGTGTCGGATTTCAATAATGATACGAGCCAGTCCATAATTTGACGAATTTGAAAAATTCTAGACTAATCAGTTCAATAAAAAAACGATAAAACCGAATCAATCTAATCCTATAACATCGGATCTGATCAAGGATGTTATCTGATCTGTGTGCACTCATGCTACCGTCTATTAACAGGATCATACATCAATAATGTTGCTTACGCAGAATACAGCATTTCAAGCTTCAACATACCCAAACCAGACAAGAATAAAGTACATATAAGCACATCAGACACACTTGTCTTGTTTCTTACTTCAGTATGTTCCTCTTCTTTAGTCTATCTAGTAGTCTATCTAGTTCATCCCTGTGCTTCATATCCTAGCAATTTGCATGTGTCGCAACATTTGATATCACAATCGATCAGTAAAACAGAAAAGAAATACATGCAGAAACAAAAATTTTAACAGGAAACCATTAAACAAAATTAATGCGGAGTACCTGATGAACACTGAAAAAACACTGGCTAAGTTTACAGCTTCTGCTCAACCTAGCTGCCGAGTTATTTGTTCGTGTTGCCGGTTACACAGGAGATGCCAGTTCTCCCTTTTGTCGTCATCTCTCCCAGCTCCAGTTGCGAACCTAGATGTTCATATTGTCGAGAAACTAAGAGTTAATGAGCGTCTGGAAGTCCTATAAGAAAAAATGATCGTGAAATAAGCGACATTCTTTGCGCGAAGTGGCGGCGGCACGGGGCTGTGTGTGAGTGGAAGGAAGCAACACTTGATGGGTTGGCTTTGCTTGTGCAACACCTGGACATGGGGTGCGCGAGGAACAATGGGGTCATGTTTCAAAATTCGAACTCCTGTTATAAATATAGCAGATTCTAAGAGTAGAGATCCGATATTTGATCAGATGGTCAGAATCATTTAGCTATCTCGATTGGTCTGAATCGTCTATCTTGAACTTCCATATCTCTTCCTTACAGAGGAAATCACAAGGCATATGCCCATTTCACCTACAAGTTCATGAGAAGAGGCAACATCTTCTTCTTCTCCTTCTTCTTCTTCTTCTTCTTCGTCTCCCTTGATGGAAAGTATCTATCAAGCACAATCAAAATTCTAGTAGAGCAGTAGAGGATTGTGTTTCAAAACAGACCGAGGACTAGGCTCTCGTGATGTAAGAAATCCTCGTAGACATTGTGTTCTTCGTAAACTTGATCGTTCTTCTCGCTTCGATGATAGAGGCCGAACCCGTTCCCATAATATGTTTCGGATTCCTTCACATATGTAAATGTTTACTTCACCATTTTCAAAGAATTCTAACGCTTTCTCAGATGTATTCATTCTGAATTAGATTATAGCGGTTCGAATTCACACATCAAATTCACATTCATCAAATCGTTCATTTCTATTTCTATTGCCCCAACCCGGGTTACACCTCCAACCAAACAACCCAATCCTCCTCACAGTTTACTATTCACAGGGATGCTCCTGTCCAATCCCGCAACCAAACGAACCCATGTATCCTATCCACTCCATTTTCCGATAATAAATGGAGTGTACTGTGGACTCTCCAATATGTGTTATATTTCTTTATTTATTTAGGGTTTATTAAAAAAAGGGATTGGTATTTACATTGATTTCAAAATTAGTGACTGATCTTTAGTTTGTAATTAATAGGAGACCAAAGCTTAAGTTAATGTTCCAGTCCCTAACACCGTGAATGGACAGCTCAATCCATGGCTATAGTTGATGAAATTACACATCAGGTCTCCTCTTCACCCTCCCACGTCGAAGTGCCCGTGGAGCACACGCCTCCCTCATCCCTGCCAACGAATAGTTACATATCGTCGTCATGAAACCCACCTTTGGCCACGTCGTCAGCACGATGATTGTGGATAGGGTGGAGCATTTGGCTCAACTCGGCCCAACCCGGGAAAGCCCGACCCGAGCCCATCAATTTTCCGTGGGCCTTGGGCCGGGTCGAGGCCCGCTTCTTTTAGCAAACTAAGGACCCAGGCCCGACCTAAGGCCCGCGGGATCGGGCTCGGGTTCGGATCGAGCTTGGGCCGGGCTCAACACGTACTTATTTTGATTACATGAAGTTGCATTTTGATTCCAATTTATTGTTGTGGATATAATTCATCCATAACACATGAATATTGGATGTATTGTTACGATATAATATTACTATTGATGGATGAAGGAAATATTGGATGTATTGTGACTATAAATCCGTGTCCCCTAATTTAATTCTAATATAATATTTTGAAATATGAGGGCCCGAGTCCGGCCCATTGTACTTCAGATTTGAGCCCGGCCCGACCTGAGCATAATATTTTTGAAAAAATGAGGACCCTAGCCCGGTCCATTTGTACATCGGGTTCGGGTCGTGCCCGAACTTTTGCCGGTCATGTCAGGGTTGGGTCCGGGCCAGCCTGTCCCAATGCTCTACCCTAGTTGTGGATTAGTTTCTCGCCCTCTCGAGATAATATAGGGAAAAACTAAACCTCATTTGCCACGGGTAATTTCGTCAACTACAACTATGAATCGATCGGTTCTTTTGTTTAAACCTCAAGGCATTGAAGACTGGAACATTAAGTTTGTAATTACCCTATTATTTATTTACAGAAGAAGCAAAAACACATCCTGCGTGAGAAATCTTAAAAAAATTTATCGATCTTGTCGAGTGGAGATGGGCTTAGTTAGGTGAGATTCTTCCCCATGTCATTAAAGAATAATAATAAATGTTGATTCCGACGTTTATATCTGTCATGTCCAATATTATATTTGATTAGGTACCTAAAGCCTAATCAAAGTTATAGAAGAAGACATCATCGTCACTGTTTATCTCCCACCAATTTGCTGTGAGATAATGACATAGCTCTTTTGTTTCCTTCTTCCATGGTCAGTGACGTGATCTGTCTTTCATTATTAAAGTTATTGAAGAAGATTTCTCTTATTCTATGTGAGAATAGTCGGAGTATTGACATGAAGTTATATTATATACTAATGCATTCAAGATAAAATCCGATGGATTTTCATTTATTATTTTATAGATCGAATTAAATAATAGGGTTTTTGTTAGTTGTGTCCCTCTGAGATATTGCAATATCAGGTATGTTCATCTTTTTTGGAATATCAATTGCAAAATTCACAGTTATGTCCTTTTGTAATATCAGTTATGCCCCTACTTTACCTTAATGGAAGGGCAGGACTGTGCATTTTACAAGAAGGTAGGAGACAACCGATATTCAAAAAAAAAGAAGGCTATAATTGATATTGCAATATCTCAGAGGGGCATAACGGATAAAAACCCTAAATAATAACGCTACGGAATTCGTTATTAAGAAATTTTACTAGTAAAACAATGAAAGAGACATGAGAATCGCATAGAATACATGATCAAATTGATGACCCATACACACATGTATAGGGAAAGATGGGACACTCCACGCCCTATTTTCTGGTGATTTATTTTATTTTCAAAAATACCATCATGTATTTTCATCATTATACCCCTTTAATATGCCATTTCAGTTTTGTTAGAAACAAAGGCTATGTCTTTCATCTAGAATAGGTAATTTTAACAGTCTTACAATTACTATAATCGACATGTTCTAGATGGAGGGCATATTAGTATCTGTTTCTAATGAAATTAAAATGACATGTTAGATGGATATAGCGATGAAAATACATGACAGTATTTTCAAAAAAATAAAAAAATTCATCAAAATATGGTAGGGGCAGCATATTGGTTGTCCCCAAACGGCAACCACACACACATGAATAACTTCAAATGAGGTTGTGGATCATCACCTCTATGAAAAATCATTAATGCAAGCTTTTAGATTTTAGTCACATGGTTGAGATTAAATAAGATTTTAACGCTAATTTTGAATTGTTGATAAATCTATTTTCATTATTTTTACATTTTAAAAAGTAGAATGTGACAAATCATTTTCAATTAATGCTAATGGAGCATCGAATCGAAGATCAGATTCTCGATCTTCATTCTTCTCTTCCAAACCTTCCATTTCAACCATGAATCACTCAAAATCTAGACCGTGTTTTATTCAAAACTTGTTTTTTTTGAAGATTTGGGCTATTGAGTTTTGTGTTTCACGCATGGATTTGTTCTTTTATTTCTTGGCGGCGACGTGTGATGAGGAGGAGCATGTCCCCATCCCACCACTGTCTGCCGATGGCGACACACGATGAGGAGGAGTTAGTGGATGAGGACAGAGGTGGGAGGCACGACACATGGTGAAGGCATAGCACGTCGTGGTGGGACGTGACAGAGGAAAGGGGGCATGGTTTACGAATTTCAGACCGTGATTTACAAATCTTGAATTATCTTTTACAAATCTGATATCATTTTTACAAATCTTGATTGTCATTTATAATCTCGGATCTTTTTATACATTTTATCAATTTCTAACAGTCTACTTGTTGCATATATCCACTCAAATGTTACGAAGCAACCATGTAATTTACAAAGGAACGCTGAAAATTAGAAAGGAACTCAAAGCCATTATGAAGATCCATATAATGCCAGAATCCTTAAAAAACTACAAGTACTTATGACATATTACAACGGATAATACAAAATTTACAAATAAAAATAATAATATACAAAAAAATAATGAATGAGAATGTAAAAAATACATGTTTGGAATTTTACAAAACCGACTCTAAAATCTACAAAATATGATTCTTACGTTACGAAAATCTGCATTAAATTGCATCTGCTGATAACTTTTCACATTAAAACAAGCTCAAAATGGTAATTAATATTATTGAATAGAATTCAAATTTAAATGGAAATAAAATGACAGAAATACCCTTTCTAACAATGCACCATTGAATCACAATAATCTCGTTATGCATACACATATACACATATATAGTCTTCAATTTATACATGTAACAATTAAGAATTCAAATTATTTTAATGGTACCATGTTTGGACAAGTGGAAAGCTGCGAGATTCAAATCATTACATTTATAGAATTGGGGACCATTTTATTGAATGAAAAGTTCAGTGACATCCCTGTAAATTACTCTGAAAATAAATACGAGAACTTCAGACATATTCTCATTGTATTCTGCTCAATGTATTTATTACAACAGTATTTTTAATAGGATTTCACAATTGTGTCATTCTTAGTTTTTTCCATAAAATCTAGAATTCTTACATTACTTTCTCAGTTTTTATCAGTTGTGCTCCTCTGAGATATTGCAATTGTAGTTATGCCCCTCTCTTTTTTAAAATATCAGTTGTGCCCCTACCTTCTTGCAAAATTCACATTTCCGTCCTTTTGTACTATCAGTTATGCCTCTATTTTACCTTAACAAAAGGGCAGAACTGTGAATTTTACAAGAAGGTAGGGGCACAACTGATATTACAAAAAAGAGAGGGGTATAACTGAAATTGCAATATCTCAAAGGGGCACAACTGATAAAAACCTTACTTTCTATTGTAAGCACATTTATTCCTCTGTATTCTTTTAAATTTCATCTCTATGTTATTCCACTGCTAAATATGTGCTACAATGAATTTTGTAAAAGCACAAGTGTTATTGCAAAACTATATGTAATTGAAAATTTTTAAAGGACAAATATATAAAAATCCCTTATATATTGGATCAATTTCTCCAAAGTGCGCGAGTTAGTTATACAAGAGTTTTTCCAACAGTATCATTGATTTTATTTATGCAAGAACAACTATAGCTTTCTAACAAATGACGGACCAAGAACATTTTTAAGAATCGAATGGGGGATTGAGGTGAAAAAAACCAGATCATTCAGGTTTTAATTTGGGTTCGATCATAAAATCAGACCAATTTGACGTCAGCGAAATTTTAAATCGGATTACACCGTACGGGATATGATGTTTAATCCAAGTTATGACATCATCACGTGGTGATGGCACCATAAAATTCTTATCCGGATCTTCGGGTGGGTCCGCCGAGTATGTAACACGAGCCGATCTGAGGCGGTGTGGGCCCAATTGGAACAGTCAATGTGGACCAGACTTGGGAATGTTATGGATTTCGGATCACTCGGTGGGGGTTCCCCACTCGAGTGCATCAGCGCAGCCTCCAACTTGGACGATAGCATTAGCATGAGCTAAGGGGCAAATCGGTCTTTTACCTCTTCCAACTTGATGTGGTCCATCCTTGAACAAGGTAGATAGATCCACAGGAGGGATTTTCCTACTTCTCGTTATTATGAATTATGGTCCCTATAGACATTTCTTTGTTTCTTTGGCATTTTTCTTGGGAATAAAATAAATAAGGATTTATGTATTTAAACCCTTCTGCAATTTTCTAATAACACCGGTAACTTTAATTTTGGAGTTTTATCAGTTGTGCCCCTATGAGATATTGTTATGTCTCTTCTTTTTTGAAATATCAGTTCAACCTCTAACTTCTTCCAAATTATCACTTGTGCCTTTCGAATTAGTTCATGTCTATCATCAACGCAAACATACGTTAACTTTGAGGACACAAGGAGATTAAATTTAAAAAAAAAAGATTGAATGATCTTTCCACCCATTCTCCCCCTCCTTGCTCCAGCCCCCTTCTTCCTCACCCCTCCTCCTTCGTCCCTCTCCTCTAGCACCCCTTCCTCCTCCTCCTCCTCCTCCACCCCCTCGCTCCTCTGCCCTCTATTCCTTCTCCACCCCATGCTCCTCCTATACCCCCTCCTCTAACGCCCCCTCCTCCTCCTTTGCTCTCCTCCAAAGCCCTCCAATGCTCCTTGACCCTCCCCCGCCTTTTATCATATATCTAATTATTCCTAAATGTGCAGAATGTGCTCGGACGCTTTGGGTTCGACAACATTTGTTGGTTGACGTTCGTGGCTGACCCGTAGAGCATGTCAGATAGAGCTCCGAAGAGATCGAAGCCACGATGAGGACCTATAACGTTGGATCAGAGGAAACGCTTAGGCTGGAGGAGCTGAGGGGTATGCACTACCTACAAAAAACCATGCTTAAATTCAACGCATTGGCGACTAAAATAACGGAGTGGTACAAGTAATAGAACGACAAGAAGTCAAGAGCACAATTGATATTCAAAAAAGGGAGGAAGTAACTGATATTGCAATATCTTAAAGGGCATAACCGATAGAAATCCTTAAACTTTTTTGCAATTACTCTTCTATCCCTATATTTTTAACAAAATTCACAGTACTAACCTTCAGTTAATGTAATACAAATGACCAATGTAATATTAGAAATTGGCATAAGTGTTAATGAAAAAAAAGAGCTTTATTGGAAAAACTCGAGGACAGAAGTGTAAAAATTCAAAAACAGAACTAATGATGCCTTTGAACTGAACTATCCGAGTTTGAGATAATGATGGTAAACTATAAAAATTCTCAAATGTGGTATTCACTTATTTTTCATGAAAGGAATGAAAAACAAATTTAGTTTCGTTGGTATAAATAAATTGAACTAATAAAAGATCGGTTCAGTTCATTAAACTCATTTACATGCAATGAATGGATGCAAATTGTGAAAAATTTAGTTGCTATTACTTGCCTTTATGGATTCATGTTGCATGTTAAAAACAGAAACATTATAATTCTTGTCTCACAAATAAAAGATCAAAAGACTTAAGATATGATAAATGATTGTGACATTTTTTTGTATCGAGAATACGTTTCTTTTTTTTTCATTTAACCCAATAATATGTGATAAACTAAGATTATTTGCAATTATCTCGTGCATTTATGACATACTGATATCAAATAAACAAACCATATATCGATAAATAAATAAATATTTATAGGGTATATGAGTATTTATGTAGAATAGAAGGATATCACATAATATAGAAAGTCATAGAAAGTCTATAATATAGGTAGAAGGGAAGCTGCACCGGGGATGCAACCAAGTAGCTACATCCAACTATTTTTCTAATTGGTTTCTGATTTTTTGAAGGAAATATATGAGGATTTACTTAGTTTATTGAGTGGATTATGTGTTTCAAATTTCATGCAAAATAAATATTCCCAACATGCATATCTATATATGGTCAATTTCAGCAATGAGACCATGGTTGGAGATGATAGAAGTGTCACATTTTGTTGAATTTGGCATGAGACCATAGTGATATATGGAGATTTAAATTCATCTAAATTTCATTTAAACACAAAAAACCAATGAAAAAAATGATCGGATGTAACTAGTTGGCTACACCTCCGAATGCAGCTTTCCTGACCCCTTTAAATTATATATCCAAATTTGGATCTGATAATGATATATGAATCGTTTGTTCCTTCATCTTAACATCCTAAATTCATTTTCACGATGAAATAGCTTTGCTTTCTATCTCCATTTTTCCTTCAAAGTATCATTATTTTTTAACGAGTTTGAGTGTTATAAAAACTTTTTTTGCAAGAATATAAGGACACAAGTGTAATTTCAAACAAGTTAGACATACTTTTCTTATGAGATAACTTGGAAGGACGCAAGTGCAAAATGCCCGTGACTCCTTGGCTCCAATCGACGAAATAGCTTTGCGTTCTCTCTCCATTTCTATTTTTTAAAACCAACTTTGCGTTCTTACTGTTTTGGGAGATTAAAAAAAGCCTAATCTTTCCATACGATTAAAAGGATCGAGCCCCAAGCTGGAAACAGCGACCAAGTTGGATGTTTCCTTTGTGCCGAAAAGGACACCGATGTGCCGTGATTCACAAGCATTTATTCTTAAACCCCACTCCAGTACATGTTAGCTGATGAACTGAAGTGCTGAATCACTGTGGATACACCTTATAGATAAGCATGGAGCATATCAAGGAGTAAAATGGTTCGATACGGATTTAAATCCACCTATTTATTATTGTTATCATCCATTTAATAGAACAGTATAATGTCAGAATTACAAGTTTCAAAGAGGAACTCGAAAAGAAATATGCAGACTTTTCAGCAAAAGCTGCAGGGGGTTCTGATGCTCCCCTTCCTACTAATATCATGTCTAGGATGTTGATGCACTCTCCATTTATTTTATTTTTTAAACATGGTTGCTGGAGATGGATGCATGCTCTCTTTTTGGAACAGGAATTGCTATGCAAGTGCAATGGGAATCACAAAAGGAGCTTCCAAGATGAGAACGAGAAGGTGGAGAAGCAGAGGATGATGGTACATGGAACAGTGCATCTCGGAGCTCAAAAAAGGGCACAGCATCTTTTTGTTGTGCACCGAAACATATCCTTTTGGAGAGAAGTAGCATTTGTGTTCTCTGGGAAGACGGTAGGGGGAGGCATCAGGCTTTTATTGCACAGAGCATGACAGGCACCTAATCTTTAGGAGAGGAGCCTACTTGTCCCTATACCATGTTACCTATATCCTGTAATTTCAAAAGTGTGCCTACCATGATCGACCAACATGCTCTGTGAAGTTGGTATACCACTGTTGAATCCATCCTTCCAAACAAATCAGCCTTGATTTGGTTGGCTGCCTCCTTGTACACTGATGGTCCTGATGGATATTCTCTCCTGTCAGCTACCGGACACTTGTTATGAACATGTGAAATTTGTAAGTGGGTCGATCACGAGTCCAAGGGATTGAAGAAGAGAGAGCCGATCACCGAGGCCAAGGGTTGTTGCTTGTTACCCATCAGGGTACCATTGTTCTGTGAAGAATTTGAAGGAAACAATGGATGAAATAAAAACACAGAGAAAGAAGTCTTATTAAAAAGAAGGTTGGTTACCAACTTAGCACATCACCAACAAGATCCGTTCTTTTTCCATCGAGTACTATAAAAAAAATTTTATATCTGTTGTTGGTACCAAGCTGGAGATCTGTTAGGATAGCTACCAGCAACTCCAAGAACGCTTTCCCCTGAAAGTTTTGAGAACCCAAGATCTCCTCCATCGGCTTGTTGACTTCACAATTCCCCGAGGTATCATAAAATCAATCCAGAAAAGCTGGAATCAGAGGAAATATTTTGCCTGCAATCAGCATCTTTTCCATCCATCGATTTCACCAAACTTTCCTCAAGAACCCAACACCCAGAAATCCGTATGATACACCACAGAATCAGGTAAAATTAAAATTCATCAGAAGCATTAGACACGAGAAATAACATAGCCCTCCACAACTGCCAACCCGTACAAATGACCACCGAATTCCCCTGTTGTTTTGTTCTCCCATCAGACCCGCCACATATTCACAACAACAAACACCGAACAGGAAGGAAACAATAATCCACCTCAAGAAATCACACCTCGTTGGTGGGGAACAGGGTGAGAATCTTCTTCTCCTCCTCCGCCACCACCGTCGGCGGAGGCCGGACTTCGGCGACCAGGAACCCACTTCCGACGTGCCTCTGCTGGGGGTGGAAGTACTGGTGCTGGTGATGATGAGGGTGGTGGACGTGACCAACCTGGAGAAACGGCGGCCCGGGCCGGTTGAGGAAGGGGTGGGGGACGGCGGCGAAGAGGTGGTCGTCGGCGTGGGAGGCGGGAGAAGACGAGGAGGAGAGGCCCTGCATGCGCTTGAGGTAGAGGCGGTACTTCTGGAGGTGGCTGGCGACGTTCTCTCGCGTGAGGCCGTCGACGCTCATGAGCTGCATTATAGTCTTGGGGACGGCGTTCTTGATGCCGAGGTGGGCGACAGCGTCGACGAAGCGCTTGTGAAGCTGCGGGGTCCAGACGAGGCGGGGGCGCTTGAGGGTGCGGGCCTGGTCGTCGGAGGAGGGCGCGGGGGGGTCGAACTCGAGGTGGGTATGGGAGGGTGGCGGTGGTGGGTCGGAGGAAGGGGTGGGAGTGGGGATGTCGAAGGCGAGGGCGAGGTCGGGGGTGATGAGGGACTGGGAGAGGGGCATGAGCTCGTCGGGGGATGGGAGGCCTTCCCACCGCCATGCGGGCTCTTCCAGCTTCATCATCATCATGGGTTGCTGCTGTTGAGATGGGAGTAGGAGGAGGAAGAAGGAGAGGAAGAGGAAGAGGAGGGATACATCTAGTGCTAGAACTAGAACTACTACTACTACTATCTAGAGATGGGTGGACTGGAGGGTCTTTCGAGGTGGATCTCACTCTTTTGTTCCTCTCTCTCTCTTTCTCTCTCTGGTTTCTATTGGTTCGGTGGAGTGGATCTTGTTTAAATGGAAGATTAAGGAAGTGATTAGTGGGGGATTTGGATGGGATCTTCCTCTGATGATGACCTGGTTTGGAACATGGGTTCCATGCACTCTCAAATAAGAGATCTTTTTTTAAACTCTTTTGTTGTCGTTTTCTCCTTATTTTCTCGGACGGAAATTTTCGGTTTGTTTCCGTATTTGGATGGTGGAAAATCATGATCTACTTTGACATATTTATTGTAGTCAAAGAAAATCATGTTTTGGGTCGATGTGTTTAAAGTTTTTTAAAGTTTTCAAAGAGGAAGAGGATCCTCTGCTGCAGAGGGGATTACAATAGGCGTGTTGTAATTTTTTTTATTTTTTTTTACGATTTTGCTTCTAAAATCTAACCTTATAGATTGAATCTTACATTAATATTCTTCGTACCCTCCAAATTTCATTCGAATTCGAATTTATTTACTATTTTATCTTAATGATTTAATATTCTTATCTTTTTTTTAAATGGAATTTAAGTTGGTTACATCTTGACCGAATGTTAACATTAAGATAAATTGGTAAATAAATTCAGATTTGAGCAAAATTTGGGGATGCTTAGAGTATTAATGTAAGATTCAATTTATAAGGTTGATTTTGAAAGCAAAATCACAAAAAAGAGAGAGGATTACAACACCTCTGTTGTAATCCTCTCTACATCGTAGGATCCTCTTCCTTTCAAGGATTGAATTTGAATCGCAACTGTTTAACGTTAGAGGAGTAAATTCTCGCGGCCACATAATGCTCTTTTACGTAACGTGCAATCGACACGATGCCAGAAACAATATAGCCATGTGTTTGCCCTTCAGAGATTATTGCTCTATGCAAAAGGTTGAGATTTGGTTGAAAATGTTATGGCTTTTGCTAAAATCCGTCGTGAATGATAAAAACATTAGATGTAACCATCTATGTTGGCATGGATAATTAGTTGTTCGACCAAATGAATAAGACGGATCAATGGAAAGGATCTTCTCTTATTAGATGATGGATAAGAAAGGAATAAACTTAGATTGATGAAGGATAGTGGCTTATTTGCCAAGCGAAAGCTTTCATTGATGAAAGCCCACGACAACCCTAATCTTCTACTCCTGTTCATCATCTTCATTGGTGGCTGCCCAATACTGTCGATTCGCCTATATTGACTTACTGACGGTCGAATTCCACCATCCCTCCTAATGCGAAAGAGAAAAACCTGTGATAATCAATGCTCATTTAGATGATACACAGGAAGCCAGACTTGTAGAGGTCCTAAAAAGAAAGTCTAGGCCTATCATCGCGCTAGGGCTATCATCGCGGACTTGCATGGGCAGATTGTCGAATAGCGTTTAAGCTGGCGCTTAAAAGAGAACAGGAGAATGGCCCGATCATTGAAACTGATGAGGATCTTTCAATCATGTGAATCAGCATTCGAATTTTGTACTGCAATTAATATGATTTCAATGATTGTATATAGACAGATGACAGTCAAATGAGCCATACATGAATCTAATTACAGAGTAATTGACACTGGATTTCAACCATTTCTGTCAATTAATGCAATGAGTTACAGATTCATTACCATGGTTTCATCGAGATATTGCAAGGAGGCATGGCGGTAGATCCAATGATGAAGTTCACATTGAAAGGTGCATCATTCTTTTTGGGATCCTTCAATAAAGGAAACAAATTCACCTTATGACAACTTTGGGTAAAGAATATACATACGCAAGACAGGCTCACGAAAGCAAGAAGTAGACAATGTAGATGAAAGAGTAAGATTGAAAGGAGATAAGGGATCTCAGGAATAATATAGTTCACTTATATTTGACATTGAACAATATTTACAAAGTCATCAACCTAGTTGATCTAACATGAGTCTAGAAGAAGCTTAAGGGGCAATAGAGCCAAATTGTTAACAAATAGGTTATTAGTCAAGAAGAAGTTGTATGGCTTATGAATGATTGACTAAACAAAGTTGGGCATACACTTGAACATGGGTAAGAAGTTCATGGCATGCTTATATTTTAGGTGAAAATTAACAAAGTGAGTATCTCTTGAAAGAGGGGAATAAGTCATTAATATAAGAGTCCTCTTCCATTTTCTTATAATCGTATTGTGACTAAGTTGCTTTATAGTATGGAGGCCATTATGTTAGGTGATATAGTTGCTTCACTACTTACAGATGAATCTCAACGAAGGTTGATCGATACAACAATAAATGATGCAGATCTTATGCCAATTACAACAAGAAAACATTCTATATCAATGGAGATAAGATTCACTGGTCATTATTACATAGTCCTATCATATGTTTCTACTACAACAATGACGATCAGAAAATTGTTGGTTATCCAAGACATGTGAAGGAAAAGGGGAAGAATAAGATATGTAATTCAAACTTAAATCAAAAGGAATCATCTACACTTTGTGAAGGAGAGTTGCTAGCATGCTCAAGAGAGACAAAAGTGGATTCTTGATGGCTTATGGATTCAACATGTTTAGATCATGTGTGCTCATTCAAGGAGTGGTTCAATGCAAAGTAAAAATGCAATAATGGCACATCACGATTGAAGATGGAGAGATTCATCATTTAAATGGAGTTAGATAAATGTAATTCCACATGGTAGATAGAATTGTATGAACTCTAAAAGATGTCGTAGATGTACTTGCTACAAAAAAAAAAGAAAACGATCTTGTTGGAAAAGGTTGAGTGACAAGGACATCGAGTTATGGTTCGAGGAGTTCTTAAAATAAGCAAATGAGCACGTGAAGTAATGGAAGCAATGTGGATGTCGAATTGGATGCATAGGTTTGAGGTCAAAGTTGTGATAGATGATGGAGCTCTAGCTTTTCTCTTGACGAACAATATGACAAGATACCATTATATGATTCGTATTTCGTTGTTGTAGGACAATACAAGAAGGAAGTGACTATGGTTCGCTTTGGAAAATGATAATGTGACACTCTATAGTCAAGATAGCTGCTTGATTCCACTTTTGGAGACAAAAAAATTAAATTGTGTGGGCTTTGCTCGAGAGGAGGTATGTTGAGATACCCAATAGATGATAAGTACTTGCAAGAGAAGCTTGTGAATCATTATATAGTACAATATTTAATCAACAATATAACATGTAATAATGGAAGGACATTATTATGAATCTATAAAAATACAGGGATATAAGTGTAATCGAATAAAAAATAGGAGCATAAGTGTTATAATAAAACTTGAAAGGATACACACGTAAAAATTCTCTCATTTTTGGATTTGTAACAGTTGTGGCCATCGCAGATTTTGCAATTATATTTATGGTCCTTTTTTTCTCTATTAGTTATGTCCCTATCTTCTTGCATTGTTATCACTTTTGCCCTTCCGTCAATTTCATAGTAGTGAGATAAATTAAACCATGATTTACACTAATCAAAGTCCGCTTTAATAGTAATTTCTTATAGTTTTAGCCCTATAATTTTCAAAAAAAAATCACACTTGTACACTTCCTTTTTCTTTCCAATAACACGTGTATCCTTGAGATAACATATTAACATATGTTTAGGAAATGAAGGGACGGAAACCAACCCGAAAAGCACAACTATTAGCTGCTAAAAAACAGGGACAAAACTGATATTATAAAAAAGGGGTATAACTGACATTACAGTATCTAATAGGAGCACAACCGTAAAAACTCTTTTTTTTCAGTTGGGACTTCAGAGAGGATTTGAGAGGGGCGCATGATATTCTCTTGATTGGTCTTTGCAGGTATTGATGGGACATAGATTTGAGAACAGACCTATTGGAGAGTATTTTCCCAGAATGGAGAGAGAAATAAAAATATCTCCCATTCTGGGTACGGAACGAAAATAATTCCCGGACTGGGTATATATCGGCAAATGGTTTGCCGCTCGCCCATGTGGCGCGACAAAGCATTTGCCATGCTTACGTGGAGGGTGCGGCGAACCATTTGCCGTGCCCAGTGGCACGGTCAGCAAGGCGCGCGGACTTCGGCGTAGATGACAGGACAGCACGGCAGACGCGGTCGGTGACCCGCCCTGCACGGCATTTGGTTTGCCGTGCAGCGGCAAATGGTTTGCCGTTGGGCGGCATATAAATAGCCCGCCCGAGCCCCCCATTCCCCCACACTCTCAAGCATCCCTCTCATACACTCCCCCCATTCAAGGTCTTCATCTCCAAGTTCTCTTCCCTTCTAAGGTATTACAACAACAACAACAACAAAGCCTTTTCCCACAATTAAGTAGGGTCGGCTACATGGATTCTTCGCCTCCATTCAGATCTATCTTGGGTCAATCTCGGACTTATATCCAAAAAACTAATATCCCTTCGTATAGTCTCTTTCCAACACTTCTTGGGCCGTCCTCGCCCTCTCTTAGCCGGCTCAACATCCCAACACTCGCATCTCCTAACCGGTGCATCAGTTGACCTTCTTTGCAAATGACCAAACCATCTTAAGCGGTTTTCTCGCATCTTATCCTCGATCGGAGCTACACCAACTTTCTTTCTGATTACATCATTCCGAATCCGATCTTTACGTGTATGTCCACACATCCATCTTAGCATTTTCATTTCTGCTACAGCCATTCTCTGCACATGTCTATGGTTCACAGGCCAACATTCAGAACCATAAAGCATAGCAGGTCTCACGGCTGCTTTGTAAAACTTTCCTTTAATTTTTAAAGGAATTTTCTTATCACAGAGAATAGCGGAGGCTCCTCTCCACTTTAGCCAGCCTGCATTTATTCTATTAGTAACATCTCCATCGATTTCCCCATCATGTTGTAAAATAGATCCTAGATATCTAAAAGAATCTCTCTTCTGAATGTTATCGTCACCAATCTTTACCTCGATTCCTTCACCATTGCTTCCATCAAAGGTACATTCCATATATTCCGTCTTAGCCCTACTTATACGAAAACCTTTAGTCTCCAATGCATGTCTCCAAACCTCAAGCTTCTCATTTACTCCATCTCTAGTCTCGTCAATCAACACAATATCATCAGCAAATAACATACACCAAGGCAACTCATCTTGAATGTGGCTTGTCAACTCGTCCATAATCAAAGTAAAAAGAAATGGACTCAAAGCTGAACCTTGATGTAAACCAATGTTGATATCAAAATAGTCAGTCTTCCCCGTCGGGGTCCTTACACAAGATAAAGCCCTATCATACATATCCTTTATGAGATTAATGTATAGGACAGGTACTTGTCTCTTCTCCAAAACTCTCCACAGTATCTCTCGTGGGACGGAATCATAAGCCTTCTCCAAATCAATAAAGATCATATGGAGATTCTTCCTTTTAGCTCTATAAATCTCCATTGTTCTCCTCAGCAAATGGATGGCTTCAATAGTTGAGCGACCTGGCATGAATCCGAATTGGTTTTCTTTTACTTGGGAAACTTGCCTCAACCTTCTTTCGATCACACGTTCCCAAATTTTCATAGTGTGACTCATCAGCTTGATACCTCTGTAATTTGAACAATTTTGAATGTCTCCTTTGTTCTTATAAAGAGGCACCACGATACTCCTCCTCCAATCTTCAGGCATTTTCTTGCTTCGCCAAATAACATTGAAAAGATTTGTAAGCCAAGTCAAACCACGCTCACCTAAAACTTTCCATACTTCTACAGGGATGTCATCCGGTCCAACACCTTTCCCAGGTCTCATAACCTTCAAAGCCTCCTCTACTTCTTTTCTTTGTATCCGTCTATAGCATGCACGATTCAAGTAACTTTCACTACTAGCTAGATCACCCAAAGTGATCTCTCTATTTCCTTCTCCAATGAAAAGCTTATGGAAGTACTGCTCCCATCTAGTCTCTATATCCTTCTGAGTAACAAGCACGTGGCCTTCCTCGTCCTTAATACATCTCACTTGAGAAAGGTCTTTGGTCTTTCTTTCTCTTGCTTTGGCCAACCTGAATATATCCTTCTGGCCCTCCTTAGAGTTGAGATTTTTATACAAAACCTCATAAGCTTTTGACTTAGCTTCGCTTACAGCCTTCTTTGCTTCCTTCTTCGCTATTTTATAGTCTGTGACAGTTTCCTCTGTTCTATCCTTAGACATAGCTTTAAAGCAAGCTCTTTTAATTTTTAGCTTCTCTTGCACCCCTTCACTCCACCACCAAGCCTCCTTTTGACCCGGAGCTCCTCCTTTTGACTCGCCTAGCATCTCTTTGGCTACCTTTCGGATACAAGATGCTACTGCCTCCCACATCTCGTTTGCACTACCGCTACAATCCCAAGATAAGTCTTCTAAAACCTTCTCCCTGAAGCTTGATTGCTTCAGCGGAAGATTCCACCACTTAGTTCTAGTGATCTTAGGAACCTTCCTTTTCTTTACCAGCCCTTTTATTTGTAAATCCAAGACTAACAAACGATGTTGGGTTGTCAAACTCTCTCCAGGGATTACTTTGCAATCTTTGCAACACAAACGATCTCTTCTCCTCAACGCAAAGTAATCTATCTGTGTTCTAGTTGAGCCACTCTTATAAGTAATTAAATGCTCCTCCCTCTTCTTGAAAAGAGTGTTTGCTATGAAAAGATCATATGCAGTTACAAAATCTAGAATGACTTTTCCCTCTTCGTTTCTATCCCCAAAACCATGTCCTCCATGCACACTTGCATACCCTGAAACATCTTTTCCCATATGTCCATTAAGATCTCCACCTATGCAAACCATCTCTCTTTGTGGGATTCCTTGTAAAATCTTATCCAGATTCTCCCAAAAAGCTTGTTTAGTCCTTTCATCTAAACCAATTTGTGGTGCATAAACTGAGATGATATTCAGAATTTCTTCTTCAAGCACCAACTTTAGCAAAATAATCCGATCCCCAAATCTTTGCACCTCAACCACACAATCCTTCAAATCTTTATGAACAACCACTCCAACACCGTTTCTGCCCTTATCTTTTCCTGAATACCAAAGTTTAAAGCCTGTCTTCTCGATCTCCCTTGCTTTCTCTCCAACCCATTTAGTCTCTTGAAGACATAATATATGAATCTTCCTTCTTTCCATTGTATCCACTATCTCCATCAATTTTCCAGTTAAAGTACCGATATTCCAACTACCAATCCGTAACTTCCTTTGCAATCTCTTTTGGACTAACTTCTTTACTCGCATGCGTCCATTATGCGAGAACCCTTGCAAATTTTTGACTGCATCCGGGCGGTGATGCAGCGGAACTAGCTTATTTACCCGCATGCGTTCCTCATGCGAGAACCCTTGAAAATTTTGAACTACATCCAGGCTGCGATGTAGCGGCCCTTGCCAATTTTTCATTGCATTCGGGCGATGCAACGCGTCGCAAGTAGGGAACGCCCCAACGAAATCTAAGGTATTGATTTTTTTAATTTAAATTTCTAAAATTGTTAAGTATAAATTGTAGATGTCTTTTATTTAATTAGAAAATTATTTAGTTGTCATTCAATTTTTTTATTCCTTAAAATGGAGTTGTTATTGAGTTCTTCACCGTTATTGATAGTTGTTTAGTTTTTAATAATTGTTGTACTTAGGAAGTTGTTCTTTATTTCGAAAAAACTATAATTAGGAAGTTATTTAGTTGTTGATAGTTGTAGTATTCCATCTAACGAAGATATTAGTTTAGAATTATATAAAATGTCCTACATGCCCACATGCCCACATGATAATATTAGGAAAATTAGAGTCACATTAAAATGACATACAATCCCCTCATGACACACACTAATATTACTAATTATACCACGAAAAAAAATTTAATTACGCTAACATTAATTAAGGAATTAATTAAATACATATGTAGAAAATTATTTCAATAATCAATAAATATAAATAAATTCTAGAGGTCATTAATTACAGTAAGGATAGTAGTAATTATAAAAATGTTATAGAGGCCATTAATTAAAGAAAATAATTTAATACTTATGTAGGAAATTAATTAAAGTACTTATATCGAAAAGTAATTAAACACTAAATAATTACTAATTAATTATAAATATCATAAAGTAATTAAGATTTTTTTAATAAGAGTAATAATTATTACGAATCTTAAAATTATTACTAATTATACTACCGTTAAATTAAATCTTAATACTAGTTATAAACTATCATTAAATTAATGTTGACCACAATTAAATACAAATTTAAATTATCCTAACATTAATTAAGGAATTAATTAAATACTTATACAGAAAACTATTTTAATCAATAATTACAGTAATTACCATAGTAATTATAAATAAATTGTAGAGGTCATTAATTACAGAAATTAATTAAATACATATGTAGGAAACTAATTAAACTACTTATATCGAAAATTAATTAAACACTAATTAATTAATAATTAATGTAAATATAATAAATTAATTAAGATTTAAATATCATAAATTAATTAAGGTCATAAATAATTAATAAATCATAATATTAGTTATAAACTATCATTAAATTAATGTATGCCATAATTAATTACGATTTTAAAATATCTAAACATTAATTAGGAATCTTAATTAAAGTACTTATGTATAAAATTAAATTTAAAATAATTATTAATTAATTAATTAAAATACCATATATTATTTAAGATTTTTTAATTAAATTATACTACAATTAATTACGAATTTTTTACCATAAATTAATTAAATTTAAATTAATTAGCATTAAATTAAAACTGATTACGAATTTTTTAAATTAAATTATACTATCATTAATTTAATTTATACTACAATTAAGTAAGATTTCTTTTAATTACAAATTTAATGAATAAACTGCCATTAATTTAAATGAAATGAAAATTTCATTAAGCACTTTAAATAGTAGAGCAATTTAAATGGCCTTAACTTTTAGTTGTCTATAGGAAATGGGTGATGTCGCTGCACTTTATGTGTTCTGGGGCGGCCGAGTTACAACATAGAATCTGAGATCAGTTACGAAGGAGGTAAGAGTGATATGATCGTAGTGCATGTATCATGTAGCTATAATGATTTACTAGCTTACATATACAGTCTTACGGGCTATACTCCAGACTTGTTCGAGATTACTGTGACGTGCAAGTGGCCCACAAATGCAAATTCCTTCCGTCCAATCGTTATTGGATCGGATAAAATAACAAAGTTGATGTTGTAAGTGAGTCGACAAATGGGGATGATGGAACTACTGATTGAGGCTGTAGAGATTTCTTTACACCAACGGAACGTGGCATCATCATCTATGCAAGGGTTGGACCTTAACAAATCTCTTTACGATGGAGTCGAGGAAGAGGATGACGCTGAAGACAATGAACAGAATGAAGTTGAGGACGAGGGGGAAGAGAAAGACGAGGGGGAAGAGGAAGACGACGAGGAAGACGATGAGGATGAAGAACAGTCTAGGAGCAGAACTACTCAACGAGAGGGAGTGTTGACCGATCATGGTCAAGAGTCCCTTCTTCATTCGATACATCAGGAACCTATTTTCGATCCACCGGTAGACTATGGGATGGATTTAGACACGATGGAGGATCTTCCAGACTTCTTCGGGTCCGATGATTGGATCTTCGGCACATTTGCAGAGGAGATGCCATTTTTAAATGAAGTTGCGGAGCCAACATCCAAGGGCGCATCCGGTAAAGATTATTGGTTGAATCGTGCGTTCGACTCGAAGACTTCATTAGCGGACGAGTTAAGCACTTGGAGCATGACAAAGCATGTCCAGTTCAAGGTGGACGCCTCGAAGAGCTCCCAGTATACCGCACGTTGCATCTTCAAATATTGCAGATGTAGGTTGCATGCATCGTACAATAGTCAACGAGGCAATTGGGTTGTGCATAGTTATCGTGCGGAACACACTTGTCGCAATGCAATATTACTCGTTGACAATCGAACATGCACTGCGAAATTTGTTGGAAGATTTATTCTTGCCACTCTACGGTCCAACTTAACTCTTACGCCAAGCGTCATCCAGTCACTTGTCCAAGACAGATACAAAGTGCGCATATCTTACAAGAAGGCATGGAATGGGAAGCGACGAGCAATGGAGAAAATTTTTGGAGATGTTGTTGGCTCATATGCAGACATCTGACGATTCATGTGGTTGATGAGGTACTGCAATCCTGGTTTCTTTTATGAGTTCGAACATCATCCGGCTGTTGATCCCAAAATCGGGGCTCCTGTAGACGGCTGAAATGTCTTCTTTCATTTGTTCTGGGCTTTCGCTCCATCAATACAAGGTTTTGCACACTGTCGGTCAGTACTGAGTATTGATGACGCGCATCTATGGGGAAAATATAAAGGACACATCTTAGCAGCTACATCCGTCGATGCCAACGGGCACCTCTTCCCAATTGCTTTCGCAGTTGTCAAGGGTGAAACTTTGGACTCATGAAGGGTTCTTCCTCCATAAATTGTCGGGTATCATTGACCGTGACGGAATATGCTTCATTAGTGACAGATTCCCAGGTCTAAAGAACTTACTTCCGCGGCATTTTCCACCTGAGAAAGGTCACTGCCACCGTTTTTGTCTTCGTCACATGCAAGCCAACATGCACCGAGCCGGACACATAAACAGATGGATCCAGAAGAAATTCTACAGTGCAGGTGCCGTTACAAGCAAGTATGAGCACGAGAGGATTCTACATCAAATCCGTATAGCGGACTCAGATGCGTATGATTGGATAATGAGGCAAGAAGGCGGAGATCGTCAATATTGGGCATGCGCATACGATGATGGTCGCCGGTGGGGTCTGATCACAACGAACCTCTCTGAAAGTTTCAACAGTGTTCTTAGAGGAATACGTGGTCTACCGGTGCTAACACTTGTCCTGGTCGTCTTTTACCGGCTCAACACGTACTTCGTAGAAAGACGTAAGTTTGGTGCTCGGATGACAGGACACCTTATACCCCGATATGAGAAACTAACAGATGGCCTTATACAATTCGCGCGTGGTCTACTGGTCGAGCAATTCACACTTACGGATTTTGAAGTGCGTGCCCCGGAGGGAAATTACACAATTAAAATGAACGGTCAGCAATCAGTATGCACATGTGGTTACATGCAGGCCATGAGGATAATTTGCCCTCACATTATTGCTGTTTGCGGCAATGTCAATGTCAGTACCGAACATGTGAAGCTTTGTGCTGATTTTTATACATCAAATGCATCCTGGGCCACTTACGCACTAGCCTTTGTTCCGATCCCCGATCGACGATTTTGGCCACCCTTAGAGCCATCCCCGCTACTGCATCCCAATGTTGTTCCGGTACCTGGTCGACCAAGAAGACGACGCCTACGAGGTAGCATGGACGAGATGTGAAAAGTGCAAGTAGGGTGCAGTCAATGTAAAGAGCATGGTCACAACAAGACAACGTGTGACCGACGTCACCGTTAGTTTCTATGTAACTTTTTTTTAGATAATTGTAAACTCTTTCTTAAGTAATGCACCTTTTTGATGATATCATATGCAATATTTGATTTAAAAAAATAATTTCCTTTGTATTATAAAGTGATATACTTTTCTAGCATAGCGATGGAGGAATTTGCAGGACCTGCCAATGCGTCCGTACTTACTAGGCAGAGGGAACATCTCTCTGGTCGACCACTCACAGATAGTGATACGATTAGTAAAAATATAAGCATCGCCTTTCAAGTTAGTTCAATATAATCGATGATTTCTTTTATTCAGGAACATCGCTTTGTCGAACATGGTCAGACACTTAATCGGATACTGGAGGAGCCACGCAGCGATGCTGTAAATCGGCAGCTTGAGATCACCGGATTCCATTGCATTTCTAACCTGAGATGGGCCACCATTGATCAGGCCCTTATGAAGGCACTCGCTGAGAGATGGCGATCAGAGACTCATACTTTCCACCTTCGACAGGGTGAGGCATCCGTTACCTTAAATGATGTTTCCATACTCATAGGTCTGAGAGTGGAATCGTTGCCCATCACCGGTTTGGAAGAACACGTTCAACTGGATTGGGGTTTATACTGCGCGCAAGTATTCGGTACCAATCCTGAAGATAGAGAGGACCAGGAACTAGTGGGGGGGGAAGCTTAGGCTAACGTGGATAGCCAATACTCTTCTAACCTCCATTGCTCTGCAATCGACGGATCCTGTTCGAGCTGTACAAGTTGCCCGTGCATTGATTCTATTTCAAATTGGCACAAGCTTGTTGCCAGATGCTAGCGCGGACAAGGTGCATCTCCGCCACCTTCTACTCTTGGAGGACCTCGAGAGTTGTGGACGTAGGGCATGGGGTGCAGCTGTACTAGCACAGATGTACTACCAGCTGGACCAATTTTCTCTCATGAACATTCGGAGAGCATACGCATTTTGGACCGTGCTACAGGTAACAACTCTAAATTATTCTAATTTGCATCTAAACTTATATAATACGATTTCTTTCACCATATTGGCCTGGTCTTGGGAGCATATCCACATTGGTCGCCCCCGACCGTATCAGCTGGTAGAGGCTACACTGCGCTCTGCCCCTTACGCAGCAAGGTCAATATAACTTCATGACTGCTTATGTGAATTCATTTCGATGTGGACCTTATGATTTATAATTTTTCATTAGGTGGATGGGCAGAAGGAGGTCACACAGAGAGAATGTGTCGATCACTCACCTGTCATTTTATCGTAATAAGTTGGATTTGCAGGAAGAACATCAGGTACGTAATCTAAATAATCCTCAAGAGAAATTAAGGTCTGAACAATATTAACACCCTCCTGATAACAGATGCGGTGGATACCCTACGAGGTCCAACATGTGTTGCAGTTACCAGAGATTTGTCGTGAGGGCCAAGATATCTGGCGTTCGCAGACAGTACTTATATACTTCAACGTCGTTGTCATGCATGCACCCGATAGGGTAATGCGACAGTTCGGGTTGAGACAACACATTCCTGATGTAATGCCGCAACTTTCCTCAGAGGACAAACGGGCTAGAGAACGAGATGATCAATCCTATGATTGGGGGCTACACCATCAAGAGCGTCTGGCTCAATGGCAACAGCGACTGAACGATGTCGTTGAAGAGAGGAATTTGGATAAGACACCTGCTGATGTCTTGTCCGACTACCTTACTTGGTATTGGCAGATTACACGACGTTGGATTGCTACAGCCATACCACCACCCCGCCAAGCGTATGAACCACACGGACCGTGGTGGAACCAACTGGTAATTTCGTACCTAATACAAAATAATTTAAAAATAATTTCTTCATAGTTTACAATTTAAACTTCTCCTCTATAGGTGAACTCCTTATTTCGTGTGAGGGAACTGATGACGGAACATCGAAGGAGCACTGAATTGCAACAACTGATTGGTTATGTGGACTACACCATCCACAATATGTCACTGGTGGATTCGGAAATACATGATGCCCCCCATCTACACTTCATACACCGATCCCACGACGTTTGCTTCCCAACAGTGGGGTGATCAATACACTTCCGGGGCAGAGGAAGTTCGACCGTCGTATCAGGCGACACAGTCCTACACCCAGCCCTACATTCCTCAGATGCATCAGATGGGTTCCGCACTACCATCATTTGACTTGCTTTCCACACAGGAAGCTCAGCCCTCTCAAGCACATCAATACTTCTGGCACATGGGGCCAAGTCAAAGCCAACCCTCTTTCGTTGGGCTCCCGGGTTATGGCGCTGGACCAGCAAATTGGGGTATGCAATCATCAGCAATGGATCTCCCCAGAGTATCCACTAAGTCCTTGCCGGTGACAATACAGGAGCCACCTCGTGCTTCAAACGTATCAAGTCAGAGTGGGGGTGGTGAACCTGAGAGAAGAACCGTTGCAAGCCGTGGTAGGGGTCGGGGCGATGTAGGTAGGGGGACAACAGCGAGAAGGGGGGAGGCAAGCTCAGGGATAGGAGAACAAAGGAGGGGGGAGAAAGGGAAAGCATCTTCATCAAAGGGACCACTATCACATATTGTACACCACACGAAAAAACGGTTTCATTGATTGTACCCTTATGTTATCCCCATTTGCGAAAAAAATATGATGTTTTGGTTTAACTTTTCTTTAATGTAGTTATCCAATTTTGTGCAAAATAATATTATTTTTATGATTATTAATGACATTAACGTTGATTTTTACATTATTTTTTCAAATTAATTAACATCCGAACAGGACATTGTCAAGACACGTATCACAGCTCGCAAGTCGGTGCGTCTGCCCGACAACCGTTTCTTAGCAGTACGTGCTCTACCGAGTCGGGCCTCCAGCCGTGTACCATCCCACGCTCCGTCGTCAGCGCATCCACCGCCATCTGCGGTCCCAAGCAGGGCACAAATCGCATCACAACCGGAGCCAGTGGAGATGGTACCTCATCTCCAGACGATTGAGACAGAGTCACAGTTCACCCCTTATTCCCCGCAAGGCAGTCCGATCCCGAGTTCATCCTATAGCGAGACATCACCGCTTGTATAACCTGTCGACGAGGAAGAAACTTTATACGCTGACTTAGCTGATCTACATTACACTATCGCATTGAAGTATGCATGTTTGAGTGCACTGCGTGGAGAGCGAGTGAGGTCAGGTCGTCAGTAGAATTAGTACATTTTGTTGTTATGTTTGAAATCTAGTGATGTTTATGTCTACTTTAAGGGTCTCTTGCGTATGTATTCTGCATGTATCTTTTTCAAGTAAATGAAATATTTCAGCTTCTACTACTTGGAGAATTTATGAATGTATGTGCGTCCCAGTTACATGTTAAATATATTTCAGTTCCCATGTTAAAAATGTTCACTTAAATTTAATTTAAATTAAAGATCTTTATTGTTAACTCCATGTTATAAGATCCAACATTCATCTACATATAAAGATATTTATGATAATAGTATACAAATATCTGATATAGAAATTATAAGTACCATAACATATTAATTATAAATATCATAACATATTAATTGCTAAAACTATACGAATTATATTTTTATATTAAATAAATATTACTTAATAAAACATAACGTTTATATAAATGTATTTTTAATTGTTACATAATATTTATTATTAATGTTTTAAAGTTACTCATAAATAAATGCCAAATACACTACTAAAGTCTTACTTAAGTTATATCATAACATAATAATTGCTAAAATTATACGAATTATATTTTAAAATTAGATGAATATTACTTATTAAAACATCACCTTTATATAAATGTAAATTTAATTGTTACATAATATTTATTATTAATATTTTAAATTTATTCATAAATAAATACCAATTACACTACTAAACTCTTACTAAGTTATATCATAACATATTAATTTCTAAAACTATACGAATTAAATTTTTAAATTAAATAATCATGATTTAATAAAAAATCACATTTATATAAATGTATTTTTAATTGTTACATAATATTTATTATTAATATTTTAAATTTATTCATAAATAAATATAATATACACATGTAAACTCTTAAGTTAGAGCATTGTACAAGTTTGGGCGGGAACGACCATTCGCAGCAAATGGTTTGCCGTAGGCGGCAAACCATTTGCCGCTCTATCCACGTAAGCACGGCAAATGGTTTGTCGCGCCACATAGGCAAGCGGCAAACCATTTGCCGATATATACCCAGTCCGGGAAATATTTTCAACTGAGACCCAGAATGGGAGATACTTTTGTCTCTCTCTCCATTCTGGGAAATATCTCCCTATTGGACGGAAGCGGTCGAGCTCAACCAGTCTTGATTGGGATTCAGATTTCCATCTCCTTACCGTGGACGTCACCATAAACCATCCTATCCCGGTTGAACATTATGACCAAATCGTAATTTTCTTAATTTTCCCCCAAAAAAGAAAGAAAGCTGACTCTATGTAATTCCACAAGATCTATCTAGGAGCGACTGAGGCCTTCAGTGAAGGTCGGAGAAGGCTTCATAGAAGATGGAAGGATTCTCCAGAGCATGTCCAGAGAGATCTGCTAGAGGACATGGGAGGCCGACACTCGGTGCGAACGAACGGAGACGGAGAACGGTGATGGAGGAAATCGTTGTCCACGGTCATGTTCAGCTGAGAGAGCTATTCTTTGTATGTTTACATCATACATTATGTCTCCGTCCTAGTTAAGAGTTTCGTGGAAAGAAGAATGTTAAAGTTAATCCACGATATCATTATCTCAATAACTTGGACAACTATAGAGAAGACGGAATCATACCTTTGTCATCTCCCAACCTGACCTCATATCAGTCAATTTTCCAATAACGAGACATTTCTGTGCATTTATTTTCGAAAAGGACGACCTTCCTATGAATGGAATTACCAGCAGTGATCATAAGAGAATCATCACCGCATGACTGCCCCGTCGACACGCGTGCAGACCCGGGCACGCTTCGCGAGATTAGGATATGGAATGTGTGGGGCCACTTGTCATCTGGGAGGTGTCCGGAAGCATCGGCCCGATGTAGGAAGAGTACTCTGCTCTGTTCCCTTCTGCTTCTACCCAACTCCCCTGTTTTTACCATCCATAATTTTAGTGCAGATTGTGCTTGATGCTTCCACCAAGGTCTCCTGGGAAATATAAGATTTTTCCCTTATTGCTGAAAGATCCAAAACGATTAGGAAAGCTGATATCATGAGAAGAACAAGATATTGTGAGTAATTAGAGGAGTAAATCTAATCTGAAATCACCTGTTTTGATTATGACAGATTAGTCCACCGGACAAATCCAGAGGGATTTGGAAGCCCCACTGTTCCTCTGAACTGTGCGACAGTGCCATTGAAAATAAAAGGATGATTTAATTGCTACGTATAACGTGCTGTCGGCAGACATTTTTTATATTAAGAAAAACGGACCATTGTACGTCTTCGTCGATACCATTTCTCCACGCAGATATTATCATGCCAAAACATGTGCAGATTTAACGTAATTATAAATAGGGCTGTGCATGGATACCATTTAACCCGTAACAAAAGTAATACTGAAGCATAAACACGTTGCAGTCATGCAACCCGTCGTCAGGAAATAGATCTATCAAATCTTTCTTAATAATCTTAGTTTAATTACCTGGTTACCAGGAATAAAGATCAACCCAACTCTTGGGAAGGAAACAAAGATTTCGGGGAACCGATTGCAGCGATCATACTTCAGTAGACTTCACTGTCTGGTAAAGGAAACACGAAGCCTTAATGTATAAGCTTTAGCGAATAAGATATAGACAACGAGCAATGGAATCGAAGTCCTTTTTCCCATATCAAACCCATCTCATAATGGAAGACCTCTGTCTGGTGGATCTCAACTCGCATGCAGCCGAAACATGGGGAGTTCAGACCCCACCTTTCCCTTCCATAAAACCACAATCGCCATTAATTGATATAATAATTATGTTAACACCAACAGCAACAAAAATAATAATAGAGCTTCCGGTTGTCGTAAGATCAACGATTTTTTTGCGAAACTTGAATCATTATAAGTCAAGATTCATTGCCCCAGATAAAAACCCTATGCCATAAACTGCTAGAAGAACATGCCGATATTGAAAAGGATGTGCTACCTGCAGGTGCAGGCGCTCGGATATACGTACATACGTATACAGTCATACATACGGCACATTAATCATGGGTCAAAGCTGCTATGAAGTTCATAACGTATTCGCTTCTATTTCTTAGGATGTATATCCAGCTACACAAGGATATACTGTGTAACAACTGCGAAAAAATTCCTGTTCATGATGTTAACAAATTAACTAATTTTAACGTATATATTTACTACTACCATCCGACGGATTTCAAGGTGTTGCATGCATGTGAGTAAGGTGTACTTGGTTTTGTGAACCCGAGGCGAGGTCCTTTTTGTCTTTGAATCAGGAAGCTGTGGAATGATCATAATTTGCCTCTGCTGCAGAGATTGCCATGCAGTGGTTCCTCGTGAAAGAACGGACCTGAGCCGCTGAGCACCCACGTACATATCTCATATCTGTCTCCCACTTCACATACCCAACAAAACCATTCCACGTAATCAAAATTAAATGTTAAGGAAATCATACCAGTTTTATAAATAAGTAGTATATAGAGTCAAAGTAATACTTCAAAAAAAAAAAAAACGCAAATCCTATGTGGTATCCTACTTTTTTTATAGAAAAGATCGTCGTCATATGTAGAGTGAATCCGGAGGTTCCGCAAAATTTTAATATTAAAGACCATAACGTTTCTGTTCAACCACCAAGCAAAATATAGATGCTGAACATAATAAGTTACAAGCAAAAACGTTTTAAAAAAAAAAACTTTCATTTTTCATGAGAGGCTGCAACTAACCAGTTTCATTGTCCGGGACCGGATCCTATGTTATTTGCTGTAAGGAAGAGAAGCTACTCGATTAGCATCAAAGGGTGCTCTCGAGTATTTGGCGTTAACTAGCACACACCCTGATCCTCGTCGAGTGCTGTCATTAGGGTTGTGCACGTGATGGGTATCCGATCTGTTTAAATGTACCTCGCTCCAATCCATTATTACCGGATCATATATTGATCCGATCCGTTCCAATGGGTATCCGAATCTAACAGATACCCATAATATTTGGATGGATCATGGATATCCGTGGGTACCTTGTTGGAATTAACCTTGTTGGGATATTTGATACAATTTGATGGTTAATATCAAGGTGTATTAATGTATCTAAATTCCTAAAATTCAATGTTTCAACTCTGTGGCGTGTTGTTTAGTCCCACATCATGGAGTGTCCAAACTGGCACTAGGTTTTTATATGGGAAGTCCTGAGACCAGTCTGGAAACATACTAGAGAGGGCTTTGGACCACCACACACGCGCGACTGCGGCTGTAGCTGCGACGTAATGACAGCATCAGTTTTGTAACCACGTTTGAATTCTAAGGGATTGCGTTTGAATTCTAAGGGACGTGTCCCTTAATCCCCTCACTTTGCGTAACCGCCCTGACAGTTTTAAGAATCTCTCTAAAAGTTGTAGTCTGGTGTTACGAGCATTTACACAACTCTAATTCCCGTGGTCTGATGTTACGAACATTTACACAACTCTCATTTTCATCGCCTCTCTTCTCCCTCTCATGATCTCGAGTTTTGTCTACGGAGGTGACGTTCGAGGACGCTCAGGTACGGTGCGCACTGTCGACGAACGTGGAACCGTCGGACCTTGGGAGCGGTACGTCAAGGCCCTGTACGCCGGTAAAGTGGGGGGTGTTGTCTCTCTAAGGGGACTCCTACAACATGACACTTCGGTTGTGATCTCTAACTCTCTCCTTTTCTTTGTCGCATTGTTTGTCATGATGTTTATTTTCAGATTTTTTTCCTTGATTTAATATGCATATGTTTTCAAAACGAATATTTTCCTTGTCAATGATGATCTGGATGCATACATACATTTATTTTTTCTGGAAACTTATTGAAAATCGGATTTATATATGTATGTTGATGACACATTTTACAACAATCTTAGAGAGACAGATCTATAACGTGATAAAAAAATGTCTGATTTGATGTTTCGGTCTCGTGTGGATTTCACTAGTATGCCAGAGAAACTCGGAGGCCAGAATTTCAAGCGTTGGCAATAACATATGAAAATCTGATTGACCACGATTGTCCTAGTTTCAGTTCTGATCACCGAATTCCCTAAGTTATCTGAACAGAGTCCAGATCCGGATGCAGTTTAGATGGTGGATGCGTGCAAAGAACATGACCGTCTGTGACATGAGTGCATTCTTACTGCACTATTGAACGTTATGTTCGATGTCTATAGTGCATCTACCAAGACTGATAAGGATCTGTGAGAGGAACTGGAAAAGAAATACAACACAGAGGATATGGGTATTGAAAAATACTCGGTATCCAAGTTCTTGGAGTTTCAGATGACTGAGGGCAAATCGGTTTCTGAACAGGCTCATGAGTTTCTGTTATTGCTCCACAGGTAGCTAAGGCAGAAATGAAAACTTTCTGAAAAATTTCAGGTTATGTCAATCATTGAGAAATTTCTCATGTCTTGGGAAGATTTTGGGATGTCCCTAAAGCACATGAAAGAGAAAATTTCTCTCGATGATTTAATGGTCTCAATAGCTATTGAAGAGGAGCATAGGAAACAAAAATCCATGATGCCTATTGACGTGAACCTTGAGGTCAATGTGATACCTCAAAGGGAAATAATGTTAAAGGGAAAAATAAGAAACTGAAAGCAATGGGAAAAATTCATAAAAAAATCAAAGAACAAACATTGCTGGCAGTGTGGATAGGTTGGACACTCGAAGAAGGATTGTCCTTCTTTAAAGGTTCAACAGAAGTCTACGGATGTCATTCCTCAGGCTCTCGTGCTGACTGAAGGAGGCGGACTCGGTGAGGGGTATGTCTCAGTGAACCCTGAACTCTATATAGTAAAAGAGCCTAACGATTGACTTGTTGATACTGGTACAAATGTACACATTTGTACTGATAGGACCTTTTTTGTGTCTTATCAGGCTTCAGCCGGTGGAACAGTAATGATGGGGAACAGATCTGCAGCCAAGGTACTTGAGTCTGGACGAGTCGAGCTGAGATTCTCAACTAGATGAGTTTGGACTTTGCGCAGGGTGCTGCACGTTCCTCATATCAAGAAGAATGTCTTATCTGGTTCTTTATTAGTTAGCGATGGTTTTCAATTAGACTTTAAATATAATAAAGTAGTTTTTCTAAGACATGGTGTTTTCTTTGGCAAAGGATATTTGGTTGATCATGATCTTTTATTTAGAATCAGATGTGACATTGATAGTTCAGTTAATAATATCTCTGGTTTTGATTCCTCTACTTGTGTTGTTTCAAATATTGAATCTACGGATTTATGGCATGCTAGGCTAGGACATGTGACTTTAAATTCTATGAAAAGAATGATGAAACTTGGCATGATTCCTGATCATATCATAGATAAACTCACTAGATGTGAAATATGTGCTCAAGTTAAGTTGCTTAAAAAGCTTTTTCACGATGTGAATAGGGAAACTGAAATTCTAAACTTAGTACATTCTGGTATTTGTGAGTTTGGTGGCGTGATGACTAGAGATAACAAAAGATATTTTATCACCTTCATATATGATAACACTTGATACTGTTATGTTTATCTGCTTAAAACTAAGGATGAAGCCTTAGAAAAGTTTCTTATCTTTAAAAATGAAGCAGAAACACAAGTCGGTAAAATAATTAAATGTTTAAGGTCATATAGGGGTGGTGAATACACATCTAAGATATTTGATGAACAATGCAAATTATTTGGCATAGTTCATGAGGTCACTGTACCATATTCACCACAATCTAATGGAATAACAGAACGAAAGAATAGAATTCTAACTGATATGGTCAACACTCTTTTACAAAATTCTGGGCTACCATCTTACATATGGGGGGAAGCTTAGGTCTGCTATATTCTGAATAGAGTTCCCCTAAGGCATAAAGATAAGAGTCCATTTGAACTTTGGAGAAATAGGAAGCCAAACCTAAAATATCTCAACGTGTGGGGATGCTTGGCTAAAGTCTTAGTTCCAGAACACAAGAGAAAGAAGCTTGGACCTAAAACAGTTGACGCGATCTTCTTAGGATATATGGAAAATAGTTATGCCCTATCGATTCTTAGTAATTCTGTTAGAGATCATGGGAATAGATACTAGTACTATTGTTGAACTTCGTGATACTACCTTTTTCGAGGATATTTTTTCAATGAAAAAGGAATTCATGAAAATCTAACTAGCAACGTAGCATCCACATCTGGTTCTATTCCACAACAAATAGAAAAGATGTCTAATGTGGGGGCTACCTTTTCTGGACCAAATTAACTTTTGGAGGATGTTGAACCTAGACGAAGTAAGAGGCCTAAGATTGCTAAGGATTTAGGTAGCGACTTTGTCTCCTACCAAATCGAGGGTGATCCTCCCACATACAAGGATGCCATGGCTTCTACCGAAGCAAGACATTGGAAGAATGCCATTAAATCTGAAATGGATTCGATCATTTCAAATGGTACATGGGAATTGGTCGATCTACCTCAAAGGTGTTCCACCATAGGAAGCAAATGGATATTCAGAAGGAAACTTATACCGGACGGATCCATTGAAAAATATAAGGCAAGACTTGTAGCCAAAGGTTTCAAGCAGAAGGAGGGTACTGATTATTTTGATACATATTCTCATGTTACTAGGATGACTATGATTCAGATGCTCATAGCGTTGGCCTCCATACATGATCTCACAATTCATCAAATGGATGAGAAAACTGCCTTTTTATATGGTGATCTTGAGGAGGAGATCTTTATGGACCAACCTGAAGGATTCGTAGCATCTAGTAATGAAAGAAAGGTCTGTAAGCTTGTAAAATCTCTTTATAGACTAAAATAAGCTCCAAAATAGTGGCATGACAAGTTTGATAAGACTATTCAGTCTTATGACTTTATTGTTCATGAATCCGATAAATGTATGTACTCTATGGTTAAAGATGATATATTTGTTGTCTTGTGCCTATATGTCGATGATATTTTAATATTTAGATCAAACATAAGGATAGTGGAAGAAACCAAGATGTTCTTGAGCGGTAAGTTTGAGATGAAGGAATTAGGAGTTGCAAATGTGATTTTGGGGCTCAAACTGATTAGATCTACTAATGAGATAACTGTGTCTCAGTCACGTTATACTGAAAAAGTTCTTTAAAATTTTGGCTATCAGAGCTGTAAATCTATATGCACTCCTTTGATTCATCTAAGACCCTCTACAAGAATAAGAGTGGAGCACCTGTAGCACAGCTACGATATTCCAAGATTACAGGAAGCTTGATGTATCTTGCAGATAACACGGATCCAGCGAGGGTCAAAATAGTCCGACCAAGGCGGGACCACAGTGTCGCTGAGCGACCGCTCACGAAACCCGTATCAATCAGAGATTAACCCACAATAAAGAATAAGTCAATTAAATCTCAAAAATATGGAGTTAAAATTTATTATAACTCTACATGCAAATGTGTATAGGTGTAAGCACAAGTAGAGGTCGAACATTGGGAGCAAAAACAGGTAGCCTACAATTATTCATGTATAAGCTATTCATGTATGCACACAAGTCTATTTTGTGGGTTTTTAAATAAATAAATAAATAAATAAATTGTTCATTTTTATATTTTTATATTTTAATTTTTAATTTCTGATTTTGTATTCTCTTTTTATATTATATATATAATTAGAATATATATATACACACAATATAAGAAAAAGAAGGATAAGGTATTTAAAAATATAAGTAAAAATATTCAAAAATCAGGAAGTAAAATCTTTTTGGCTTTTTTATAATTTTATAATGTTTTTTTTAATTTTCCGGATTTTTTCTAATTTTTTTGGTATTTAAAAAAAATACAAGCAAATAGTGAAACATATTGCTGGACAAAATTAAAATAAGGATGAAAAATATCAAATAATGTCAAAAATTCCTCAAATTAATTTTGAAACAAAGATAGTAAAATACAGAAAATTCAGAAATAGAGATTGCATTTTTATGAATTTTCTGGGATTTTTAATATGTTTATGACGTTTTTGGGTTTTTTTTTTAATTTTTAGGAGTATTGTTTTATATTTTTCAGTGATTTTTGGAGAATAAAATCAAACACATAAAAAGGCACAACATATATTTTTTGGGAAATTTTTCAAAAAAGTTTTTATATTTTTTAGGATTTTCTAATGCGAATAGTAGCAAAAATACCAGTTTTTGAATTTTTATAAATATGAAAATGCACTAAAAATGTAAAATAAAAATATAGCGTGATAATATAATGCAACAAGAGCCTATGGTAATTTTTTGGTGATTTTTGAAATTTTATAGATGCATGCAATAAATAGGGAAAGCAAAAAGAAATTTCAACACTAGCAGTGGTATTCTTGCAAATAAAATAAAGTCCATGGGGTTCTGTGCAAATATACAAAAAAGATTGAACGTTAACATGAGGTTTCAGGACCAAAAACATATTTCAACACCCGCCAAGGGGTCCTTGCAATTTTCCTACTCACGTGGGACTACATGTGACTCACGCGCATAGGGACCAAAACGCAATTTCATAAAGTGTAGGGGTCTGTGTGCAATTTCCACAAAAGCATAACACTGGAAATTTTATTTAATGGAACTTGATGAAATACAAATAAATACAAGGGCATCCATGAAATTTTTCCAAACGCACGTGGGACCGTACGTGATCTGACGTGGAATGGACCTCGATGTAAATACTAGAAACCCATGGGTCTTTTTACAAAATATCCACTTTATTTTAAAGGTTACACAATATTTAGTGTACTAAATAATAAATACAAAAAGACAGGGGCTAAAGGTGTATATTACCCCTTATTAGGCGCTGATGGACGGCAGATCTTCATTCACTTGAACACATGTCGCCCATCTAACGGTTGATGACGCTTCATGGTTGGACGCACGAGATTAGATCTCCTGGCGAGATCAGACGGTCATGAGGCTTGGCATCCAACGGCTGCTGCTACGCCTGGGACCTTCGTCTTGATCAGACGACGATGGAGCAAGGTGGACAAACAGGGACGAAGCTCGCGCGCGGTGAGCTTCGATCGTGAATAGCCGGCGCCTCCGGCCTTCTTCGTCGCCTCTGATGATCTCTGTACGTACCTGGAAGGTCCCCGCGTCTCCTGGTGGTCTCCGCTTGGCCCCTGGAGGTCCCAGTCGTTCAGGCGAGCTCGAGGAAGGGAAGGACCTCCAAGAACCTCTTCTTGGAAATCAATCAAGACCAAGAGGGCTCCTTTTGCATCAAGACCTGCACAGAAAGAATGAGCGGCTCGAGGCGAAGCTCCTCGACCAGGGGTTTGAAGCTTTAGCACAAAAATGAAGGTGGGCGGCGAGGTTCCGACGAACGGCGAAGTTGGAACCTCGATTCGTGGGGCCACGAGGGATCCGGTTGATCTGGGGCGTGTGGATGAGAGAGAAAAGTGATAGGGAACGAGATAGGAGTGATACGAGCGTTGAAGGTTAACTGGATGGGATGGGAGTCATCGTCAGAGCGGAGCTCCGGCAAACTACGACTCAACCGAATCTGGGCGATTTACTCAACTAAATGCTACACTAAATGCTAGAAATAAAAGCTGGAAGTAAAACCTACCTAATAAAGCAAGAAAAGGTACCTGGTGTGGAATCAGGGAGCGTGGCGTCGCCAGAGCTCTGCCGTGGGTGCAGCTTCCACCTCCTCCGACCAATTCAAGACGCCAAAGACATCCTCCTGCCACGAGGAAACCTCCAGGACCGAAGACGAGGAAGGGAGAAGACTAAAACTGACCAAATTTTCGAAGGAGGTCGGAGCTTCTTATTTATAAACATCACAAGGCACCCTTATTGACCGGCTAAAATCAAAGAATCCAATGTGTTTACGAGCAATCTAAGATATTGGCGTGATTGTACAATGATCCAGGAACAATTCTTGTGAAGGAAGCGAATTCGATCGATGGACGAGACGTCCATAAAAAATGCCAGAAAATCGGGGATTCAACAGGTCTGACGGGTCAGACACGCGGATGGGACAGTTGACCAGAGGTCAACGGTCCGCCTCCCCTGATTGGTCCACGTAGAGCACTACAGGACAAAATAGGGGGTTTTTATTCGAAAATAAATTATTTTAAATAGTAAATGATTTTATTATTTTTTGAGTATAAAATAAAAAAATGTTTATTATTTTATGTAGTATTTAATATGATTTTATTTATTTTTTTGGCTTGATTTATTAGTAGCTAAATTTTATGAGTGTATTTATAGGTATATTTACCTACGTTTTGTGTATTTTTATTTTTATTTTGTATATTTTGTTTTATTATTTCATTTTCTTATTTTATATATTTATAACTTATTTTTGTGAGTATAAATATATTTTTATTTTATTTTTATGAGTTTATTTGCATATTTAAATAAATAGGTATATATAATATGTTGGTATACTTATAGGTTTTTATTTTGCCTATGTTTTGGATACATTTTATTTATTTAATGAATTTTATTGGTTTTTGTTTTGGATTTACATTTTTAATGGAATATAGATAATATTTACAATTTAATAAAAATATAAATGAATAAAAGAATGAAATCCCTTTTTTTATTTATACACAAGTAATACATAGGTATTTTACCTATGTAATTACATAGACTTATTTTATTTGAGGTTTTCTTTTTGGGTTTCTTTTAATTTTCATATGTACATGTATTATGTATATAATTTACAAAATTCTAAAAATATAAATTTGTAAAAATAATGAATAGTGAATATAATGAATATTTTAATCGATATTACATATAAAAGGGGCCCAAAACCTCACTTTTAAACCGTAGATCCGCAAAATATGGCACCACCCTCATTAAATAGCTCATGAAAAGTTATATACAATTAGAGGTGATTTTGCTATGTTTTGAGTTTTTATTTGGAAGATATGGGTCTGTGAAGTTTGGTTTCTGGCCTTTTATTTTGGGTATAAAATGTACACTGTGTATCCTTTTTATACAAACTCAATTTTGTATTTTTATTTACATTATTATCTACAACTTTTATGTACACAATTTCTTTATTTGATGAATAAATAATTAGATACAAAATAGGTGCCAAAAATGCATAAATCAATAATGAATAAATGAACTATTTGTTGTATGTCTGGTCCTTATCTCCCCCTACTTTATTCCTTGTCGACCAATTCCATTATGGACTTGGTCTCGGGGTCAGGTTCATAAAACATTTGCCATATTTTATTCCTTTTTCTTTTCTTCTCTTTATTCTATAATTTTGGCATTAAAAACCTTATTTTATGTACAATAAATGCAATGAATAATGAATGCTATTGTAGACAAATTACTGTTATTTACATGTATTATATAGGGTTTTCAAGGCCAAAATGATAGAATAAAGGTGATGAAATAGAGATTCATCACCCCCTATACTTGCCTTTGCTAGTCCCTAGCAAATACTTATGCAATAAGTACAAAAAGAACAAAGAGTAAGAAGAAAAGAAAAAGAAGATTGAAAAAGATAGAGTGAATAGGATTGCTTTCAGTGCAATATCTGTCCTTACAAAATCAGAATTTGGAGCTTCTGTTAGACCTTGGCATGAAAATGTGTGTGGAACCTGCTTGGAAACTAACTTTAAAACACAACAGCCTTCAAGAGTCACAATACTTGGTTCAAATCACCTCAATAGCCAGGTCAGAACTAGCCTACATCATACGCAAACCCTTATGACTATGAAGCTAACTTGTACAGTGTATGTGATAGTGTCTCTCCCCATGAAATGACAAAGGAACTGACTTCTCCAGAATGACAACCCAATGATTCCCCAATCCAGCCCTCTACCGTCGAGGAGCGGGGTATTCCCTTCTAAGTTCAAGTTGCATCCGACTCAAGAGGAGGAGGGGAAGAAGAGAATGGATGGTAGCCAGTGTAGCTACATATCCTGGGATGCAAGACCAGTGTAGTCAAGTCATCCAGCTGCAGGCTCACATGGTATAACTTTGATGCTCAAGCTTGCTTATTTTCTATACAACACATATACATACTTCGACAGGCACTTTTATTTTTATTTTCAAGCCTATCCATTTTTTGGACTTATTTATTTATTTGAAATACTATTCACAGCAGCATTTACATAAGGGCTTTTTCCTCTTGAGCCAGAAGACCATCCCTCTTTTAAAGCTTTATTGCAACCCACACTCTCCTGTCATTCGACTTCATTGAAACAGGACCAGGTTGGGGTGCACTTCCCTCCCTAGACGAGGATGAATGTTTCCACCCGTGTGCGTCATAGACTGGAAAATCTAACCCCCTCACCACTCCAACTGAGTTGATCCAAGTGAAAGGTGCAAGTGTCCAAGTTAGGTCACGGTCGTCAAGAATCATGCGTGTGTCTCGAAAAGTTCTATTTAGTCAGTTGAGGTGACTTGAATCCAGCCCTGATTTCTCAAAGAATTAAGTCTGAATAGTTCTGAAGTATCTTAAACCTAGTTCCCATAAGGCTCCAGTGCAGTTAGGTGTGGTAAGGTCCAACCAAGCTCCAATTTTAGACTTTATTGGACTAGTTCAATTATCAAGCTCACTCAAAAAGAATATGAATGATATGCACATGCTATGCACAATGAATGATGTAATTTTTCACATAGAATTTTAAAAAGAATCAAAGAACCTTTTTACACAAAGAATTTTTGCAAATAAAAAGATTTTAAGCACACAAAGTATAAAATATTTACAGCTATTTACACGGGTGTGCTTCTTTATTCACAAGAATTAAGAATTTTAAGGAATTTACAGATGTTAGCCTGTTTGTTCTAAGTACATATATATGTATACAATTGATAAGGAATTTTTATTTAACAGATTTACAGATATGTCCATTTTCTTCACAATTAATTTTGAAAACATTTTCAAAACTATAGTATACAATAATTTTTGCAAAAATTTACAAACATTTGAAAGCCATTTTGCAAAGATTTGACATACTATGTATATACATTTTCCACAATAGTTTTTACAAACTTTTTTCAAACCATTTGCACATAGGTTTTCAAATCCTTTATTTCACACAAAGAAAAGAATTTTACAAACAAAACGATTTTATACAGGTTGAAAACATTTCACAAAAAGTTTTCCAAACAGTTCACACTATTTTTCAAATCATTTACAAAGATATTTAACCTAATTTATTAATCAGTATATACACAGAAAAACTACATTTTATGTACAAAATGGTTTAGGCTCTTATAAGTTTTATTTGGAATTATTGCTTGTTTTTGCATGAGAGACTTTTGTGTATACTCCTCAGACTTATTTGAAAATCATTTTCCAAATACTTTGAAGACTATAGTCCAAAATATTTTTACAAACATGTACACGCATTTGAAAATTACTTTGCAAAGGTTTTCGAATAGTATAGATAGATTTTTCAAAATAAATTTTACAACCATTTTTCCCACCATTTGCAAACCGTTTTTCAAACATTTTTATTTCAATCAAAGAAAGGAAATTTTAGCAAACAAAACTATTTTGCAAAGGTTGAACACTTTTTACGTAATTTTTCAAACAATTTTCAAAAGATTTCTTCACAAGGAGATCATTTTGCACAAAGCATTTTTCCTGATTTATTAATCAGTATGGAAAAAAGAGTCTGAGGAGCTCACAATCATTTTTTTATAGAAATACTTTTAACATTACTTTTAGCTCCAGGTAGTATTTTTGTTTTCAGTATAAGTTATGGCTTGCAGTATATACAAAGTATATACGACACCCTATACTTATCTTGAGCTATGTCCTCATAGATCGGAGAGGAAAGCGAAGACATAACTCGTACTGCGTATAGACAAGTCTAACGAACGAATGAATGAATAAATAAATAAATATAGGAAGGAATGAACAAATGAGAAGTTGGCCGTCCCCCCTATACTTAGGATCAAATAATCCTAAGTATAGCAGACTGTACACAAAACAGGGAGGGTCAAGGATGGGAATAAACGGATCGTACTCAGATTGTCTCCCCCTATACTTAGGGTAAAATATCCCTAAGTATAGACAAGAAGAGGAGACAATGGAGAGGATCAAGGAATAGAGAAACTCGGGGTGCACACCCCCCTATACTTAGGACAAAGTGCGTCCTGAGTATAGAAGACTGTCAACAAGGGGCGACTCCTATTTTTGATAGAAAAAGAAGATAGAAAAGGAAAAGAAGAAAAGAAGAATGGAAGAAATCATATAAATAGTTTTTGAAGTGCGGTATTTGAATCTTCTGGTGCTGCCAATGTGGTGGATATCTCATCAAGGCGTAGAAGCTGTATGGAGACAACAAAGGCCAAAAACGTATCAGGCTTGAGGTAAGGCTTCAGGAGTTTACCATTGACGACGAATGGTTGTGCGTCAGGAGATAATTCTGATATGACAATACTTCCATGGTCACGCAATTCACAAACTCAGAATGGCCCTGTCCACTTACTCTTTAATTTGCCCGGGAAGATCCGTAACTTTGCATCAAATAACCACACATTCTGTCCAACTTTAAAGGTCTTTCGTCTGATGTGCCGGTCATGCCAGCATTTCACCTTTTCCTTGTATATCAATGTGTTATCGTATGCATAGTCTCAGAACTCCAAGAGTTTGTTCAGGTCATCTTTTATTTTCTGACCACTTTTCCGTGAGTCCAAATTGCACATGTTAATTGCCCATAAAGACTTGTGAATTAATTCGATGGGCAAATAACATGGCTTCTCATATACAAGACGATAAGGTGACATGCTCAAGGGAGACTTGTAAGCAGTTATGTAAGCCCAGAGGACTGAGTCCAAGAGTTGAGACCAGTTCTTTCTGTCCGGCCTCACAAGTTTCTGAAGGATCGTCTTGATTTCTCTGTTCGATAATTCGGCCATGCCATTGGTCTGAGGATGATAAGGGGATGCGACACGATGGTCAATGCCGTACTCCTTCGTTAATTTCTTGACCTCTTTGTTAATGAAATAGCTACCTCCATCTGATATGAGAATCTTCGGAATCCTGAACCGCGCAATGATGTTATCTCTTAAGAATTGGCACACTGTCCGGCTGTCGGCGGCTCGGGCGGGAATAGCTTCAACCCAACGACTCACGTAATCAACGACAAGAAGGTGCTGAAAACCCTGACTGTTAGGGAAAGGTCCCATGAAATCAATGTCCCATGTATCAAAAACATCTGCTATCCGAATGATCTTCAGGGGCATCGAATCTTTTGCAGTGAGTGTACTCTTCAATCTCTAACAGTCAATGCATTGTTTGACAAATACTGCTGCATCCTTGAATAGTGTGGTCCACCAGAAGCCACACTGCAGCACTTTAGCTCCCGTACGGTCTCCAGAGTGATGTCCACCAGATTCGAGCGAATGACAGTGCTCGAGGACACTCAAATGCTCCTCCTGAGGTATGCACCTGCGCTAAATGCAATCCGCCCCTTCCCCGAATAAGAGAGGATCTTCCCATTGATAAAAACGGATGGTCGACATGAAATTATTCTTCTGATTTTTCGTCCAATCTGATGGTATGACCCCTGAGGCGAGGTAATTGACTATATCAGCATACCAAAGGAGGGAATCCACTGCTAAAATCGACTCATCTGGAAAGGTTTCTGTGATAGGTGCATTGTTCAGTGGAGGCTCTTGCTGCTCAATTCTGGAGAGATGGTCTGCTACCACATTATGGACTCTAGGCTTGTACTTGATTTCCAAATCAAATTCTTGGAGGAGAAGGATCCACCTAATCAGTCTAGGCTTGGCATCCTTCTTCTGCTATAGGTACCGGATAGCAGAGTGGTATGTAAAAATGATAACTTTTGATCCAAGCAAATAAGATCTGAACTTTTCCAGGGCGAAAACCACAACCAGCAACTCTTTCTCTGTCACAGTGTGATTTCTTTGCACCTCATCTAATGTTTTACTAGTATAGTGAATGACATAGGGCACTTTTTCTTTTCTCTGTCCTAGAAGAGTCCCGACTGCAAAGTCTGACGCATCGGTCATGATCTCAAAAGGGAGAGACCAATCCGGTGGCTGTAGGACCAGAGCTTGAGTGATAAGCTCCTTCAGTTGGTTGAAAGCAAGGAGAACCTGCTAATCAACATTGAACTCAGTTTCCTTGCATAAAAGCTCTGTTAAAGGTCGGACAATGCGGTTAAAATCCTTGATGAATCGTCTGTAAAACCCCACATACCCCAGGAATGACCTTACATTTTTGACAGACTGAAGTGGCTCTAGATTGGCAATAACATCCACCTTTGCCGGGTCAACTTCCATGCCACGTTTGGAAACGACATGATCCAGCACAATCCCTTCGGTGACCATGAAGTGGCTCTTTTCTCATGAAAGCACTAAATTGACTTCACGACATTTCTGAAGTACTCTGTCTAGGTGCCCAAGACAAGAATCAAAACTATCACCATAGACTGAGAAGTTGTCCATGAACACCTCGAGAAAACTGCCTACCATCTTGGTGAAAACTGCTAGCATGCATCTCTGGAATGTCGCAGGTGCATTGCATAATCCAAAGGGCATTCTCCTGAAGGCGTAGGTGCCGAACGAGCAAGTGAAGGTAGTCTTCTCTTGATCTTCGGGAGTGATTGCCACCTGGTTGTACCCGGAATACCCATCCAAAAAGCAGAAGAACTCCTTTCCTGCTAGTCTTTCCAAAACTTGATCAATGAGTGGTAAGGGGAAGTGGTCCTTCTTAGTTGCTGCATTAAGACGGTGGTAGTCAACACACACCCGTCAGGATGTTGGTACCCGAGTGGATATTTCCTCTCCTTTGTCATTGGTAACCACAGTAAGCCCTGATTTTTTGGAACTACATGCAGTGGGCTTACCCATTTCGAATCAGAGATGGGATAGATTAAGCCTACATCACACCATTTCGTGATCTCTTTCATGACGACGTCCCGGAGGTTTGGGTTCAGCATTCTTTGGAATTTGCGGGACGGCCTAGCATCTTCTTCCAGATAAATGTGGTGTGAACACAAAGCTGGATTTATCCCACGGAGATCTGATACGCACCAACCATGTACCTTGCGGTTCTTTTCTAGAACCTCGAGAAGTCGAGATTCCTGATCTGGGTTCACCCTGCTACTAATGGTGACCGGATACATGTATTCTTCACCCACAAGGAAAACATACTTCAGGCCTGCAGGAAGTGGCTTGAGTTCTGGTCCTGATCCATCCAACTTATTGATCACTTCAGACACTATATTGGTGGTGGGATGTTCTTCATTGATGGAGCTACCATCCTCAGTATTTTGTTGAGATCTCGATGATGTGCCAAATGGTATTGTACTTGGCTCATTATGTTCGAGCTGGAGTGAATTCTTGAAATCACATAGTTACGCCAGCATCTGAGAGTTTGTCTCCCAAGAATCATAGGAGCATAGGTCAACTATGATTTTCAAGTCCTCCTCGAGAGTGAGGATTTCTCGGGTCCATGAATTATTCAATGAAAGTGAAGAGCCCCTGATCTTTGCAATAAAGCCACAATCTGCTTCTGATACTGCATGGCTCTCATCAGTCGTGGCGTTCGACTCTCTGATCATGTTTATAGTGATCTGCTTGTCGTCCAAGCGAAAAGTGATCTTGTCAGATCCGTAGTCAACCACGACACCTGAGGTACGCAAGAATGGTCAGCCAAGGATGATAGGGGTCTGGAGTAAGGGTGCGGGTGAGTCCATATCGAGGACCACAAAATCAACAGAGAATTGCATCTCCCACACCTTCACCACAACGTCTTCCATCAGACCTTTAGATCGATTGGTGGATCGGTCGGCGAAATGAAGGATCATCTGTGTCGGCTTGAGCGGACCTAGCCCAAATTCTTGCATTAGGGATGAGGGCAAAAGGTTGATAGAAGATCCGCTGTCTAGGAAAGTACACTCGAAGACCTGATCAAATATCCCACAACTGATAAGAGGTGCTCCTTTGTCTTGTTTCTTCTGGGGGAGATTGCTGATAGCTGCGACAGTGGCCATGGAAAGCACGTGCCTCTCGAACTGATTACGTTTGTTCTTGCATGCTGGTCGACGCCTGCTGGTACAAGCTTCTTTCAAACCTTTCTTCACAGCTGGCATATATTTCATGGCCTTCAGTAAGGGAATCTCAACGGTTAAGTTATCTATTATTTCCACAACTCCAGGATCAGACAATGCACTTTTTCATTTTGCAATTTTTTAGATTTTTCTATTGCATTAGGAAAAGGAATATTTACATCACAGGAAGGCAAAATAGAGTTCTTATTTACATCAGAATTATCGTCCACAAAATTGTTGTACATCCGGACTACAAAAAGAAGTACAAGCTGGATCCTGAGATACTGGTGCTGATGGGTGAGTAAAAAGTAGGCCGTCTGCTCCGTCGGTTGGCGAGGGATTGGCTGCAAGCGGCTGCTCCTCCGAGGCTAGCGCGACTTTACTTCGGCTGCAAGATTCTTTTTGTTCTTTTTGATTTTGCTGATTTTTTTGTAGTTTTTGTTGATGAAGATGGTGGTGGATGACTGTTGGAATGTCTCCTCCATCTTCTTCCTCATCTGTCCCTGTAGCTGGCGCGATTGATGCAGAAGATGATGATTCACCTGGTTCTTTATTCTCCCCATTCTTGTAGCAAGCGGAGGTAAGGCCCTACCGCTCCTGAGAGTGACAGCATTAGAACAAACAATAATATCATTTTCCGACTCTACAGATGCAGACAAGACATCACATTTTACCTGCTCTTTCTTTTTAAAGCTATTGGGATTGGCCTCGACCTGAGCTGGGATATTGGTCTTGGTGACGGTCAGGTCGTTGAGCCTCTTGGTCATATCTGATAGCCCTTTGACAAGTTGGACCAAGCAATCTAAGGTCGGGTTCATAGGATTTACCTCAGTGGGTTCAGCGTGCAGACCACGTTGTTGCTGCATGTGCTGGTGCTGAGGTTGTTGGTGGTGTTGGGGTGGTGCAGGAAGCTGAAGTTCTTGCTACGAGGAAGAGGGATACTATTGGTATTGCTGAGGTGGAGCGGACGCATACTGATGAAAAGGATGTGGTTGGCGGTAATGCGGCTGCTGATGATACTGATTCTTCCTCCATTGATTCGCATATGAGGGAGGCTGTTGATACTGTGGCGGCGGCTGTGAGGACTGCCCAAATCAACCACCCTGAGGTTGGTGGTATTGCCGGTTGGCAGGTAGCTGACCCTGAGATTGTCCCATAGGACGGGTCGGTTGTGCTTCATTGCTCCAAACCCCGTTGACTTCTTGAATCAGGGGTGGTGGTGGGAAGACTGGATCAGATCTTGGTAAAAACTCTGGTTGGTACACAACCATCTGCTGCTGCGGCTGGCCCTGGTCGGGCGCCTGCATGTAGTACACGTGCTGGACTGCCGGTGGCTGTTGGCTCGGCTGAGGCTGATGTGGCGGTGGTAGATCATCCTTCTTCTCAGCTGGAGCTTCTGATGGTGCTGCCGACTGAAAAGAGTCGATGGTTCCCACCAACAGTTCTAATTATTTGGTGATCTGATCTAGCTTGTCAAGATTCTGGGTCCTCTTTTCGATCACATCAAGTTTCTTTAGGTCCTGTGATCGTTTCTCGATGATATAATCCTTCGAGAGATGGCCCCTGATGATGCTGAGGTTGGAGCTCTCATCTCTCTCCTCCTCGTGAGACGCTGCCATTTGCACTTGTTTCTGGAGGATCTGGGGATGCTTTTGGTATGCTTTTGATGAAGAGAGGGCGACCTCTCCTTCGGCCATTTCTTCAAATATCTACCAGACTACATCTTCATCCTTATTGAAATGTGAGCCCCCACATGCTGCGTCGACGAGCCTTTGCCTTTCAATGTTCAGGCCCTCAAAGAAATGTTGGACCAAGCTGGTCTTTGGGATCTCATGATGAGGGCATTTCTCTTGTAGATCTTTAAACCTCTCCCAGGCTTCATGGATAGATTCGTGGGCTCCCTGGGAGAAGTTGCTGATTTGTGCTCGCATCTGGATGAACCGACCGAGAGGGTAGAACTTGTGCAGGAAAGCAGACTTCAGTTCCTCTCAGGTTGTCACAACCTTCCCCAGATGGTTGACCCAATATAGGGCCTTGTCTTGCAGGTTGAAGGGGAATGCCATCATTTTGACAATGTCCAAAGGGACATTGGGATAGTGAGTAGTACGACAGATGCGTGAGAACTGCTGCAGGTGGATGTACGACTCTTTACTGGTATTTCTATGGAAAGACAGAAGAAGAGCGAGGAACTGGGGTTTCAGCTCAAAGTGAGCATGCACCGGTAGAATGAGGATCCACTCGGTCATCTAGCTGTCTCCAGGATTATAGGTCTCCTGCAGTGTAGGTTTGGGTCTCCCATTTTCTCGCTCTTCCTCATCATCCGGAGGTCCACCACCTCCTCGTCATCCTCCTCCCTCGGCTCTGTTCATTATGTCATTCAACATATCCTGAAAAGCGGTATGTGCTAGGTCCTGCTCTGTCAGCTGCTGTTGGATGGCATGTATGGATGCCAATAGTTGTGCATTAACCTGATTCTGATCAGGCATCTGTCCTTCTGGCGGGGGTGGCTGCTGACCCTTGCCCTTTCCTTCAGTATCCATGTTAGGGTCTGAGTCTGGAGAAACGAATTCCGGAATAGAATCCAGGGCTTGGTCTTTCTTCTATCTGCAGAATGTGAATAAGACCACTTTTAATATCATTCAGCAGCCATGATGGATCTGAAATCAAGGTCAATCCCAGCATGTTATGAATGGAAAAAGATATGGACTGTGATCGACTTCCATTCACAACGACGAAAGTGGGACAAAAGTGATCCCAGTTTATTGGGTGGTCAAAAGAAAAGTAGAAGACAAGGAGTTTGGAGATCAATCCGCAAAGTCCGGGTCGGGTTCTCGGGAATCACCTCGAATATATTGGCGAAGTCGAGTCTATGGAATCGATGTGGGTGTCAGTGGGGTCTCGATGGAAACCATCTATAGATCGACTTCGTGAAGCACAAGAAGGATTGTATGTTGGAGGAAGGATACGATGGTCAACGAGGAATGAAAAGGAGTGCAAAACAGTAGCAAGGCTCGACTGAGCGGGGTTCAAAGGAGAATGATACAACGAAATTTGCGCAAAGGCGCAGGACTTGATCTTTTAACCTTAATCTAGATCCATACAAACACAATACAAAATTGGGTTCACCAACTTACGCCATGTGAAGCCGTGAAGGTTCGGCTACTTATTATCTTTTTGGTTTTAGAGTTGTTATTTTAGGTATATATTTTAACAAGTCCTTAGTACGCTAACCCTATAGAAGAGAAAGTACTGCCATAAAAGAATCTCGTACTTGTCCTCCTCCTTTGTAACATGTAGTCTGTTGATGAATCTCGTATTCATCATGCTAAAAACTCCTTATTAAAATCCCTGCTTAAACAAGCCAATAAAAATATCATCTAATTCTTTGTTTTTATCATGTACTATATTGTGTATAAATTACCATTAATTTATAGTATTTAATTTCCCTTATTGTTCTTGTAATTATTTTAGCCTCAAAAACCCCTAAAAATTAGGTAGATAACTTGTCTATAAATCGCTGACCCTTAAAAAGATAAAAAATACAAAAAGATCTCAAAACCGCAAACTTGGTGTTTTTATCCCCTTGAAAATACCCCCAAAAATAGCTTTTGTACAGATGACCTATTTTGACTTTTTGACCAACATGAAAGTTGTAGATCTCATTGAGACGAGCAACTTTCATGTTTTGACTTTTTCCTAATTCGGCTTCTAACTATTTCTTTTCTAGTTTTCTTTATTTTTATTTGTGAATTAATCTGATTGGGCCACGTGGCGCCCTCTGGGCCGCCCACGTGGCCCGCTCCTCTTCACGCCACCCGGCGCCCTTCCTGGGCCGTTGGATCCGCTCCACCCCGCCTCCATCCTCGTCGTTCACTCCGCTCCAATCCTCAGCCGTTGATCTGACTCCCAGATCAGATCATAGCCGCCCACTAGTACCAGTCCCTTAGCCGCTCGATCGATCTCTCATCCTACGCCTCTCCGTGCGCCACGTCGCATCTTCACGTCAGCCACTCGATCTCCACATCATTCCATCATGACCGCTCTTTAGCGCCCTTGTACGATCTAACCCCTCCAAATCAAATCTGAGCCACACATTAACGCCGCAACGCTAGCCCTCAGATCCACTCCCATCCCTCGGCCATCAACGCACCATGTCTCCCCTTCACTTCAGCCGCCAGATCGCACTTGCATCCTAGGGTCCACTGTCATCCACGTTACTCAAACCTTCCCGACCATCCGATCATGCTCAACTCTTCATCTAGACCACTCGTTAGAGCCTAAACCTCCGCCGTAGGATCAGATCTTTGACCTGATCCCATCCCTCCATCAGCGCACCCTCCTGGTCGTTGGATCGAACGATCCAACGGTCCAGAACCCGTCGTCAACCTCCGTAACCCCCCTCGCCTCCAGCCGTTTCACCTCGCGCATCCTCCGTCCCCTTCCTTTTTTGGCCGACACCCCGACCTTCCCCTCGAGCTCCTAACGCTCCTCTACGTAGCCAGGTCTTCCGCCACCCTCGCGGAACCCCCTCCCTTCCTCGCCATCACTCCCACACCATTAAACCCTCACTCCAAAACGTCCCTCCACCACTGAAACAGCCGGTCACCCCCATCTATAAAACCCCTTCCTCCGCCACTGCTGCACCTCGTCCACCATTATTGGGCTATGCCCTAGTCTCCTCCGCCCCTCCGGTGACAGCAGAGGGGTAGAACGTCGAGGCAAAGACGGGTCTAGCTCGGTGTTGACCCACAGCAATTCTTCGCCGTGTCTTGGTGATTCCGGTCACCATTTGAGCCCGTTGGCTGGCTGACCATCTGGGCGACGACTGGAGGCTTTCAAAAAGCCTCAGCACAAGCTCATCCTCCGCCAGGGTTCCCCTTCCCGATGAGGTTTCTTTGCCTCCTTCTTTTTCGATTCTTTTTCTCCTAATTCTTACACCACCTACAGCCACTTCCACCCTCATCTGATCCATCTACTAGTTCCGCTGAACCACTCCGACCTTCGCCGCCCATTTTTCCCTTCTCCGGAACCCCTCATGCTCCGATCACCTCCTTCACCGCCCGCCGGAGAAGAAGACCCCGGGCCCCCGCTTCCAGCCACCCTCGGCCCCCAGTCCACTCACTTCACGTCCTTTCATGCTTCGGTGAGTATTTCTAACGTCTGCAGGTCAAACCCCTTCAATGGTCGGAACTCGCGCCTCCTTGCCGATCTCCAGCTCCGCCTCTGATGAACAAATCCCGCCGAGCATCTCCCGACAGCCACAAAGCTTCTGCGAGTCAGAGAGACCTCCGCCGGCACCTCCCCGAGTTCCCTGAACATCTGCCTTGCACGGAGGAGCTCGGCGGAGCAATCATCGGGTTGCCGGAGCCCCGCCTCCTCCAGTGGCCTGCGAAGAAGGAGAAGTCACAGTTGCCGTCCAATCATCAGGATTGGACGGCCCAGATGATGCCACTTGCGTGACCCGAGCCTCCTGCCCAACCTACAGGCTCGGGTCATCCGAGCCTCAAGCCAAACCTTCAGACCACGCCACGTAGTCCCGAGCCTGAGCCGCCTCCCGAGCCTGGGCCCTCGCGTGTACGGCACGTGAGGCCTGGGTAATTTGCACGAAAGACCCTGTAGTTTATGGTAATTGCATACAGGTCCCCAGGCACGTGCCTCACGTGTGTGCCTGGGTATTTTACAGGGAAGCCCTCCAGACTTTGAAGATTTGCAAAAAGGCCCCCGCGCGCAAATGGAGAAATTACAAAATGGCCCAGGCGGTTTTTGGTATTTGCATTTAGGTCCCTCCAGGGACCTAAATGCAATATTTATCCCTTTATTTTATTGCATTTTTATTACAATTATCCCCTTGCACTGTTTTTAGCATAACTTGAGCATCGTAGGTCCAAATTGCATGATTTTAGTGTCGTTTTGATCCCTGTTTTGTCCTCTACATTTTAGCATGCTTATTTGTCTCATTTGACACTGTTTTAAATTAAGTGATTTTTTATGTTAAAAATGGGACCATGCTCTAATTGTCTTGCTTGATTTGATGACCGATTTTTAATGATGTGTTCAAAATGACTCTAACTTCATTCTATATTGTGTTGCTCACATTTTAGGGAATAATTCTGGCATTTTATTCTTCATGCATATTCCTTTGCATTATTTGCCCATGCATTATTTTAACTTGCATAAAAACAAGATAAAAATGCATGCATCATGGCATCGCCTTGTAAATATCATAGTGCATCATAAATTGCATATGGACCTGAAATTGAGATTAATTGACATTATGCCTTCATGAATCAAAATTCAATACTCAGATTAGGCTGCCGTATCCCTGTGTTCGACCTTGGTACACTTACCAAGTATAAATATTCCACAGCATTCAAAGTCTGTGGTTTTTGCTGAACAAAATTCGCCTCCTGTACTACAGCATAATTTCACACTATTATTGAGGCAAATTTCGCGTTCATCAAATGGCGCCGTTGCTGGGGATGCAGCTTTGCTTAATTTTTGGATTTGATTTTTTTATTTATTTCAAAAACTTTCAGGTCCTCATTTCATGCATCATTTCTTGGCATATCAATTGCTGATTTATTGTCTCCAGGTTTCCTAACGTTTATCTTTTGTGGCAGGGCCCATGGTGATCGAGGACGCTTGATCCGCATGGAGGCGTGAAGTCAAGAACTTTCGCTGAAGAGGCCGCAAGAGACCCTGTGAAGGATTTGGGAGATTTTATCAGTCAACTTGCATTGCATGTTGTAAAAAAAGAGAGAGAGAAAGACACTGCATCTGCATATTTATTTTTAGTCCTGCATATTGTACTCAAAAAAAATCCCCCTCACACACACACACACACACCTACACTGCACATATTCACCCCCACCCTCCCCATGTATATTTCACTCTCTCCCTCTCTCTATCTCTCTCTCTGTGTGTATATCTATTCTTCACGAACTCCCTCCCCCTCACCCTTGTATCATAGAACCCCCCCTAACGCAGACCTTACTTAGGCTATTTGTAGCCTAAGTATAGGGGGGACCTGCCTGCTCTTCCATCCCTCGTCCCGTCTTCTTGTACTTAGGCCAATTTCGGCCTAAGTATAGGGGGACCCTCCTCCTCAGTTCCGCTATATCACGCTATACTTGAACCAAGCCTTGGCTTCATGGCACTTGTGCTATGAGGACATAGCAAATTTTAAGTATAGGGGGGTATACCGTATATTATTGTATATTACTTTAGCCTTAGCTCGCGTTTTTAAAACTTTTTAAAATTTCATTTTTTGGGCTGGGTTTTGGTAAACTAATCAACTGAGTAAAAACCTGTAAAAATTAAAAATTGAGGGTTTAATTTTTGTAAATTTTCCTGTATTAAAAAAATAAATAAAAATAAAAATAAAAAACTGAAAATCTTTCTTGTGAGGTTAACTCTGACTACTAGGTTTAGTAGGCATTTTCAGTGAGGGAACCTCGGTCTCCCTTAGCAGAGTGGGTGGTTTAGAGGACATCGCATACGGCCCCGTCCTCAAGTAACACGGGCCTCGGCCCGACTTACACCCATACTGGCTGAAAGTGTATACTTTTATTTGAGCCTGGGCCAGTCATTGTCTCTCCAAGGAATTAAAAAAAATTAAAAAAATCATCAAAACCCAGAAAAATTTGCAAAAGCTAAAAATCACACAAAAATTCACTAACCCGAGGAGTTGGTGTAATCCTGACACATTCACACTCACACAAAGGCTTGAGGATTTTAAGGACACTAGATCTCTGGGATCTTGAGAGTCTGAGTTAACATGCCTTAGTCATTAGGGTTTTCCTGACTTAAATATCCACACTCCTCTGGTTTGAAAGATTTGAGTGCTATATTGCACTCTTAATCTCTACTTTCAAGAAAATATGATCAGCACAATCACTTCCACAACTGCATGATTGATGAGCTGAGTTGAGATATCACTTGAGGAACTAGGATCAGAGAATCAAGTTTAGACTCGATCTTATGATATTCGAGGATGGGATAAAGTTAATGAAGGCTTCAGAAAACCTGAGTGTCAGCAAAAACCCTAGCCAGTATGTGAACAAGATTCATATGCTATCTCTTGATATTTACCTAAAAGTGCCAGGGTGTGATGTAACTTAAAGGAACTTGTTGATCAGTGTGCGTCAATCTCTTGGTAAAAGCAGTGGAGCTAGCCAACAAAAGAAATGAAATGTCAAAGAAAAAGCTCTAAATCCAAAGTCAAATTCCAAATGAGCTTCCACCAATGGCGAGCGCTCCCAAACATTTTCAAGTGTCCACTTGGACCAAGCGCTAATTAGGACCAAGGAGTCGGGCTGACACCACAAAAAGGGCCCTGCATCGTAAGCGATACAAGTCTGGGTGTCGAAGGTATCTTAGATACTCAGAAAAGACACACCCCGGTGTACTCCCAGAAAAATAAGTGCAGACGACTCCAACTCTCTTGACGGACACATTGATCAACAAATTAATAATTTACATGTGTTGAGTAAAAGGCACTCGAGAGGTCCCTTATTCCAATGTGAGGGTGAGAAAAATAGACACAATCCCATGTCCCTCCATCATCTGGTCGTCCATCTACACTTTCAAGTCTGACAAACTATAGAGACGGTTGACTGAAGCAAGAGTAGACTTCTTCCCTAGTATTGAGGATTAGGTCTAGAGGAGAGTCTTCGGGACTGGAACTTTGAGTGATGCATCAACTCGGCTCTCATGAAATGCAGTACACTAAATGTCATATCCTTATATTATATGTACAAAATGAGAGTCTGATAATCAGAAAAGTTGGATTCCTTCCGACTAAGGCTTGGATAAACCCAGAATTTTAGGATCACTTAGGTCAAGGGTCTTCGAAAGATCAAGCCTTGAAAATTTCACGCGCACTGTCAGGAATTAATCCGACTCCTTCATTCTTTAGATGCTCGAGGACGAGCATAGTTTAAGTATAGGGGTATGATGAATCTCGTATTCATCATGCTAAAAACTCCTTATTAAAATCCCTGCTTAAACAAGCCAATAAAAATATCCTCTAATTCTTTGTTTTTATCATGTACTATATTGTGTATAAATTACCATTAATTTATTGTATTTAATTTCCCTTATTGTTCTTGTAATTATTTTAGCCTCAAAAAAACCTAAAAATTAGGTAGATAACTTACCCTTAAAAAGATAAAAAATACAAAAAGATCTCAAAACCGCAAACTTGGTGTTTTTATCCCCTTGAAAATACCCCCAAAAATAGCTTTTGTACAGATGACCTATTTTGGCTTTTTGACCAACATGAAAGTTGTAGATCTCATCGAGACGAGCAACTTTCATGTTTTGACTTTTTCCTAATTCGACCTCTAACTATTTCTTTTCTAATTTTCTTTATTTTTATTTGTGAATTAATCTGATTGGGCCACGTGGCGCCCTCTGGGCCGCCCACGTGGCCCGCTCCTCTTCACGCCACCCGGCGCCCTTCCTGGGCCGTTGGATCCGCTCCACCCTGCCTCCATCCTTACCGTTCACTCCGCTCCAATCCTCATCCGTTGATCTGACTCCCAGATCAGATCATAGCCGCCCACTAGTACCTGTCCCTTAGCCGCTCGATCGATCTCTCATCCTACGCCTCTCTGTGCGCCACGTCGCATCTTCACGTCAGCCACTCGATCTTCACATCATTCCATCAGGACCGCTCTTTAGCGCCCTTGCCTCAACCGTACGATCTAACCCCTCCAGATCAAATCTGAGCCACACATTAACGCCGCAACGCTAGCCCTCAGATCCACTCCCATCCCTCGGCCATCAATGCACCACGTCTCCCCTTCACTTCAGCCGCCCGATCGCACTTGCATCCTAGGGTCCACCGTCATCCACGTTACCCAAACCTTCCCGACCATCTGATCATGCTCAACTCTTCATCTAGACCACTCGTTAGCGCCTAAACCTCCGCCGTAGGATCAGATCTTTGACCTGATCCCATCCGTCCATCAGTGCACCCTCCTGACCGTTGGATCAAACGATCCAACGATTAAAAACCCGTCGTCAACCTCCGTAACCCCCCTCGCCTCCAGCCGTTTCACCTCACGCATCCTCCGTCCCCTTCCTTTTTTGGCCGACGCCCCGACCTTCCCCTCGAGTTCCTAACGCTTCTCCATGTAGCCAGGTCTTCCGCCACCCTCGCGGAACCCCCTCCCTTCCTCGCCATCACTCCCACACCATTAAACCCTCACTCCAAAACGTGCCTCCACCACTGAAACCGCCGGTCACCCCCATCTATATAACCCCTTCATCCGCCACCGCTGCACCTCGTCCACCATTATTGGGCTATGCCCTAGTCTCCTCCGCCCCTCCGGTGACAGCGGAGGGGCAGAATGTCGAGGCAAAGACGGGTCTAGCTTGGTGTTGATACACGGCGATTCTTCGTCGTGTCTTGGTGATTCCGGTCACCATTTGAGCCCATTGGCTGGCTGACCATCTGGGCGACGACCGGAGGCTTTCAAAGAGCCTCAGTACAAGCTCATCCTCCGCCAGGGTTCCCCTCCCCGATGAGGTTTCTTTGCCTCCTTCTTTTTCGATTCTTTTTCTCCTAATTCTTACACCACCTACAGCCACTTCCACCCTCATCTGATCCATCTACTAGTTCCGCTGAACCACTCCGACCTTCGCTGCCCATTTTTCCCTTCTCCAGAACCTCTCATGCTTCGATCACCTCCTTCACCGCCCGTCGGAGAAGAAGACCCCGGGCCCCTGCTTCCAGCCACCCCACGGCCCCCAGTCCACTCCCTTCATATCCTTTCACGCTTCGGCGAGTATTTCTAACATCTGCAGGTCAAACCCCTTCAATGGTCGGAACTCGCGCCTCCTTGCCGATCTCCAGCTCCGCCTCCGATGACCAAATCCCGTCGAGCATCTCCCGACAGCCACAAAGCTTTTGCGAGTCAGAGAGACCTCCGTCAGCACCTCCCCGAGTTCCCTGAACATCTGCCTTGCACGGAGGAGCTCGGTGGAGCAATCATCGGGTTGCCGGAGCACCGCCTCCTCCGGTGGCCCGCGAAGAAGGAGAAGTCACAGTTGCTGTCCGATCATCAGGATCGGACGGCCCAGATGATGCCACTTGCATGACCTGAGCCTCCTGCCCAACCTACAGGCTCGGGTCATCCGAGCCTCAAGCCAAATCTTCAGACCACGCCACGTAGCCCTGAGCCCGAGCCGCCTCCCGAGCCTGGGCCCTCACGTGCACGGCACGTGAGGCCTGGGTAATTTGCACGAAAGACCCTGTGGTTTATGGTAATTGCATACAGGTCCCCAAGCACGTGCCTCGCGTGCGTGCTTGGGTATTTTACAGGGAAGCCCTCCAGACTTTGAAGATTTGCAAAAAGGCCCCTGCGCGTAAATGGAGAAATTACAAAATGGCCCATGCGGTTTTTGGTATTTGCATTTAGGTCCCTCCAGGGACCTAAATGCAATATTTATCCCTTTATTTTATTGCATTTTTATTACAATTATCCCATTGCACTGTTTTTAGCATAACTTGAGCATCGTAGGTCCAAATTGCATGATTTTAGTGTCGTTTTAATCCCTGTTTTGTCCTCTACATTTTAGCATGCTTATTTGTCTCATTTGACACTGTTTTAAATTAAGTGATTTTTATGTTAAAAATGGGACCATGCTCTAATTGTCTTGCTTGATTTGATGACCGATTTTTAATGATGTGTTCAAAATGACTCTAACTTCATTCTATATTGTGTTGCTCACATTTTAGGGTATAATTCTGGCATTTTATTCTTCATGCATATTCCTTTGCATTATTTGCCCATGCATTATTTTAACTTGCATAAAAACAAGATAAAAATGCATGCATCATGGCATCGCCTTGTAAATATCATAGTGCATCATAAATTGCATATGGACCTGAAATTGAGATTAATTGACATTATGCCTTCATGAATCAAAATTCAATACTCAGATTAGGTTGCCGTATCCCTGTGTTCGACCTTGGTACACTTACCAAGTATAAATATTCCACAGCATTCAAAGTCTGTGGTTTTTGCTGAACAAAATTCGCCTCCTGTACTACAGCATAATTTCACACTATTATTGAGGCGAATTTCGCGTTCATCATCTGTACTTTTTGAGGTCCTTGTAACCCTTCATGGATCCCTACTCGGTCAAAGGAATAGAGAGAGGAAGCCGATAGGCGAAACCAATACTTCAGTTCTCGCTCGCAACGGAATCACCCGTGAGCGTGCAAGAACCTATTCGAACACAAACCGATGAGACAGACACCCCCGTGAAGGTGTGGCCTATGCTTAGTACTGTTGGACATGTGAGCCCACGGCGAGCCATTATGCAATAAATGTTATTGCGTATATCATTCCCTGATCTGAAATGAAGAATAAATAATTTGCATAATAGGTCCCTCTGTACAATTAGGGTTATGTACCATGGCCGTCTTGATAATCATATAGCTGTTGATTCATCAAATGAATCATAGAGGTTGGTGTTTGGATGAATATCTAATGGGTTAGATAGAGGACTCATCAACCACCGTCAAATGATTATTAAGGGATGATCTCCAGCCTGAGTAGGAGATGGCAGTCCTTTCTCACATAGGCTGATATCTGACCGACCTCTTGATGCAGGTCCTCTGCATGGGAATAGTGATTCAGAGGTGTCAGATTAGTTAAATCAATGGGTTGACTTAGCGAGATCGAGATAACCTAAGTCCTATGTTGAATACTGTCACAGCATAGGCACACATCCTCTGACCAGAGACAGATGTGTTACTATATGTCTGAGTGTGTACATTTGGCAGACCAGTAGGTTGATGATCTAACCAAGGTCTATATACCGACGAGCTAGTGTGCATATGAGGGCATATGAGTAATACAATCTCTCAAAGGGATCATACATGTTCACTTATGAACCGGAAGACATGAGCTCACTCATGAGGTATTGGGACCGATCAAATTCCATGCATGGTCGTCGTGCTTTGGAAGCATGACAAGAATTTGAAGGTATGATATATTCTTTGGGAAAGCATATGATTGATACCAAATCCCAATGACTAAGATTGAGAAACTTGGTGATCAAACCCTGAAGAAGACAGTATAAAATAGATCTTCATCTTCAGGTTGATCATTGGTCTTCCAGTATGCAGGATGTGCAGGTATTGGGAATACTTGAGGGTGATGTGATCATAAACGATTGTATAACCATGACGCTTCCAGTTCGAGGGAGTGATGAAACAGGTCTGGATTTTAGTGACTCCTCTCAGTAGAGAAGTAACTTGATCTTAGTCCAAATGTTGGAAATTGATCTGAATGTGATTCAGATGCAATGAGAAGATTAAGTATACGGACTTGATTTAATCAAGCATCTATGAGAGGTCCGTTACATCTGGATTTGAGATGAGATCTCAACATCCAAGTCACTATACGTGGAAAATACAATCGCCATGTCCTTATCTCCAAGTATCTACGGAGAAGGCACATTATTCTTGAAGGAGTTCAAGAATAATTCCTGTGATGAATTTAGTATCCAAGCAAAAGGTATTGATGATTAAATGAGATTTAATTATCAACTACAATATGAATAAGATTCATGTTGAGAGAATGATTGTCCAAGATAATTAAATGGGATTTAATTATCAAGGATAAGCAGATCGTGGATAGTGATATCCAGAATATCTGTGTATATTATAAATGAGATTTATAATATATTGGAGAGAGAGAGAGAGAAATATTGTAAATAACATTTGTTAATTATTAATGTGGATTGGATCCACATTAGTTAATTAATTGGAAATGTAATTTACAAATTAGTTTGGGATGTGAATATGATTCACATAATTTTCAATGGCATGATTGAAATATTCACAAATTAATTTGGAATTAATTTGGTGGATATTATTGCAATAATAATTATTGCAAATAATTAAGAAATAATAATATAAATAAAAGGAGATAAAACCACCAATAATCATAGGTGGCATCACCTATGACTTAGTCATAGGTGACGCCTCCTTGATTTTAGGAGGGGTTGTTGTCTCCTCTTATTTGTTGACTTATTATCTCTTGATAAATTAATTTATATTAAATAAATTTTGTTGATAATAATTCAACACATATTTAATTTAATATAAATTAATATTGTTGGTTTTTAACCAACAACAATCATAGCCGTTGGATGGCTCTTGGATTACAATGACCGTTGGATCCATGAGAGCCATGGATTGAGATCCATTGGATCCCAAACTAATATATAAAGAGGGTAGCGTTAGCCCTTGAAAGTTACACCAAGTAGACGCCTACTCTACTTCTCTCTCTCTCCCTCTCATTCTCGTGCTCTCTCTCTCTCCATAGGGTGGCCGACCACCATTGTTGAGAAAGGAGAGAAGTTCTCGCCTTCACCTTCGACGACTTGAGAATCTCTTTCTTCTTCATGGCTACTTGCTATAGAGGAAGATGACAGATTTCGCTTGACGAAATCAGGGGATCTATTGCTTGGATCTTCATCGAGGATTGCGGGAGGAACGCGACTCATCATCGTGCCCGCAAGTGCATTCTTCGTGGATCGGACTTGAGACAGGAGGATCTCTTGTTTGGGATCTCACGATCACAACCACGCTTCAATGGTATTCCTTATACTTTATGGTTCGATGAAACGATCCGAGAAGTGTTCTTGTGATCATGTGGTTTCATCATTTGATTTAAAAAATTTTAAATTCCGCTGCACCTTGCGACTAGTACGACTAGTCGCCCCGATCGTATTCGATGCGATCGTCACGCTTCCATGATGCGCTTGAGGATTCTCAATATCCTTCAAGTGGTATCAGATCCTTAGGTCGAAAAAGGTTTTGGATATGATCCATGAACCATGAACGACTTGGGGTTGAAATGGTCGCGAAAAATTTTGGCGCATTTGATTTTTCGCAACTCTGTCTAATTGATTTTTTCGGTAATGTTTAAATTATTTTAACACGAAATATTCAATTGAATTTTGTTCCCCATTAAACAAGGAAACCATAGGACTTGAGTTTACTAAATTTGGATTTAATTTGCTCAAGATATGACCTTTTGAATATGCATGTATTCACAGTTGCGGGAACTGCAGAACAGAACGTGATTAATTTGTTAATTACGGTTTTGTTGCGCCTCGAAATGCATGAAATATCACTTAAGTTCTGTTGTAAATCAAGTTGGCAATATTGGGGCACTAATTTTGCAAATTTTGGATTTAAATTGATCAAGATAAGTTAATTTTAGTGATTGGGGGTCACTGCTGGAAATTGACAATTTTTTATCATGAACCTTGTGATAGTCATTCGAATAAATATTGATAAAAATTAATTGCTAATTTTATGAAATTGGTTATTGATAAATATTTGTGAAATGTTTAAAGATGATAATCAATTCCTTGAATGACATCTCACTAAACCATAATGATAAGATAGTTGATCTTGATCATTGGTTAATTTGAAATCATCAACAAACATTATTTTCATGCAAAACCCTAGGTCATCCTACAATAGTTGTAGGATAACTTTTACATGCAAAACCTCTTGCTTGAATAGGATTGGGGATTTGTTTAGCAAATCTTCTTATAATATAATAAAAAATGTTTTGATGTTTATTATATGGTATAATTTCGGTTGAAAGATCGATGAGCATCTCAAAGTACATGATGATCTGTCTGGCATTATCCTTTCCTGAGGTGGATATGGTGTCTAGTAGGAGATCGCTGGGGTAGCGGGTTGCAACGTATGTGGTCCGTCCCACTCTCGCCGGTACTGGCTATGACAACGGGTAGGGATTGGATAATATCAGAGAAATCAAAGTGTATTTCTAATTATTAAAATTCGAAATAATACGTACTTTGAGATTATACCTACTATTCAAGTAAAAATTCAAAGTTTGTTGAATAATAATAGGATTGATGATTGATTTAATGTGATTAAATTAATTATATCCTATGAAACACTCTATTATGAATAGATGTGTATTTTCCTTGGAAGAATTAATTATGTGAATATGATTCATGATAATTAATTACAATTTGAATATGAGGTGGAGGATCACATAAGTGACATCCATGGTCTCCCGTCAAGGCAAAGAATTTCATCGCCAAAAGTTGTATATAGGAGACGCCTGTCCGAAGTGACAGATCCTATATACAATTATTTGGATCGGGTTCTTTGCTTCTCGAAAGAGTAAGGCCGTATACGTAGTGACCCCAATATCGGGTCCTCATATTATTGGGGCGATATTGGATTGCATATAGCGAGTTTTAAGCCTATTGACGATTGGTTCAATTAGCAACGGGTCAACATCATCGTAGGGATGGTGGGTCCGGGTGTTAAAGACCGAATTGAGAAATGCAAGTTGGACTTGCAAGGCGGAATGTGTTCCCGCTTCTCTTTATTTGAGTCACAGGTTCTCATATTATTGGGATGTGATAAAGATAGAGAGGAGATCCCAGATCTTGCTTGAGATATAACGGTAAGTATATCTCTTACTTTGAAAGATGATTAGGGAATAATCTTTCATAGTAGACATAGCAAGACAAATTTGATTCAAAATTCCTAAATCAAAATAAAATATGTATATATAATATATACAACTTAATGCAAATTTCTTATTTCAGATAATCCTTCATTAAAATCACTCAATGTTATACTCAATAATAACCAGTAAAATATCATGGATTGGACTCATGATCCAGATGTTGTACTTGTAGTTGGACACATAATGTATGTGGTTGCAATGTGCAAGTTTCCTCAACATAATGAGGAATAATGATAAGACATCACCTTAGGGTTTGTATGTCTCTATAGTCTTGATCTTTCATCGAGTGTACTTTGGAAGTGACATGTCGATGGTGATCGTAATTGTCGAATAATCCTTATAAAATCTAAGAAGATGTTCTGACATACATATGTGCTCTAAACATTTAATCATGAATGACATGGTTCTCTGCATTATGCAGAATGGTGGCTCGAAAGAGATGATGTATTCAAAATATTTGAATACCTACCTGAACCAATGTTTTAGGAGTCTAGATGGATGTAGACATGATGAGTGTCATCATTCTACTGTCTATACCCTAGTCATTCATGAAGCTTTATAATATTCATATTGTATGAATTTAATGAAGCATGTATAAATGTTGAAATGCTCTTACATTGAATTCTTTTGAATTTAACATGAGAGATCCTTCATCTTGAACAATGGTTGTTTATAGATGAAGAGAGCACAGTGGAATCGTGGGTCGGACCAATGTGAGAAGGAAAGTCAAAGAGTTGATTGTACTTCTGTGACTTCCATATGACATCCAAAGAGTTGGATGAATGCCTATACTGCAATAACTTGATGTGTTCATAGTATGACTATCAAGTCTGTCTAGAATCCTTAGAGAAGGACTCAGATAGTGCATCATAATAATCTATATCTACATTTGATCATTGAAATTAACTTGCTTATTTGATAAGATAAAGTCTGATAATTGTATCTCAATCTTTTAACAACACTTACAATGTGTTGCACATGTTTTAAAAGACTGAAAAAATTTGATCTTAAGGTTTATAGTTATCCACATAGACATTGATGCAATTGTTGCAACAATCTCTGTTGGATTGATAGACTTCTTAATTTCAGTGGGAGAGCCTTAGTCTTAGAGAATGTCTCTATGACCTAGATATTAGAATACGCTCATTGTTTGTTTCTAAATATTGGAAATAAACATGAATTCTGGAATAAACCTATCATAAAGAGTTATGATAGATATATTTCAAATAATAATGTAGCATCTGGTGGACTCTACTAAATTAGAAATTTAATGAATGGTTCATTGAGATTTCTAATACTGAAAGTTAAACCTTATAAGATCAATAGGAGGATAAAGATCATTTGGCAATGATTTAGCATCAGGTTTTGGACATATGCCTATTGATTTGATCAATAGACAAGTAAGAGATGAAACTTTAGAATGTCTAAAATTTCAAATCTTACATACTTATGAATATTGTATTCAAAGTAAAATGTACAATACACCCTTCTTTTGGGAAAGGTGTAAGATGTCAAGGTATTCGAGATCTCATACATATTGATGTATGTGAATCATCTATATCATAGTGAACATTGTGGATATGTGATATCTGTTGATGATCATGTATGATATAAGATTTCTTCTCTTCACCTGAGAAACCTTTGAAATGTTCAAAGATTTCGTAATTTTGGTTTAGAACCAAAGTTTGAAGGAAGATTAAATGAATTTGATTTAACCAAGGTAGCAAGTACCTATTAGATGAATTCAAAGAATATCTTATGGAGATATGAATATCATTTCTATCTCAATCCTCCTGACACACGTAAACTTAATGGAGTTGTAGGAAGATACAGTTAGATCATGTGTGACATGATTTGATCAATGATGAATTTTAGCATAATTATCCCTTAGTTTCTAGGTATATATGTGTAGTAGAGACTACAATATATATATCCTCAATAAGGTTCCATGCATGTAAGCTGGAATCTAGCACTTGAGAGTGCTACTTCATTAGGAAAATAAAGGATGGTATTGGATACCTACTTTACGACCTTGTGATTCTTAAATATCTCATCTTTGAGAATATGATTCTTATAGGATGACTCTCTTGAGAATCAAGATGAAAATGAAGTATAGGAACTCATTTAATCTTGAGAAGATAATGAGGCTCCAGAAATCGGAAACTAAAATGGACAATTAAAGATGAAACACTAGTACCTCTTCAAATGAGTTTGAGGATGTATTCCTTGTGTCAGTTAAGTCTGACAATGATAGGACTTCATGTGATGAAGCTCCTGAGGATCATAACATGGAAAGATGGATATTAGCAATAAAGGTCTAAGGTAGACTTCATATACAAGTGTTGTATATGGACCCTTGAGGATCCACCTATAAGGGTTAGACCCATTAAGGTGTAAATGGATCTTCAATAGAAAGAGGGAACTTGATGAGAAGGTAGAAACCTTCAAAGCATGGTTCGTAGCCATGAGCTACACACCGAAGAGAAGACATCGATTGCGATGAGGCTTGCTTTTCAGTGATCATGCTTAAACCCATCAGAATATTGCTAACCCTAGCTACACAATTTGACTATGGCATCTTCAAGATGCGAGTCAAGATTGTATTCCTCTATGAATACCTCTTTGAGGATATTCACATGAAGTAGCCCCAGGGCTTCATGGTTGAGAAATGTAAGATGTGCTAGCTAAAGAACTCCATCTTTGGACTCAAATAAGCTTCTTGTTGTTGGAACATAAGATTTGATGAAATTATAAATATTATAATTTCAGATATAATCTTAGTGCACCATGTGAAGCTTAGTGGGAGTGCCATTGTGTTCATCATACTAAATGTAGATAATATCCTAATCATTTGGAATGATATAAGGATGATAATAAGTGTTTTGTGATCTGGTTATTCCATACCTTGAGATATGATCTCAAAGATGTCTCTTAGATCTTAGTTCTGAAGGTGTTCAGAAGCAAAGAAAAGAGGGTATTGGGACTGTCACATTTGTAGTACACCTTGGACATGTTCCATTTTCTGGAAATTCCAAGAAAGGCTTTCTTACCTTTAAGATTTGGTACTGACCTATCTAAAGGGATAACACCTCAAAGAATTGAGGAAGTGAATGCTAAAACTGGTTGCCCTTTTGAGCATCAGTTACGAAAAGCTGAAAGTATGCTAGATGTGTACAAAAGCCAGATATCTGCCATGCAGTGGGAGCGGTAAACTGATACTAATCCTACTATGGAGATAGATCACTTAATTGCAGTAATAACAATATTTTCAAAGATGATAAGGCTTTAGAGATAGTGATCTCTAAGTCTTATCTTCAAGAAATTAAGACTTTTAGATGGAGATCTAAAAGGTCTTAACTGCAAATACCTTAGGAGATAGAGATCTCAAGGGATAAGAGCATGCTGATAAGGATAATAGAAATTACATACTGGTTATAATAATATTTCTTTGAGTTGTAGTATCAAGGATACTATGACTGACAAATTTGAGTATTGGTTCATTAGATGCAACATTCGCATTAGATGCGAGCACTGTTACTGGGGATATGCAAGTACCGTAAAAGGACTTGGCGTAGTCTCGCGGGAATAGAGTGACTGATCAGCTTACCTAGCTATTTTCTAAATAGCATATGATTGTCACATGAGTGTGGGTTTAAATGATTAGCCCATTAATGGCTCTTTGGGCTAGTGGGAGATTGTTGGACATGTGAGCCCACGGCGAGCCATTATGCAATAAATGTTATTGTGTATATCATTCCCTGATCTGAAATAAAGAATAAATAATTTGTATAATAGGTCCCTCTATACAATTAGGGTTATGTACCATGGCCGTCTTGATAATCATATAGCTGTTGATTCATCAAATGAATCATAGAGGCTGGTGTTTAGATGAATATCTAATGGGTTAGATAAAGGACTCATCAGCCACCATCAAATGATTATTAAGAGATGATCTCCAGCCTGAGTAGGAGATGGCAATCCTTTCTCACATTGGTTGATATCTGACCGACCTCTTGATGCAGGTCCTCTGCATGGGAATAGTGATTCGGAGGTGTCAGATTAGTTAAATCAATGGGTTGACTTAGCGAGATCGAGATAACCTAAGTCCTATGTTGAATACTGTCACAGCATAGGCACACATCCTCTGACCAGAGACAGATGTGTTACTATATGTATGAATGTGTACATTTGGCAGAAAAGTAGGTTGATGACCTAACCAAGGTCTATATACCGACGAGCTGGTGTGCATATAAGGGCATATGAGTAATACAATCTCTCAAAGGGATCATACATGTTCACTTATGAACCGGAAGACATGAGCTCACTCATGAGGTATTGGGACCGATCAAATTCCATGCATGGTCGTCGTGTTTTGGAAGCATAACAAGAATTTGAAGGTATGATATATGCTTTGGGAAAGCATATGATCGATACCAAATCCCAATGACCAAGATTGAGAAACTTGGTGATCAAACCCTGAAGAAGACATTATAAAATAGATCTTCATCTTCAGGTTGATCATTGGTCTTCCAGTATGCAGGATGTGTAGGTATTGAGAATACCAGAGGGTGGTGTGATCATAAACGATTGTATCACCATGACGCTTCCAGTTCGAGGGAGTGATGAAATAGGTCTGGATTTTAGTGACTCCTCTCAGTAGAGAAGTAACTTGATCTTAGTCCAAATGTTGGACATTGATCTAAATGTGATTCAGATGCAATGAGAAGATTAAGTATACGGACTTGATTTAATCAAGCATCTATGAGAGGTCCGTTAGATCTGGATTTGAGATGAGATCTCAACATCCAAGTCACTATACGTGGAACAATACAATCGCCTTGTCCTTATCTCCAAGTATCTGCTGAGAAGGCACATTATTCTTGAAGGAGTTCAAAAATAATTCCTGTGATGAATTTAGTATCCAAGCAAGAAGGTATTGATGATTAAATGAGATTTAATTATCAAGTACAATATGAATAAGATTCATGTTGAGAGAATGATTGTCCAAGATAATTAAATGGGATTTAATTATCAAGGATAAGCAGATCGTGGATAGTGATATCCAGAATATCTGTGTATATTATAAATGATATTTATAATATATCAGAGAGAGAGAGAGAAATATTGTAAATAACATTTGTTAATTATTAATGTGGATTGGATCCACATTAGTTAATTAATTGGAATTGTAATTTACAAATTAGTTTGGGATGTGAATATGATTCACATAATTTTCAATGGTATGATTGAAATATTCACAAATTAATTTGGAATTAATTTAGTGGATATTATTGCAATAATAATTATTGCAAATAATTAAGAAATAATAATATAAATAAAAGGAGACAAAACCACCAATAATCATAGGTGGCATCACCTATGACTTAGTCATAGGTGACACCTCCTTGATTTTAGGAGGGGTTGTTGTCTCCTCTTATTTGTTGACTTATTATCTCTTGATAAATTAATTTATGTTAATTAAATTTTGTTGATAATAATTCAACACATATTTAATTTAAAATAAATTAATATTGTTGGTTTTTAACCAACAACAATCATAGCCGTTGGATGGCTCTTGGATTACAATGACCGTTGGATCCATGAGAGCCATGGATTGAGACCCATTGGATCCCAAACTAATATATAAAGAGGGTAGCCTTATCCCTTGAAAGTTACACCAAGTAGACGCCTACTCTACTTCTCTCTCTCCCTCTCATTCTCGTGCTCTTTCTCTCCATAGGGTGGCCGACCACCATTGTTGAGAAAGGAGAGAAGTTCTCGCCTTCACCTTCGACGACTCGAGGATCTCTTTCTTCTTCATGGCTACTTGCTATAGAGGAAGACGACGGATTTCGCTTGACAAAATCAGGGGATCTATTGCTTGGATCTTCATCGAGGATTGCGGGAGGAACGCGACTCATCATCGTGCCCGCAAGTGCATTCTTCGTGGATCGGACATGAGACAGGAGGATCTCTTGTTTGGGATCTCGCGATCACAACCACGCTTCAAAGGTATTCCTTATACTTTGTGGTTCGATGAAACGATCCGAGAAGTGTTCTCGTGATCATGTGGTTTCATCATTTGATTTAAAAAATTTTAAATTCCGTTGCACCTTGCGACTAGTACGACTAGTCGCCCCGATCGTATTCGATGCGATCGTCACGCTTCCGTGATGCGCTTGAGGATTCTCAATATCCTTCAAGTACTTCGGACCATGTCGATGTTCCACACAGGGCGGGAACACCATCGCTGACAAGGCCCTACTCGGTCATGTACGATAGAAGCGCCATTACTTCGGAAATCCAGGCGATACACAAGGCAGTTGCAGACTGGGATTTTGGCTCTATTCTTTATGGGACGTGCCTCGCTCATGGGAGTATGGTTTTGGTCCCCCTCCGAAGGTACCTTAAAACAATGAGGGTTTTATGACCCAGTACAATGATAGTCCATTGAATTTTAATTAAGGTCAAAGTTTATTTAGCAGTCCCCTTGTTTTAGTTTTTTGGGTTTTCACTTTTTTTGAGCATGGTTTCATACCAGCGCCTAACATTTTTGTAGTTTCTCATTTATTTCCTAGGTGCTCAAAATCAGAGGGAGATAGCGGGAAAAGCCGTGCAAGTTGGTTCCATGATGGAAATCTCACCATCGAACCGAATGATGCATGCTGAGTTAGAGGACTTACAGTGCATCCCAGCTCTCTCCATATGGTATGCAAAATAGAATTTTTAAACCTAACTACATGACGGTGTGCAAACGATAAAATCGTCCTATACATTAGCTGCTATTAATCGTGAAGAACCAGTTAAATTTGGCTAAATCCATACGTGAGAGACTATAGGAACAAGCATTCTTATTAAAGTGTAGACCTCACTACCGAGTCAAGCAACCAAAGTCTAGGGGATCCATGCAAACAAAACAAAATAAAGAAAGGGCGGAAAGCGCAAATCAGCGGGAAACAAAGAAAAGAAAAGAAAGTGGGAAAACACGAAAAGGCTGCAACGAGGCCCCCAGGTGAACAGACACCCGGGCACTAGACCTCGTTGTGAAGAGTAGAGTCCAAGTTATTACATTCCCAAAATTGTATCTCTCTCTCATAAAATTACTTTTTTTACTAGCTAAGCCTTCTTCTTGCTTCCTTGGTGCTTGCTCCAGCTGGTCACACAGACGTGACCCTCCTTCATGCATGGCTGCACCGGCCTCTGAGCAGGCGTCCTCGCATGGTGGACCCTCGCATCAAAGTAGCAATAAAAAGGGTATTAGCATAAATAATAAGAGAATATGAACAAGGGTAATAAATATTTACAGGCAATTCATGAATATTAACAAATGATTATGCAAATATTTACAACATGACAAACTAAAGTAAGCTACGCTCATTGCTCCCCGACAACGGCGTCATCAAATAACACGGATCCAGCGAGGGTCAAAATAGTCCACACAAAGTGGGACCACAGTGTCGCTGAGCGACCGCTCTTGAAACCCGTATCAATCAGAGATTAACCTACAATAAAGAATAAGTCAATTAAGTCTCAAAAATGTGGAGTTAAAATTTATTATAACTCTACATGCAAATGTGTATAGGTGTAAGCACAAGTAGAGGTCGAACACTGAGAGCAAAAACAGGTAGCCTACAATTATTCATATACAAGCTAGTAGGGATGGGCATTGGGCTGGGCCAGCCCGGCCCAAAAAACCCGGCCCGGCCCAAGCCCAAATGAACAATGGGCCGGGCTTGGGCTGAAAATGCAGGCCCAATTTATTTTTGGGCCGGGCTTGGGCTTTCCTCGACCCAGCCCGACCCGGCCCGAAAGCCCGGCCCGAAACACGGCCCGAGATTCAGCCCGAGGCAGGCCCGCATCCCTCCCCCACTTACTCATTTCCCGTACCCATTCCCTCACACAAACGCGACACACCCCGATCCCTCCCCTTCCCTAATCATTCGTTGGTGTGCAGCCCTAGCACAGCCGCCGGCCCGCCACTCCTTCTCATCTCGAGCTCCTCCACAGCACCATCGCCTCTCCTCCATAGTTCCATCGCTGCTCTGCCTCAGCCCGCCTCCATTGAACCCCCGATCCCCCACTGCGCCACAACCATCGCCACCACCAATGCTCTCCCCGGCCTCAACCCAACGAGGGCACGCGGTATGATGACTTGGTTATTTTATTAGGAAAGATTGGTGCACCTTTCTTTGGACATCCATTGGAATTTTGGTAAGCATAAATCTGGAATCTTAAAGTTGATTTCCAACGAATTTCTGTAGTCGTTTGTATGGATTAAATAGGTGATAAGATTTAATGCTGAATAGCTCCCTCACACCTCTTACAACCCATATGATGCCCTGCATAAAATTACCGTGTGGTATAACTATGAAGTTTGACAAAATTGAAAGGAATCTTTAGAATGGATCTTCAAATAGCAAACTCTGTGTCTGGAGAGCTCTCTTATTGGCGCCTTCAACTAGTAAAAGTTGGATGGTTCCTATCTGAGAGTCGTAATTATGCCCAGTTGTTTCTCGAAATGCATCAATGAGCTCTGCCAATCTTCTCTGCTTGACATCATCTGGAATGTCATCCGTGTAATTTCTGTGTGCATGAGTTTTTTCCCTCATGCTATAGGCAAACATGTACGCCATATCATAACCAACTTACACCTTGAAAAATGATTGATGTTTCTTAAGAATGTATAGTCAAGGATTTAAGTTCATGATTGCACTGTGTGCATGTCAGATGTTTTAATCAATTACATGATGGCTTGCTTCAAACACTCAAGTCAATCAATAAAAAATGCTAAAAAATGTAAAATAGAAAATATTTGAAAGTACTTATTTATCAAAATAATTAGTCTTGCAAAGCTGCTCATGACACTGGCTCTACAAGAAAATAGAGGTTAGACTATTTATGAGCATATTAGTTGTTTATTTTATGCATGGAAATGGTAAACTCTCTAGAGAGGCTGACGATATTAGAACAAGCACATAGCCTATTTGGCTTTACCATGTGATTGGGATAGCAGACGATGAGTCTTCACATCATATCCTTCAGGACATGACATATTTTCCTTGAGTCGTAGTTGTAGTAGAGGGATAATTTGTCCCGATTTGGGGGTGTTCCATAATCTCATGCTCGTACTCCCAAGAATGACATGATACAACCAGTCATATAGAAACCGCCTCCTATAAAGATAGATAATCACCAACTTCTTAATGTATTTGCATAGATTGCAAACATTGACTATGTTTTCTTCCTATATATTTGTGGTTTATGCCATGCTTAAGCATTGCTGACATGTCCTTTCCACTACATTACTTTTTCTTCATGCTCCTGTTCTGGTGGTTGCCTCCACCATTATTGTTGTAGCTGGAGATGGGCCGGCCCGGCCCAAGCCCGACCCGAAGAAATTGGGCCGGGCTTGGGCTTGAGCCGAGTGACAACAAAAATCGTGGGCCTAAGCCCAGCCCAAGGCCCGAACTATTAAGATGGGCTTGGGCCTGGGCCCTTCAGGGCCCGGCCCAGCCCGGCCCATGCCCATCCCTACAAGCTAGTCATGTATGCACGCAAGTCTATTTTGTGGGTTTTTAAATTTTTATATATATTTTTTTTCATTTTTATATTTTTTAGGAGTTTTGTTTTATATTTTCAGTGATTTTTGGATAGAAAATCAAACACACTAAAAGGCACGACATATTTTTTGGGAATTTTTCAAGAAGTTTTTATATTTTTTAGGGTTTTCTAATGCGAACAATAGCAAAAATGCATGTTTTTGAATTTTTATAAATATGAAAATGCAATAAAAATGCAAAATAAAAATATGCATAATAATATAATGCAACAGGAGCCTATGGTAATTTTTTGGTGATTTTTGGAGATTTATAGTGCATGCAATAAATAGGGAAAGTAAAAAGAAATTTCAACACTGGTAGGGGTATTCTTGCAAATAAACCAAAAAGATTGAACGTTAACATGAGGTTTCAGGACCAAAAACATATTTCAACACCTGCCAGGAGGTTCTTGCAATTTTCCCAATCACGTGGGACTACACGTGACTCACGCGCACATGGACCAAAACGCAATTTCATAAAGTATAGGGGTCTGCGTGCAATTTCACAAAAGCATAACACTGGAAATTTTATTTAGTGGACCTTGACGAAATACAAATAAATACAAGGGCATCCATGAAATTTTTCCAAATGCACGTGGGACCAAACGTGATCTGACGTGGAATGGACCTCGATGTAAATACCAGAAACCCAGGGGTCTTTTTACAAAATACCCACTTTATTTTAAACATTACACAATATTTAATGGATTAAATAATAAATATAAAAAGGCTGGGGCTAAAGGTGTAAATTACCACTTATTAGGTGATGATGGATGGTGGATCTTCATTCACTTGAACACGTGTTGCTCATCTGACGGTTGATGACGCTTCATGGTTGGATGCACGAGATTAGATCTCCTGGCGAGATCTGACGGTCACGAGGCTTGGCAAACAACGGCTGCTGCTACGCTTGGAGCCTTCGTCTTGATCGGACGACGATGGAGCAAGGTGGATGAACATGGACGAAGCTCACGCGCGACGAGCTTCGATCGTGAATAGTCTTTCAATAACCCCTTCGGCCTCTTAGTCGACCTGTCAGCAAACTGAAGGACCGTCCTGCTCCTAAGAAGAGGACCGAACTCGAATCGGTCGAGTAAGGCTGCCGGAAGAAGGTTAATTGAAGAGTCGCTGTCTAATAGAGTACGATCAAACTGTTGCTCCTGAATCTCGCATCTGACATAGGGAGCTCCTGCGTCTGGTCGCTTGGCTGGCAGCTTGTTCTGTATGGTGCAGCAAGTGGAATGAGTGAGCACATGGATCTGATCTCTGTGATTCCTCCTCTTCCTACGGATGGTGGTTTTCTCTTTCAGGTTCTTCTTGAAGAGGGGGATGTGCTCAAGTGCCTCTTGTAGAGTCAGCTGAATGTGGAATCTGTCTATCATCTGATTGCTGAACTCTACCTGCTGGTCCTTTTTTGAATTTTCTTTTTTATTCCCCTTCGCCCGGTGGAGTGCCTCGGGGAAGGGGATGGTAGGGGCCTCCACAGATGGAGGACTAGGAATAGGTCCCTGTGCCTGTGATGAAGGAGAATCCATACAATAATCATCATTCACCACATATGGATCCGTAATTTGAACAGAAACCTTTTCTTTATTCATATTTTTGTTTTTGTTTTTGTTTTTGTTCCCATAATCCATAGGTACAAAATGTGGCAACATCACAATTGGAGGCTCAACAAAAGTAGAGGTGGTGGCCTCAGTACCACCACCGGCACCTGACTCTGCGGCATCAGCACCGCACTCTGGTTCAGCATCCAAAATGGTGGCATCAGCACCACCGTCTGCATCTGGTCTCTCGACGGCATCATCACCGTCGTATGGATCTCCATCATTGGTGGCCTCAGCACCACCGTCTTCAACATCCTCATGAGCGGCATCAGCACCGCTCCTCTGCTCCTCTGGCGCTCCTGATCCTGCATCTGGTCGTCGCTCAGAAGAGGCGCCGCCGGCTGGCATCCTACCGCTCCTAGTAGTAACAAAATCAGCATCATAATAGGAATAAGATATGTCACTCAAATAGTCACTAGGAGAGGTATCCTCTGTGAACTCTACCTGCTCAGATTTTCTTTTTAGATTATTAGGGTTAGGTTCGATCTGAGCGGGTATGGCGGCCTTGCCTTTGATGATATCCTGCATCTCCTGTCGGAATTCATCCATTTCTTGCGTGAAAGATGCCCGCTGTTCAGATAGCAAGCGGGCAAGATCATCAAGGGCCAGGTTCTCAAAGGCGGGACCCTGAGAACCGGATGTCTGTCCCTGTTGGAAATGGGGCTGCTGCTGCTGGTGTGGCTGCTGATACTGGGGGGGAGGCTGGGGATAAGACTGCTGAGGCGGCTGGCGCTACCTCCACGACTGTCCCTGATAGGCGGGATGAGGACCACTGTGATATTGCTGCGGCTGGGCATACTGGGGCTGCTGTTGTGGCTGACTGTTCTGATGTCCTTGGGCAGGAGGCTGCTGCTGGGATGAGGAGCCACCGTTGCCCCAACAGAATCCGGGGTGATCCCGACGAATCCCGGGCTGAGGGTACCGGTCGTACCAAATCCCATTGACTTCCATCAACGGGTCCTGCTCGAAGGTGGGTGGAGGAAGAACGGCCAGCGGCTGCTCCGGCTGATAGACCACCATCTGCGAGTCAGAAGATGGCGGTTGAGATGGATAGTACTGCAGCAAGGGAACCGGCTCTGCCTGAATCTGATTCACCTGGCGGTACGAGGTAGATGCCTGGTTGGAATTGCTGCTACTCGGATCAGCACGTGATCTGGGAGGCTGCTGAGACTGAGTTTGTGCCTCCTGGACGCACAAGATCTGCGTCTTCAGATCACTCATGGACTTGGCAATCTGGTCCATCTGGGCCATGCCTTGCATCTATTTCTTCTCGAGGATCTCGAGGCGGTCCAGCTTCTCACTAATGATGCCCATGTCGGCTGCAGCTGATTCAGCTTGTGTTGCGGCAGCTGACGCTGTGTTGGGACCGGCATCGATGCGGGCGATCCTCTGAAATGATCCCGCTCCCTGCGGGGGCTTCTGCTGAGTGTAGACTCGGGCCTGGGCCATCACAGTAGAGTTTTCTGCCATGCCTTCGTAGATGGCCCAGACATCGTCTTCTCCCTTGGAGAAATAAGACCCACCGCAAGAGGCGTTCACTAGACCCTGCAGCTCCGGTGTCAGCCCACAGAAGAAACTTTGCACCAAGTTGGGCTTGGATATGTCATGATGTGGACACCGGTCGATGAGCTCTCGAAAGCGATCCCAGGCTTCATGAAATTGTTCATTTGGGATCATGACAAAGTTACTGATCATGGCTCGAGCTGCATTGGTCTGGCCGAGAGGGTAGTACTTCTTCAGGTACGCGGTCCGGAGATCTGCCCATGTGTCGATGAACTGCCCCAGGTGCTTGAGCCAATATGTGGCTCTGTCAACTAAAGAGAATGGGAAGGCAATCATCTTGATGGTGTCCTCGGTCATCAACCGATCATGGATAGTGCTGCAAATCATTTCAAATTCCTGGAGGTGGATGTGCGGCTCTTCGGTCGGCAACCCATGGAACTCGGGTAGAAGCTGGATCGTGTGGGGCCGAAGCTCGAAATCTCCGTGAATTGGCGGGAGTCTGATCCAACGGTGCGTGAGGGATGCAGCTGGGTTGTGCAGTTCCCTCATGATAGTCTGTGGCGGTTGCTCAGCGTCTGGATCGCCTCCGATGACGCGGGCGAGGCGCTGTCACCACCCGTCGGTCAGAGATTCAGAGAGAGGGGGGATTTCAGTCGCAAATGGGGTCCAACCTTTCAAATCAGGTCAAGGGCTGGTTTTAAGGGGTTGACGAACACGGCTCCATGATCGAGGAAGAACATGCGAATCGAAGGCTCTCGGTTCGAGATAATCAAAGGGCGTGATAGCTGGATCATAGGGGAGCAACATTGCAGAAGGATGCGTGCCCAAACGATGAAAGGGTCGCCCGTGAAAAATCCAAGAAAATGGGCGCTCGCGACAGTCCAGAAGTCACAGACCTGGGGTCAAGGAGTTGACCCCCGGTCAACGGATGGCGTGGCCTGATTGGGCCACGTCATCCGCAAAAAGACAAAATTTAAATAAATATCTTGTAAATTAAATTAAAAATAGTAAATGATTTAATTAATTTTAGGTTATTCAATAAAAAATGTGTATTATTTTATATAGTATTTTATTCCGATTTTTAATTATTTTTATGAGTTATATTTTTACAAGTTGCTTTTATACCCCTATAGGTATCTATATCTATATATTGTATTCTTTTATTTTTATTCTGTGTATTTTAATGTTATTTATTTTTAATTATTATTTTATAAATTTATAAAATACTTTTATATACACAAATATATTTTTATTTAATTTTTCTGATATGTGTTGTGTATTAAATAAATTATAAGTATAAAAAGTATAGGTATACATATAGGCATGGTACCTATGTATTTTATTTTTAAGTATTTTATTTTTGTTTTTATTTAGGTTTTTATTCTTATTTTAATGTACATAATTATTATAAGTAATATTTACATAATGATAAAAATATAAAAAATGAATAAATAATGAATAAAGAATAAATTGAATATTTTAATCTTGTACAATGTACAATGAGGGTCCAAAACTCAACTTTCATACCGTAGCTCCGCCAAATGCGAAACCACTGCCATTAAATAGCTTATTTTCTTTTATATACAATTAAAGGTGAGTATGTTGCATTTGGAGTTGTCAGTTGTGAGATACGGGTCTGGGAAGTTGGGATTCTGGATTTTTATTCAGACCACAATTTTTTATCTGTACATTATTTTTCTATGAAATCAATTTTGTATTTTTCTTTATAAAATTATCTACAACTTTCATGTACAAAGTTTCTTTATTTGATGCACAAAAAGTGGAACCAAAAATAGGTCCCAAAATGAATAAAGAATGAATAGAACGTAGAGGTATTTTATCTGTATTTTGGCCCTTATCTCCCCCTACTTTATTCCTTGTCGACCTATTCATCAAGATGCCTAGGTCTCGGGGTTTCGGGTCATAAAATATTTACAATATTTTATTCTTTTTCTTTTCTTTATTTATTCTATAATTTTGGCTTTAATTACAGTATTTTATACACTATGTAGATGCACATGCATGAATGCTAAGATGATGATATTAATGATTTTTACAGGCATTTTCTAGGGTTTTTGGTGACAAAATGATAGAATAAAGATGATGAAATGTGGATTCATCACATGCGTCCTCGCATGGCGGACCCTCGCATCAAAGTAGCAATAAAAGGGTATTAGCATAAATAATAAGAGAATATGAACAAGGGTAATAAATATTTGCAGGCAATTCATGAATATTAACAAATGATTATGCAAATATTTACAACATGACAAACTAAAGTAAGCTACGCTCATTGCTCCCCGACAACGACGTCATCTGATAACACGGATCCAGCGAGGATCAAAATAGTCCACACAAAGTGTGACCACAGTGTCGCTGAGCGACCGCTCACGAAACCCGTATCAATCAGAGATTAACCTACAATAAAGAATAAGTCAATTAAGTCTCAAAAATGTGGAGTTAAAATTTATTATAACTCTACATGCAAATGTGTATAGGTGTAAGCACAAGTAGAGGTCGAACACTGAGAGCAAAAACAGGTAGCCTACAATTATTCATATACAAGCTAGTCATGTATGCACGCAAGTCTATTTTGTGGGTTTTTAAATTTATATATATTTTTTTGTTCATTTTTATATTTTTTAGGTGTTTTGTTTTATATTTTCATGATTTTTGGATAGAAAATCAAACACACTAAAAGGCACGACATATTTTTTGGGAATTTTTCAAGAAGTTTTTTATTTTTTAGGGTTTTCTAATGTGAACAATAGCAAAAATGCATGTTTTTGAATTTTTATAAATATGAAAATGCAATAAAAATGCAAAATAAAAATATGCATAATAATATAATGCAACAGGAGCCTATGGTAATTTTTTGGTGATTTTTGGAGATTTATAGTGCATGCAATAAATAGGGAAAGCAAAAAGAAATTTCAACATTGGTAGGGGTATTCTTGCAAATAAACCAAAAAGATTGAACGTTAACATGAGGTTTCAGGACAAAAAACATATTTCAACACCTGCCATGAGGTTCTTGCAATTTTCCCAATCACGTGGGACTACACGTGACTCACGCGCACATGGACCAAAATGCAATTTCATAAAGTATAGGGGTCTGCGTGCAATTTCACAAAAGCATAACACTGGAAATTTTATTTAGTGGACCTTGACGAAGTACAAATAAATACAAGGGCATCCATGAAATTTTTCCAAATGCACGTGGGACCAAACGTGATCTGACGTGGAATGGACCTCGATGTAAATACCAGAAACCCAGGGGTCTTTTTACAAAATACCCACTTTATTTTAAACATTACACAATATTTAATGGATTAAACAATAAATATAAAAAGACAGGGGCTAAAGGTGTAAATTACCACTTATTAGGTGATGATGGACGGTGGATCTTCATTCACTTGAAAACGTGTTGCTCATCTGACGGTTGATGACGCTTCATGGTTGGACACACGAGATTAGATCTCCTGGCGAGATCTGACGGTCACGAGGCTTGGCAAACAACGACTGCTGATACGCTTGGGGCCTTCGTCTTGATCGGACGGCGATGGAGCAAGGTGGATGAACATGGACGAAGCTCACACGCGACGAGCTTCGATCGTGAATAGCCGGTGCCTCCGGCCTTCTTTGTCGCCTCCGATGATCTCTGTACGTGCCTGGAAGGTCCCCGCGTCTCCTGGTGGTCTCCGCTTGGCCCCTGGAGGTCCCAGTCGTTCAGGCGAGCTCGAGGAAGAGAAGGACCTCCAGGAACCTCTTCCTGGAATCAATCAAGCCCAAGAGGGCTCCTTTTGCATCAAGACCTGCACAGGAAGAATGAGCGGCTCGAGGCGAAGCTCCTCGACCAGGGGTTTGAAGATTTAGCGCAAAAATGAAGGTGGGCGGTGAGGTTCCGATGAACGGCGGAGTTGGAACCTCGATTCGTGGGCCACTAGGGATCCGATTGATCAGGGGAGTGCAGATAAGAGAGAGAGCGATAGGTAATGAGATGGGAGTGATACGAGCGTCAGAGGTTAACTGGATGGGACGGGAGTCGTCGTCGGAGCGGAGCTCTGGCGAACTACAACTCAACCGAATCTGGGCGATTTACTCAACTAAATGCTACACTAAATGCTGGAAATAAAAGCTGGAAGTAAAACCTACCTAATAAAGCAAGAAAAGGTGCTCAATACCTGGTGGGGAACCAGGAAGCGTGGCGTCGCCGGAGCTCCGCCGTAGGTGCAGCTCCCACCTCCTCCGACCGATTCAAGGCGCCTAAGACCTCTTCCTGTCACGAGGAAACCTCCAGGACCGAATACGAGGAGGGGAGAAGACTAAAATTGACCAAATTTACGAAGGAGGTCGGAGCTGCTTATTGATAAACATCACAAGGCACCCTTATTGACCGGCTAAAATCAAAGAATCCGATGTGTTTACGAGCAATCTAAGATATTGGCGTGATTTTACAATGATTTAGGAACAACTCTTGTGACGGAAGCGAATTCGATCGATGGACGAGACACCCATGAAAATGCCAGAAAATCAGGGATTCAACATGTCTGACGGGTCAGACACGCGGATGGGACCATAGGTCAACGGTCTGCCACCCCTGATTGATCCACGTAGGGTGCTACAGGACAAAACATGGGTTTTTATTCAAAAATAAATTATTTAAAATAGTAAATGATTTTATTATTTTTCGAATATAAAATAAAAAATGTTTATTATTTTATGTAGTATTTTAATATGATTTTTATTTATTTTTTTGGCTTGATTTATTAGTAGCTAATTTTTATGAGTGTATTTATAGGTATATTTACTTATGTTTTGTGTATTTTTATTTTGTATATTTTGTTTTATTATTTCATTTTCTTATTTTATATATTTATAACTTATTTTTGTGAGTATAAATATATTTTTATTTTTTTATGAGTTTATTTGCATATTTAAATAAATAGGTATATATAATATGTTGGTATACTTATAGGTATTTTGCCTATGTTTTGGATACATTTTATTTATTTAATGAATTTTATTGGTTTTTATTTTGGATTTACATTTTTAATGGAATATAGATATTATTTACAATTTAATAAAAATATAAATAAATAAAAGAATGAAATCCCTTTTTTTATTTATACACAAGTGATACATAGGTATTTTGCCTATGTAATTACATAGACTTATTTTATTTGAGGTTTTCTTTTTGGTTTTCTTTTATTTTCCATATGTACATGTATTATGTATATTATTTACAAAATTCTAAAAATATAATTTTGTAAAAATAATGAATAGTGAATATAATGAATATTTTAATCGGTATTATATACAATAGGGGCCCAAAACCTCACTTTCAAACCGTAGATCCGCAAAAAATGACATCATCCTAATTAAATAGCTCATGAAATGTTATATACAATTAGAGATGATTTTCCTATGTTTTGAGTTTTTATTTGGAAGATATGGGTCTGTGAAGTTTGGTTTCTGGCCTTTTATTCTGGGTATAAAATGTATACTGTGTATCCTTTTTATACAAACTCAATTTTGTATTTTTATTTACATTATGTACAAAATTTATTTATTTGATGAATACATAATTAGATACAAAATAGGCGTCAAAAATACATAAATCAATAATGAATAAATGAACTATTAGTTGTATTTCTGGCCCTTATCTCCCCCTACTTTATTCCTTGTCGACCAATTCCATTCTGAACTTGGTCTCGGGGTCAGGGTCATAAAATATTTGCCATATTTTATTCCTTTTTCTTTTCTTCTCTTTATTCTATAATTTTGGCATTAAAAACCTTATTTTATGTACAATAAATGCAATGAATAGTGAATGCTATTGTAGACAAATTACTGTTATTTACATGCATTAGCTAGGGTTTCAAGGCCAAAATGATAGAATAAAGTTGATGAAATGGAGATTCATCACTTGCGAACTGTACTCGACCTGATATTTCATTCACGGTCGCAAAATTGAGTAGGTATATGAGTTGTCCTCACCGTACTCATTAAGAGGCCTTGGATCGATTGTTGAAGTACCTTATGGGTATTGAAGTTCTTCGACCGCATTATGGTGAATATCCTCCTGTCTTAGAAGGATATAGTGATGCAAGTTGAATTGGTCAAATGACGGACTTCGGGAGTAACGATGTGACTGGGTATGTATGTACCCTTAGAGGCGGTGCAGTCTCCTGAAGGTCTGTGAAACAGACCATCTTGACTCGGTCTATTTTTGTGGCAGAGCTGTGTGCTTTGGACACAACATGTATAGAGGTTGAATGGCTTAAGAAGCTTCTCTCTGAGATGTCCATGGTGGGTAAACCGATACCGATAATTTCTTTACATTGTGATAGCTTGACTACTATTGCAAAGGTAAAGAGTTCAAAGTAAAATAAGAAAACTAGAAGACATATCCACGTTAGACTTAAGTCTATTAGAGATTTGGTGTCTTCTGGAGTGATTGTCATGGAATTTGTTGCTACCAAAGATAACACAGTAGATCCACTTACAAAGGGACTTGATAGATCTTTAGTCGAAAAATCCAGACTTGGGATGGGGCTGAAACCCACTGAGAGTTTACCCGCAGTAGCAACCCAACCTAAATGAGTGGAAATCCCACAAAATAGGTTCAATGAGAAAACAAGTTGTATGGAGCATCGATTGGCACTCATTATGCAATACTTTGCATGTGGGTCCTATTCCTGAAAAATCGAGTGCCTGAAAGCTACAGGAAAAGGTTGAGCATCATGCTCTTAATGGATTCAAGCTTTTATAAACATGATGTGAGCAGTGCATCCATAGAGAATGCCACATATATGAGTATTTCTGTGGGTCGCAGATAAAGGATGAGGGTTTATCCTTAATATACTCTTGAAACATGGAAGGGTGCATGCCCATTAATAGCACTAAAATCAGAAGATTGTCACCATAGACTTCACTCTATTGTTATCACTCGATACCATTACATAAAAGGATTAAAGTCAAGACTTAGTTCACTTTATTCCTGTGATGATTAAAGGGGATAACTCAGGTAATGGTTCAAACCAGAAGGTACCTTTACTGAAAGCAGAGTGTGAAAATCTGAGATTTTTGGCTCTTCGTGTTTCAACAGTGAATTCGTGGGGGATTGTTGGAATTAACTTTGTTGGTATATTAAATACAATTTGATGGTCAATATCAAGTTGTATTAATGTATCTAAATTCCTGGAATTCAATGTTTCGACCATGTGGGGTGCTGTTTAGTCCCACATCGTTGAGTGTCCAAACTGGCACTTAGTTTTTATATGGGAAGCCATGAGACCAGTCTAGAAAAAGACTAGAGAGGGCTTTGAACCACTACATACGCGCGCGCGTGCCTTCCGCGCCGGGCCGGGCTCGGGCGTGGGCACGGTTGCGGTTGCGATGTGGCATAAAGACCGGGTCAGTTTTGTAACCGTGTTTGAATTGTATGGAACTGCATTTGAATTCCAAGAGGCATGTCCCTTAATCCCCTCACTTTGCGTAACTGCTCCGATGGCTTTAAGAATCTCTCTAAAAGTCGTGCTCTGGTATTACGAACATTTACACAACTCTCATTCCCACCGCCTCTCTTCTCCCTCTCGCAATCTCAGGTTTCATCTACAGAGGTAACTTTTGAGGATGCTCAGGCATGGTGCGCACCGTCGACGAGTGTGGAACTGTCGGACCATGGGAGCGACACGTCAAGGCTCTGTGTGCCGGTAAAGTGGGGGCACTGTCTCTCTAAGGGGAGTCCTACAACAGGACGCTTCGGTTGTGATATCTAACTCTCTCTTTTTCTTTCTCGCATTGTTTGTCGTGATGTTTATTTTCAGATTTTCTCTTACTTTAATATGCATATGGTTTCAAAACGGATATTTTTCTTGTCGATGATGATCTGGATGCATACATACATTGATTTTTTCTGTAAACCTGTTGAAAATCATATTTATTTATGTATGTTGATGACGCATTTTCAACATACCCGTGGAATCTATTCCTACATGGTTTTGCCTCAACTCGTTCTACATCAACCATTTCAATAAAACCTTCATTGGTGATGACGGAGTTCCCCATCGAATGTGGTCAAGATCAAGGAGGTGAAATTATTTCCTCCCAAATTTAGCGATCGCACCATCGAAGCTATAATTCAATCAAGGTCAATCAACCTCGATTCGTCGTCCATTCATCCTAAGTTTGACTATTGTATGTGGATTCCTCTCGAGGTGCTATATTTGATTTTTTTTATTTTCATTCCAATTTTTAGGATTGATTTCAATTATTTGTATATTAAAAAGATTTTCTCGATTTCAATGATTTGTCAATTCATTCGAATTTTTAGGATTGATTCAATGATTTGTCGATTTCAACAATTTGCATATTCCAAAGATTTATCGGTTTCAATTATTTACATAGTCAAAAAATTTGCCACTTTTCAAAATTTTGTCGATTTCAATGATTTGTTGATTCATTTGAATTTTTAATATTAATTTTAAAGATTTGTCGATTTCAATGATTTGCACGTTCCAAAATTTTGTCGATTTCAATAATCTATGTATTTCAAAATTGTTGATTTCAATTATTTGCCTATTTTATTCAAGTTTTTGGGAATGATTTCAGTAATTATCGAGTCGAATGTTTTGTTATTGCAAATATTTGACGATGTCAATGAGTTGCTGGTTTCAGTAATTTGTGGAGTCCAACGATTTACCGATATGATTGATTTCAATGATATGTTGATTTCATTTGAATTTTTAGGATTGATTTTAATGATTTATCGATTTCATTAAGGTTGTTATGATCAATTGCAATGATTTGACGATTTCAATCATGTGCGCTCTTCCGACGCGAGAGAGAATTATCTATCTTGAGATTACAAAGATTTACCGATTTCAATGATTCGTCGATCGAATCAATCTCTAGTCTTACACGTATTTCATTTTGATTTGAATCGAACTCAATAATCGGTAATTTTGATCAAGTCGTGACAACCATCTTTCGGGTAGGATGGACAATAAGATAAGTTGACCCATATGCATCGTCCGGGTTGGAGGGATAATGAAATGGGTTGACCCATGGGTATCCATGGATCATAGGTTCGAAGACCCGTATGTCTCGGGTCAAGGTGGGTCAGGCGCCCGATCCATGGTCTTACATCACTGTTATAATAACAGAGGATCCAATCCTGATTGTCTTTGTGTATTTTGCCTGCCACATCAAGATCCACCCTATTTATTGAAAGGGTCCTATTTCTTGTCCTTGGACGGTTGTCCTTTTTTTAATCGGTAAATTTTTAGTGTATTAATAATTGAGGTAGATTATTATTACAAAATATGCGAATCCAGTCGGTTCTTGTGGGAACAAAATCCAGGAAATCCACTAATTTGCAAGAATTAGGACATCTGTAGCGATGTAGAGGAGATGGAAGCTGAGTTAGAGTTTAGGCACTCCATGACGAATACCCATTCATCACTCTTTATTCTTTTATTTTAGCTACAAAACCTATGCAAAACACATGTAGATATCTGTAAATAGCAATAATTATCATTCAGCATGCATTGTGTAAATATGCATTATTAGCATGTTTTTGTGCATAAATAAAAGAATAGAGAAATAAAAGAAAAAGAGGGAGATATTTAGAATAAATATTGAGCGACCTAATCCCAAGGGAGGGCTCAGCATGGGCCTAACCGCAAAAAGAACCCAAGTAGAGAGAGATAGGGAAGCTCATGTGTATATATACCTATAAATAAATATAAATATTTTCCCCTAAATAAAAGGCATTCTTGTAAATATGTATATATTTGTAAATATAAAATCAAAATAAAAATGGAAAAATAAAAATAAAAATCCCTTCATCATTGTATATAAGCCATGTACATAGAACTAACATATCTATTTATTTATCCTTATAAATAAATAAATAAAATTCCATAAAATATGTACATATTCCATATTTCATAATGTAAATTAATAAAATAAAAACCATAAAAATAAAAATAAAATAAAAAGAAATAAAATAAAATCAATTTCCAACATTGTACATATACCATGTATGTATATAAATAAAACTATTTATTTAACCCTTGTAAATAATTAATAAAAATAAAATAAAAATACCTTATTATTCCAAATTTTATGTTATAAATAAATAAAATATAAAATTGGAATAAAATGTATAAAAATAAATAATTAAAAATCAAAAAATAAAAATACATATTGTATATACCAATATATAACAATACTATATTGTACATACAATAGTTTTATTTCAAAAAAAATAAATAAAAATCACTAAAAAATAGTTTAAAAATAAATAAACAATTTTCATGTTTTAAGTTTTTCGAAATTAATTCATTTATTATTTTTTATTGAATTATTAAATATTTAATAATTGGCGAGCTCTAATTGGTCCACGGGGGATGTTGACCCCCGGTCAACTCTCCCCCCAGGACCACCAGACTCGGATCTTGTTGCCCCGACCCGATTTCTCCTATTTTTACTCACTCGATCCGATCGCCAAACTCCTAAACCTCGGGTTCCATTTGATCCTTGCTTATCCGTGATTCACGCCCGGGGAGGGTTTCAGGGATCCGAGCTCCGATATGCCCGCCCGACCTTCATCTTCTCGGACACCTAGCGATATAAGATCTCGCCTCCGACCAGCTTTCCCTGCTATCTTTGGTCCTCCCCCTCGTTGCCAAGGAGCTCCTCCACCTCGCCTGAGTGACAGCCGTGCGAGAGAGAGAGTCGAAGCGAGGCGCGGGCAGCCGGGATCCACTGATCCGGCGATATCACCGCCGTACGCCGCCGCGAGGTGTGCCAAGCCTCGGGACGCGACGATCCCTTGAGTCCATAACCCCCGGAGCTCCAGCAGCTCCAGCACAGTCGACTCCATCCGCCAGGTAGTTCCTTTAGCTTGTAGTTTAGCCTAATTTTGGTTTTTCCCCAATTTGCTCCGCCACCGTCACCGACCAATTCAGCTCACTCCGACCACTCATTTGTCCTCCTGACCCGACCATCACCTTTGCCAGACCTCTCTCCACCTGCTACGCCCTTCCATCCAACCCAGTTCGCCCAGGAACTGGGAGTCCACCCTCCTCCGTCGTCGCATCGTCGGAGGGTGCTGCCCCGCCCCATTTAGACACCCATTTAACCTCTAACTGGGTCAGGGTAATTTGCCCTTGACCCGAGATTGCTTTGGTGCCACTGTGCAGGTCAAAGGACCCCATCTGGGAGATCGAATCATTCGGGCACCCGAGTTCCGAGCCTCCTCGTCGCCGGAGCATCTCCGATGTCTCCAGCCTCATCAGAGGCATCCACGAGCTGTGGAGCACCTTGACAAAGCTATTGCGCATCTCAACAGCAGCAAAGGAGGTCCCCCACGCGAGTATCGAGCCGGCGAACGTCGTTGGCCACATGTTCTTGGAGGACCTTCTTCAGTCGTCCGTTCCCCCTCGCAGCTCCAATCTGATCAGATCCGTTCATTGGAGGAGCAGTCCATCGCCGTTTGATCCACTCGAGGGTTAATCTAGACCGTCCAAGCCAACGAAGGGGTGCCCTCGATCCTCCACCGTCAGATCTCCCACGTGTCACCCCCTCAGCCATCCGAGTTAATAAAGGGTAATTTACCCTTAGGCCCTTATCTTTTTGCATTTACTTTTAAGTAGTGTAAATATTTTGTCCCGTTGTTTTTATTTTGTAAATATTGCATCGAGGACCTTCATGTTTGCTATATTTGCTATCTAGTTCCTGTCTATGGTGGCCACGTGCTTCGACACGTGAGGACGTGGTGTTTTTGCAATTTATTCCCTGTAGTTCCTGCGTGTTATGTTTTGAATGATTTAAAATAGGAATTGCATTTTAGTCCCTTCGTGCCTGGACCACGTGCCTTGCGCGTGACTGCATGGGATTTTTGCACTTTTGACCCCCGGGCTTCTGAGCTTGTTACTTTCCAGCCTCAGGATTTAGTTTTCATTGCGAATAGGTGCCTATGCACGGTTTGCTTGTTTTGGATTTTAATAAAATATCAAAACTAACCCAAATTGCGTGAAAATTGGATACGTGGCTCCTGCCACTGTGTAAAATTTTTCCTAATTTTTGGGTACATTTTTTAGCCTTTTTAGTATTTTTAAAAATTCAAAAACATCCCTTTTTGCCTTTGTTTAGATTAAAAATTTCCAAAAAAAATAAAACCCTTTTAAAAATTCCAAAAAAATTCAGTTTTGTATGTTTTTGTGTTTTTTATTTTCTTTCCATTTTTGGCTATTTTTAGATTTATAAAAAGCTTAAAAATTTAAAAACCCTTAAAAACTCATAAAAATTATAAAAAATCATAGAAAAACCAAAAATTCATAATTTCTTTTCTTGAATTTTCTTCATTATTTCTACTTTTCATGAAAAATACCTTCAGGCTTTGACAGGACCATTTTATAGTTTAATTTGGTCATCCAAGCCTGACTGGACAGTTTGCCTTTGTTTCTTCCTTCTTTCATTTTTAGAAAATTCCATAAAAATTATAAAATTCTAAAAAATTCATCAAAAAAGTAAAAACACATATAAAATACAAAAATATTTTTGTTTGAATTTTTGAAATATTTTTGAGTAATTAAATAATCAGTTAAAGTTGCTTGTTCTTATTGTTTTATTATTTTTCTCATTATTAAAAATCTCAAAAAATATAAAAATATTAAAAACCACCAAAAATTGTTGTTTTTATTTTATTTTACTTTTTGACTACTTCGTAGGCCGCAAGGCCAACTCGTGCTCCTCGAGACCGACCCTGGGAGTTGTACCAGGTTAATCACCTAGCTAGGACTGTGATTTTGGTTTTCATCATTTTTCTCTCTTTATTTGGTGGTCCGATTTTGTTTCTTGATCGAGCTTTGAGTCCCGAGTGACTGAGGTCGCAACGACCTTAGTGATTCCTTTACCTTAGTCTATCGTACGTCTCATCAGAATGGCGTCGTTGCCAGGGAGCACGGCTTAGTAGTCCATTTTCTTTTATTTTTGTTTTATTTTGATTTTCGCGGCTTTCTACGGCTTTTTCTTCGTCCGCGGCTTTCTACGGCTTTTTATTTGTCTCTTATTTTTATTTTCTTTTATTTTTCTTTATTTTCCTTTATTTTTATTTTTGGTTGTTTTGCTTGTTTATTTCTATTTCTATTTTTGCACATATACCCCTGTTTTCTCTTATTTGCTTTGTTTATCTGGTTTGACACTCTCATTGTTTCTTGTGAGGGCCCAAGGACTGAGGCGGCTTCTTCGGAGGCCGAGGCAACCACGGGAGTCGGAGGTGGCTTCCTTCTCTACGAAGTCACAGGAGAGCGCGAGGAGCGACCAGGAGTGTGAGAGCCGTGTATTAGCCGTGGAGTTTAGTTAGCTTAGTTTAGGTTTTATTTCCAGCACTATTTGAACTATTATTGTAATAAAACAGGGATAGGACACTCAGCCAGACTTCTTAGACTTTCGGGGTCTGTTTCACCGAGCACCGGTGTGCTCGAGGGACCCCTCGGCTTTTACGTGGTTTTCCTCACGGTTTTTGTTTATTTCCTGCCTATTCAGTTTCTCGTGAATTTTCAGCCCCTAGCCTTAGGATTTTTCTTGACTATGACGTAATAAATAGGATCCAAACACCTTAATAAATCTGCATGTACCTATAGACCGAATAATTGGACCAACATAAAAAAGATTAATAAAAAGACTATTTGGTCACATGAGGGGTCACGCGCCGCTAGAGGTCGTATATAGCGCTGGCAGGACCCGTTGTGGCGGGCACCGATCGGCATCCGAGACCGGACAACGACCCCTCTTGATTGACCACTTTGCCACTGTTCTGTCGAGTAGAACTGCTTGCTTAGGGCTCGGATTTCGCCTGCATCATTTAGGTAGTTTTATTCCTGTCTTTCAATTCTGTGCGAATCATCTTGCATGTAGACTGCTGGAGTCAGGTACGCATTTCTTACTCTGCATGCATCATTGATTTCTCACGCATCGGCTTTTTCAACTTCTCCCCCCGATTTTTGGACTTAAATAACCAGGAGAACCGAAAAATTCGTTAGGCGTTTTTTTTTTGAAAAATACCTAAAAAAGAAAGACAATAAAATCGGGACTGCTAATCACACTTGACCTAAAAGACACCTAATTGAAAAATCTATCTTGGGGAGAGTAACCCCCTCCTTGTTTGGTTTGGACGAGCGAGAGAGTCACTCGCACCCTAGGCTAGAGTCACATCTGATTTCTCGACTGATTACCGGATTTTTGTACGGGACAGTCAGTTGAGAATATTAGATTCCTATCAGCTCATGTAATCGCTCTGAAAGACTGAATGATCACCTAAAATAAAATTGATAAGATAATTGACCGATCCCTTACGGTCTTCAGCTCGTGTGCGTAGGTGAATCGGGGGTTTTGCTTTCTCATCTTGTGTGATTACAGATCCCTTCTGCCCCCCCCCCCAATCTTCTTCTCCCATCCATTCATCTGTCTCCCATCCACCCTCCCTTCAGTCTTCTCTTCTTCTTCTCCATCACCCCTGGATGATGGACCCCCCTCACTCCTGGCCGACTCTTACGGCTTCTTCTTCACCTTCTGACCATCAGTCCAGTCCACCTTCGAGGGAGGTAGGATCCCTGACCAACCTCCCACTCCCGCCCTCCCATCCTTTTTTTTACTCTGGGCATGCTGCGCTAGACGTCCACAGATATCAGATGGAGCAGATGCGAGACCCGGACGAGGCCATTGCTGAGTTGAGAGTGTACTCCGTTCATGATCAGAGCGAGCAGATGAGAACATCAGATAGATCCTATCCCAGATTGATGGCGAAGCATATAGGACAGGGAACTCAGTCAGCTTCTACACTAGGTCCATTCAGTCTGGATTTGGATCTCATTCAGCGACTGCCGGCATATTCAGGAGAGGCGCACGAGGAGCCCTATCTTCACTTGTCAAAGTTCGAGGAGTTTTGTAGAGCACAGTTATATTCAGATATCACTGCAGAGGACCTGATGCTGAGGACCTTCCCATTCACACTTCAAGAGATAGCCAGGAGATGGCACCGACGATTGGAGAGGACATTCGCTACGTGGGGAGAGCTACTCGAGAGTTTCTACAGAGATACTTCCCCCAGCGTAAAGTAGAGGTAATGCGATCTTTGATCGCCGAGTTTTCAGTTGACCCCCAGGAGCCATTGCATGAGGCATGGCCGAGGTTTCTTGACCTCTTGAGGAGATTTCCCGACCACGGACTTCCACCGACAGACCTTATCGAGATCTCCATGTGGGGGATGACCGCAGACCAGATAGCACTGGTGATTACCATGTGTGGCGGTTCACACCGCAGTTCCGACATTCACTTACTAGATACCATCTCGAGCTCACTTTCACAGATATCTTCTTCACGAGATGCCGTAGTCGGGACAACACATGCGGACGATGTAGTACCAGTGCGGTGTGTCGCATTACATGAGGATCCAGCATCTACACACCGGCCCGAGGACTTGGATGATGCAACACCACCGAGCACAGAGGAGATGACTATGATAGCAGAGGTTCGGACCCAGAGTCTTCTCGAGTTCCCGTTGGTTTTCCAGCTGGAGTTCGAGTCAGCCCTAGAGTTCTCGGTCGACAAGTCTTGGATATCAGATCTTCTCATACTCCAGGAACAGGAGGAGCCCCCACTACTACAGCCATTGATTCAGCCACTTCAGTTTCCAGTCCCGGAGGAGTCAGCCTCTTTTCTGCAGAGACACTTCTCGGAGTTCGACAGTTACCAGGACTCAGTCCAGCAGCCACAGCTCGATAGGGGACACCACTTTGAGATTTCAGACACAGATAGTCCTATGATCGAGCTTTTTGTTCTCCACTTTGACGAGACACACACACTTACTGAGAACCAGTTGGCAGCCAACATTGCCGCAGAGCGAGGATCAGCAGCAGATACACTTCCAGCCTCCGCGGTGTTGACTAGTACCTTCACCTGCTTCTAGATTGTCGACACCCACACTTCAGATGATGATGCAGCCTGGTGCACCAAGTGGACGCTTGACAGCAACGCAGATGCCCTTCTAGATCCTGATCCTCTATTTCTCACTTCTGATCTTGCATTTATCCCCGAGGGTTATCTGCGGGAGGAAGCCGCACATGATGTGTACTCAGTTTCACATTCTGAGAGTGTTTCCGATCTGTCGGAACACGAAACCGAGTCTTCTGATCATTCTGATTCTGAGTCATCTCACCTCGACGACCCTCACGAGGATGAGCCCGTCCTGGAGATATTCGACGATCTGCCCGATTTCCTTCTGTTTCATGCATCGGATATCAGTTTTCTTAGAGAGTCTCCTGATCTTGATTGTCCACACCTTCTTGAGACACTGATCGACGTGGAGGATTCCATGACTGATCCATCCTTCTCCACGTTTGATTTCTTCGGCTCTACAGTTCCACTCCTCTCTGATCCTGAGCCATTGATTTCTTTTGTGCTACCAGATCCCGATCACATGCTTCCATATTCTTAACCGGTAGCAGACACCCGCCTGATTGCATACCTGGGTGTTCTTCTTTACACTTTGGAGTTCGTCGCGGTTCTCATACCGAGACTGCGACGACAGTATGACATTCTCCTTACCGATGTCGTCCTGAACCTTGACACTACTTTGTCCTAGCCTTTGCGCCCAGCTAGGGGCGTAAAATCTAGCGCTTGTTGAGAGGCACCTCAACATTGTACCCTTTTGTATATACGTGTTTCATCTTGACTTGATCTTTCTTTCTTCCGTTCTTGTTTTCACCCCAGATCTCGCTTAGGATTATCTTTGCTATACTTAGGATATACCTCATCCTAAGTATAGGGGGGTGGAAACACCGAGTTGTTCTTCCATTCTGTTTCATCACTTCTGTTGTTGCCTATACTTAAGGATTCTTCACCTTAAGTATAGGGGGAGTGATGCCTTCCATCTTGTATATACTTGTTGATTTTCTTCGTGTCTTTCTACCCCTTTTTTTGTTGGCTATACCTACGGATATTTTACCCTGAGTATAGGGGGGTAGACCCTGTACATTCTTCACTCGGTTTTCCCTTTGTGTACAGCATGCTATACTTAGGATTTGTAGATCCTAAGTATAGGGGGAAAAGCCGAGACCCTCTTGACTTCTATTCATTCATTCGTCTTTGTATATAGCCTTCCTTTTCACTTCCCCATACTAAGAACGAGTTATGTCTTCTTCATCGCTCTTGACTTTGAGGACATCGTTCGAGCTAAGTATAGGGGGATGTATATATTTCATATATACTTTAGCCATAACTCGTACTTTGTGTTAGTGTGTTAATAAAAAAAATGGCTAAAAACCATAAAATCTATAAAAATTAAAATTTTCCCTGTAAATAAACATTCTTTTATTTACACATACATAGCTATTATACAAATTGTTTTTGTAAAAATGTTTTCAAAAACTTTTTGTGTAAATTGTGTGTAAATATGTGTATATCAAAATTATGTATATAGTACAAAATTTTTTCAAAATGTTTTGAAAATCAAAAGTTTGCAAAAACCTTGTGTAAATTTGTGTAAATATTTTGCAAAACTTGCATTCATGCATACATTCATGTTTTCAAAACATTTTTCAAAAATTTTGCATTCGTGTAAATATTGTGTAAATAGCATCATTGTATATATATGTATAGTTTTTCCTAGATTATAGTTGACATTTAAAAGAGGGATAGTGTGTCTCAACTTGGTCCGGTCGCCATGAAGTCTAACGACAAGAGTTGTGGGTTGCAATAATGCTTCAAAAGAGGGATAGTCTACTGGCTCAAGAGGAAAAACTCCTTATGTACATATGCTGCACCGTGTAAATATGTTGTATAGATGCACTTGAAAAAGGAAAAAATGCAAAAAGAAAATAACTCCAACAAAGTGGTGGGTCTGATAGAAAATGATAATCCCACCGGAGTATGTATATAATGCAATAAGCAAAGCTCGAGATTCATGTCCCACCTTATGTAGCTTGCAGTAGGGAGACTTAGCTACACTAGTTGAGCTCCCAAGGATACATGGCTACACTGGCCATGGTCCATTCTTTTCTTCCCCCTCTTCTTGAGCCGGTTGAACTTGAACTTAGAAGGGAATACCCCGCTCCTCGAGGAAAGAGTGGCCAGATTAGGGTCATAGAGTTACCTTGTTGGGGAGGGTTGTCAAGTTGCTACTTCTGAGGTGGAGAGCTAGACCTCACATACACTGTACAAGGAAAGATTCATGGTCTTCAGGGTTTGTTTATGTAGACTTGTTCTGATCTGGATTGTTGAGGAGTCTTGATTATAGATTAGTGGATCTTAGAGGCTGTTGAGTTTTAAACTTAAGTCTAAATAAGGTTCTAACACATTAATAATCCAAAGATCTGATCGAGCTCCATATTTCAATTTAATGAAGGCAAGTTTAATACTCAGCATTAATCCATGCGTATTCTCCTCTTTTTCTTTTTCTTTTTCTTTTTCATTCTTTTTCAAATAAGTGTTTGCTAAGGGACTAGCAAAGTTAAGTATAGGGGGGTGATGAATACCCATTCATCACTCTTTATTCTTTTATTTTAGCTACAAAACCTATGCAAAACACATGTAGATATCTGTAAATAGCAATAATTATCATTCAACATGCATTGTGTAAATATGCATTATTAGCATGTTTTTGTGCATAAATAAAAGAATAAAGAAATAAAAGAAAAAGAGGGAGATATTTAGAATAAATATTGAGCGACCTAATCCCAAGGGAGGGCTCAGCATGGGCCTGATCGCAAAAAGAACCCAAGTAGAGAGAGATAGGGAAGCTCATGTGTGTATATACCTGTAAATAAATATAAATATTTTCCTCTAAATAAAAGGCATTATTGTAAATATGTATATATTTGTAAATATAAAATCGAAATAAAAATGGAAAAATAAAAAAAATAAAAATAAAAATAAAAATCCCTTCATCATTGAATATAAGCCATGTACATAGAACTAACATATCTATTTATTTATCCTTATAAATAAATAAATAAAATTCCATAAAAATATGTACATATTCCATATTCCATAATGTAAATAAATAAAATAAAAACCATAAAAATAAAAATAAAATAAAAAAGAAATAAAATAAAATCAATTTCCAACATTGTACATATACCATGTATGTATATAAATAAAACTATGTATTTAACCCTTGTAAATAATTAATAAAAATAAAATAAAAATACCTTATTATTCCAAATTTTATGCTATAAATAAATAAAATATAAAATTGGAATAAAATGTATAAAAATAAATAATTAAGAATCAAAAATTAAAAATACATATTGTATATACTTATATATAATAATACTATATTGTACATACACTATTTTTATTTCAAAAAAATAAATAAAAATCACTAAAAAATTTTTAAAATAAATAAACAATTTTCATGTTTTAAGTTTTTCGAAATTAATTAATTAATTATTTTTTTATTGAATTATTAAATATTTAATAATTGACGAGCTCTAATTGGTCCACGGGGGATGTTGACCCCCGGTCAACTCTCCCCCAGGACCACCAGACTCGGATCTTGTTGCCCCGACTCGATTTCTCCTATTTTTACTCACTCGATCCGATCGCCAAACCCCTAAACCCCGGGCTCCATTTGATCCTTGCTTATCCACGATTCACGCCCTGGGTGGGTTCTAGGGATCCAAGCTCCGATATGCTCGCCCGACCTTCATCTTCTCAGACCCCTAGCCATATAAGATCTCGCCTCCGGCCAGCTTTCCCTGCTATCTTTGGTCCTCCCCCTCGTTGCCAAGGAGCTCCTCCACCTCGCCTGAGTGACAGTCGTGCGAGAGAGAGTCGAAGCGAGGCACGGGCAGCCGAGAGCCACTGATCCGGCGATATCACCGTCGTGCGCCGCCGTGAGGTGCGCCAAGCCTCGGGACGTGACGATCCATTGAGGCCATAACCCCCGGAGCTCCAGCAGGTCCAGCACAGTCGACTCCATCCGCCAAGTAGTTCCTTTAGCTTGTAGTTTAGCCTAATTTTGGTTTTTCCCCAATTCGCTCTGCCACCGTCGCCGACCAATTCAGCTCACTCCGACCACTCATTTTTCCTCCAGACCTGACCATCACCTTCGCCAGACCTCTCTCCACCTACTACACCCTTCCATCCAACCCAATTCGCCCAGGAACTGGGAGTCCACCCTCCTCCGTCGTTGCATCGCCGGAGGGTGACGCCCCGACCCATTTAGATACCCATTTCACCTCTAACCGGGTCAAGGCAATTTGCCCTCGACCCGAGATTGCTTTGGTGCCACTGTGCAGGTCAAAGGACCCCATCTGAGAGGTCGAATCATTCGGGCACCCGAGTTCCAAGCCTCCTCGTCGCCGGAGCATCTCCGATGTCTCCATCCTCATCGGAGGCATCCACGAGCAGTGGAGCACCTTGACGAAGCTTTTGTGCATCTCAGCAGTAGCAAAGGAGGTCCCCCGTGTGAGTATCGAGCCGACGAACGTCGCCGACCACCTGTTCTTGGAGGACCTTCTTCAGCCGTTCGTTCCCCCTCGCAGCTCCAGTTCTGATTAGCTCCGTTCATTGGAGGAGCAGTCCATCGCCGTTTGATCCACTCGAGGGTTGATCTGGACTGTCCAAACCAACGAAGGGGTGCCCTCGATCCTCCACCGTCAGATCTCCCACGTGGCACCCCCTCAGCCATCCGAGTTAATAAAGGGTAATTTACCCTTAGGCCCCTTATCTTTTTGCATTTACTTTTAATACTGTTATTTTGTCCCGATGTTTTTATTTTGTAAATATTGCATCGAGGACCTTCATGTTTGCTGTATTTGCTATCTAGTCCATGTCTATGGTGGCCACGTGCTTCGACACATGAGGATGTGGTGTTTTTGCAATTTATTCCCTATAGTTCCCGCGTGTTATGTTTTGAATGATTTAAAATAGGAATTGCATTTTAGTCCCTCCGTGCTTGGACCACGTACCTTGCACGTGACTGCCTGGGATTTTTGTGTTTTTGACCCCCGAGCTTCTGAGCTTGTTACTTTAGTTTTCATTGCGAATAGGTCCCTATACACGGTTTGCTTGTTTTGGATTTTAATAAAATATCAAAAATTAACCCAAATTGCATGAAAATTGGAAACATGGCTCTTGCCACTGTCTAAAATTGTCCCTAATTTTTGGGTACCTTTTTTAGACTTTTTAGTATTTTTAAAAATTCAAAAACAGCCCTTTTTGCCTCTGTTCAGATTAAAAGTTCCCAAAAAATATTAAAACCCTTTTAAAAATTCTAAAAAAAATCTGTTTTGTGTGTTTTTGTGTGTTTGAGTTTCTCACTATTTTTGGCTATTTTTGGATTTATAAAAAGCTTAAAAATTAAAAAACCCTTAAAAATTCATAAAAATTATAAAATATCATAGAAAACCCAAAAATTCACAATTTCTTTTCCTGAATTTTCTTCATTGTTTCTACTTTTCATGAAAAATACCTTCAGGCTTTGATAGGACCATTTTATAGTTTAATTTGGTCTTCCAAGCCTGACTGGATAGTTTGCCTTTGTTTCTTCCTTCTTTCATTTTTTAAAAATTCCATAAAAATTATAAATTCTCAAAAATTCACCAAAAACAGTAAAAACATATAAAACATAAAAATATTTTTGTTTGAATTTTTGGAATATTTTTGAGTAATTAAATAATTGGTTAAAGTTGCTTGTTCTTATTGTTTTATTATTTTTCTCATTATTAAAAATCTCAAAAAAAATATAAAAATATTAAAAACCACCAAAAAAATTGTTGTTTTTGTTTTATTTTACTTTTTGACTACTTCGTAGGCTGCAAGGCCAACTCGTGCTCCTCGAGACCGACCCTGGAAGCTATACCAGGTTAATCACCTAGCTAGGACCGCGATTTTGGTTTTCATCGTTTTTCTCTCTTTATTTGGTGGTCCGGTTTTTTTTCTTGATCGAGCTCTAAGTCCCGAGTGATTGAGGTCGCAATGATCTTACCTTTACCTTAGTCTATCGGGCGGCTCATCACTCCGCCAATCTCCGATTACGCTCCCCCCCCCCCCCCCGAGGTCCAAACTGTGGAAGCCAGAGCACAACCATGTTTTCAGATCACCATAGAGTGTGGATCCTCTGTTGTAGTACTGTAGGTGCAATAATGCCGAGAGCCATTCGATGGGGATCGAACGACCCTCATACGGGCTTGGGGATAGTCAGCTCCCAATGAAGGTCGTCCGATCCTCATCGGATGGCCCTATGCATTACTGCACCTACAGTGCTACACCAGACAACCTGTTCCCACCACCATAATGTCACAAGATTAAGGATTTAACCCACAGCATGGTGTCCTCCAAGGAAAGGCAAGGAGAGAGAGGAAGTCTGAAGCGGGCCTCCAACCAAGTGGCATGAGAGACGAAAAGAATCCGCTGTTGTAATGGGTTTTACAACAGAGGTGATGAAATTCTCTTTTTTCGATTTTCATTTTGAAAGTTCAACTTTATGGATTATATCTTCAACTAATGTTCCATATTTCTTTCAAATTTCGCTCAAATCTGAGATGATTTGCTATTTTATCTTAACGGTCAAAGTTCATGTTGACATTTAAGCAACTTAAATCCCGTTTAAAAAAGAATCGGACCTTTGACCATTAAGATAAAATAGCAAATAACATTGGATTTGAACGAAATTTGGAGGATATGTGGAACATTAGTAGAAGATATAATCCATAAGGTTAGATTTTCAAAATGAAAGTCACAAAAAAAGAAATTACAACAATTATGCTGTAAAATCCATTATATCAGAGGATCCTTTCTCCATGAGAGAACGGATAATCAAAGAACAAATGCTCTCACTATTCCAAAACAATACCACACAAGTAGTAGGATAAGTGCAAGCAAACTTTGGAATCTAGCAAGGCAGTCCGTGGTCAGCAAGTGATTTTGGTCGATCTCCCCACGGTGAGCCAAATCATAAATCGCGGAGTAGCCACACACACGTCCCTGAGAAGATCCCTACCATGCAAAATCTCTCTCCAGCAAGCCTAGGAACATTTATTTGAGCAACAACCCAAAAATTGATAGATGGAAGGTAGAATTGTTGCAAAAAAATACCAAATCAAATCCTCCGTAGATAGATGGCAGGTAGTATTATTTTTGGAACTTTAAGAATACCTTTAAGAGCGAATAATATTTTATAATATTTTAATATTTTGAATTAATTGGAATTGTGTAATTTTATGATTAATTTGATACCTTATTTTTCATACAAAATAATTAATTTTACATAATATAAAAAGAAAAAAATGTTTTATATATAAGAGGATAAAAGTAAGGGTTTTGTTATACGACATAAATGAAAAATATAGTAGAAGTTTGAATAATATATATTTTTGTATTTTATGTTCCCATGTTTTTTTGTGATTTTTGAAAATAGATAAAAAATAAAATAAAGGGAAAGAAAAAAAGTGTTGGAAATTAAAATAAGAGAAAATGTTTTTTCTTGCAAATCGACCCTTAAAAATTAAGAAATATTTTTTTTTTCTAATTATGCTTAGATGCAAAGGTTTTGAAAACATATTTTCATTAAAGGTTCCTGGAGTTTATACGAATTTTAGCGGTTTTAGATAGATTTATACTTTTTTATTTTTATGGTACAAGTGCAATACAAGTTAAAGCAAAAAATAGGGGTGAACTTAGTTTGATTTTAGAATTAATAGAAATTGCAACATGCATCATATAGAATTTAAAGAGTCAATCGAAAAAACAATTCTGCTACCCTCAATATGCATCCATTTTTATGATCTCTTTGCATCAAGTTAACTAATTATCATTTATAGTAATAATTCTAAAATGATGGTTGAAAGAAAATAAAATGATTTTAAAATGATCAAACAAGCCACAATTGCAACTTCTACCCCCAAAACCTAAAATGGAAGTTCAGCTACAAGCAAAATTAAAAGATTAAACTTCCAAGTCAGGTTTCTTTTTGCAATATTTCAATTGTAAACGAGGCTCAAAATAAGAGGGAATCACATAGGATTGGGCTGAGTATTATCGCTTGGGATGGAGAAGAGAATGAGTGACATTTTTCAAAGCTAAGAGGGACTCGCAAATGAAGATGTCTTATGATGAGGTAAGTTTTAAAGATATGAAGTGGTTTTCTGCATATTGATGTACTACTTGGAGGTTATGTAAATTCGATTTTTTTATATTGTATAAATATATGTCATAATGTTCGCTAATAATATGCATTTGTAGGTGCGTATGTTTTTGTGAATTTTTTAGTTCTGATACCAAATTTATGAAGAGATCGACAACGGTAGGGTAAACTGCTACAAACAACAAATAAAATCGATCAGTGGCTCAAGGAGTCACGATCAGATCCGAACAGAGATAATAAAATTAATGTTTATATTATTATTTATCATATACAACTTCTTCTTGCATTTTTTTACAAGTTGCTAAGTTGCAAAAGGAACCCATCATTGTAAGGGAGTCATTGTTCAATACCCTCATTCGTGGGTAATAAGATGAGGAAGCTTTGTTGAAAATCTAATTTGTAATTAGTCTATTAAGTACTATTGTAATGGGCCTTTTTACACATGGGTCTATAATGTTCAACCCATATAAAGATAGGTGTGCTTATATCTTCCATCAACATATGAAGAAGCTTCATGAAGATATATATTTGAAAGAAGATTCTAGAAAAGAGAGAGGTGGATAAAATATCTAGATATTTCTCCACCTCCCACCAAAATATCTAGATATTTTGTTTTAAAGGATAAGTATGGAAGGGGATTCTAGACCACTCTTCCAAAATATCTCCACCCTCTTGAAGGGCTATAAATACCATCCAAGAGGTCCTCATTTCGCACAACAACAACAAGAAATCCTCTACCAACACAAGAGTCTCTCAAGTGTCCTCCTTCTTCCAAGTGTTCTAAGTTCCTCTTCCTTTGTTGTAAACATTGTAAGTCCTCTTCTTGTAAAGGTTCAAGTGTTGTATGCAAGTTCAAGTTTTAATGAAAAAAAGTTCTTAAGTTTACATCTACCTTGTGCATTGATCCATATTCTCTCCCTCTTATTTGCTTCTTATACACCACCAATCTTCCGTTGCTCCAACAAGTTTGGTATCAGAGCCATAACCATCCTTATATTCTTGTTGAAGCCTTTTCCTAGTTTCTCAATACCATGGCATCCAACTCTGATGAAACCCGATTTCATCATCATAATTTTCAATTATTAACCCCCTTGCTCAAGCTTTGTGTCAATAAAATCTAGATAAAGTCCTGTAATTATCAGAGTCTTGAATAAATTAAAAATCACAAAAAAAATCAAAACTAATATCTGTGGTATTTTTAGCCTTAAAAATATCCTTAAAATTATTTGGTATCTTCATATGACCTCATCTCCACTTTCGGTCAACATGAAACTTGTAGATCTCATCGAGATCTACATTTTTCATGTTTTGAGTTTTCTCAAATTCGGCCGTCTAACCCTTTAAAAATCAAATTCTTTCTTGGAATAATCTGATTGGGCCACGTGGCCCTCTCTGGTTGAGCCACGTGGCCCAGTCTCTTTATATTTTCCGCCCTCACCCAGGGTCGTTGTATCTTTTCTTTGATCCAACAGCTCTGTGATATCCACGCAAACCTCTTATTCCCACCGTATGATCATCCACGACTCTCATCTCCGCCACTCATTCCCGCCTTACTTCCCCTAGCGCCACGTGTCCTCTTCTCTACCATCAGATCACTGTTTGAAGACGCGATCTCCACCTCACATTCCTGTTGCGTTCCCAACCCTTCGATCAGCGTCTCTTGCGCATCGCGCCCATCCGTTCGCGCTTTGCCTCCAGAGCGACACGTGGCCGCTCCGTAGCCCTTAGATCGCTTCAGATTTAATCAACACCGCTTCTTAGCTCCCTTTTCTCAGCCGTTGGATCGCAAGATCCAACGGCCGAGACTTCGTCTTCCACCTTCGGCCCTCCTCTCTCACACATCCCCCATCTTCGCGAACACTCCTCGCCCTTCCTATTTTCACCACCCTCTCCGACCACCTCTCCCCTCGCCAACTGCCCCACGACCTTCCCCGATCATCCATCACCTTCGCCACCATCCATGCATCCCACAATCTTCCTCCAGTCACCCCATGCGCACCCTTGAAACCCATGACTTCACCAGCCTGAACCGCCATGTTCTCTCGTCAAATACTCCGCCAGCTCCCTCATCCACACTTGTCCACCTTTACGCGAGAGGAGGCCCAGCCCTCCTCCGCCTCCCTGTGACAGGGGGAGGCGATTGATAACGACCTCTATTCCCTGATGAGACCCACCCCCGATCACGGCGGTGCTGCGGAGCTCCAAGCCTGCTCGAGCTGTCCCGCATAGCTGACGAGGTCCAGCGAAGACCAGAGCTCCACCTTGGAGCTCGCGCACAAGCTGCCACCTCCATCTCCGACCAGGTAAGCCTTCCGATCCCTTTTTATATTTTTCATTCAATTTCTCTCAATTATGTAGGTCGCTACTCCCTCGTTCGCTCTTCACCATTCTCCTCCCGAGCTCCACCTCGTGTCTCCCCTTCACACGCACTCCTAGGATGCCATTCTCTTCTTTCATACCCCAGACCACCTCCGATCCCTCTCCTCCGCCACCCACGGCGGAGGAGCACCGAGCTCCCACCTTCTTCATCCGCAGTAGCTCTCGTCTCATCCCATCTCGCACAGAACCCTTGTACTGTACGATTCGGCTAGGAATTTAACCATGCAGGTACTCGAACTCTTAATGGTCGGAGGACTCACCGTCGACATCTTGAGCAACTGATTCTCCTCCGATCAAGCATGTTTAACCATCTTTGGATTGCACTACGGATTCCCACGAGCTTCACCTATATCGACATTCTGCAAAGGAACTCTAGGGAGAAGTAGCGTGGCCGGAAAAGGGAGGCGGAGCTGGAGATCCTTCGCCGGAGTCCCGAATCCCGCCGTCAGCTGAGGATGAGGAAGGAGAAGCAGCGACCGTTGGATGGTCCTCTCCTGGAGACCATCCGACGGCCCAGAAGAAGCCATGTTTTCTCTCCAGGGTATACAGTAGCCATATGATCGCCATGATCGGATGGTCCACACTCAGCCACGTGGCGATACCAGAGCTGCACCGAGCCTTCGCCCTCGACCCGCCAGGCTTGGAGCCCCCGAGCCTAGTCGAAGCTACATCGAGCTCAAGCCAGCACCCAAAGCTAGCTGAAGCACCCCGAGCCTCTACCGAGCCTGAGCCATCCTCCGAGCCTAGATGGCGCGTGCATAGCACGTGCCATCTGGGTAAATTGCGTAGAGATCCCGTCGACTTCTTCAATTTGCAACCAGGTCCTGGATCACGTGCAGTGCACATACACTGTGAATATTTTGCATTGATACCCTCGCGGGTTTTCAAAATTGCAAAAATGCCCCTGTGCGTGTGGGTATTTTATGGGGAAGGTCCCGAACATTCTCCTATTTACATTTTAGTCCCTCCAAGGACCTATTTGTAATTTTATTTTCATGTTTTCTTTCATTTATGCCCATGTCTTCTTTATTGCATATCTTGAGCTTCGTAACTCCGTTTCAGGTGATTTCAGTGGCATTTTGAAGCTCTCTTTATTTCTTTCTTATGGCATGCTTTCATTTCACATTAGACATTACGAAATTTGAATTAGTAGATTATTGATTAAGTGTCTTGATCCTCATGCCTATTTTTACATGAATAAAGATTGCTTCTTAATTTAACCCTGACTGGACGTATATTTTAATGGCTCATTTACTTATGGTCTCGGGCATATTCTTGATGAATTTCATCACGTTTATTTGCATGATAAAAATTAAAATATAAAAACGGGCATGTTTTATTTTAATGCATTGTCTCATTCTTATGCATACTTTGACCTATTGATTTTTAATTCAACACTTAATTAGATAGATAAAAATCCGGATAATCACGAGAGAGGCTCGTGTCCCTGAGTTCGACCTGTGTTTATTTCCAAGTAAAATAATATGACCATCTGATCTTTATTGCTATATTTAAATGATATGGTCTTTGATGAGCCCGATTCGGCCTGTCTGCAATGACATTATCAAGTGCTAATTCCATACTATTAAAGGGCCGATTTTGCGGTTCATCAAATGGCACCGTTGCTGGGGACACGACTCATTTCTTGTATTTTTTGGATTTTCATTTATTTAATTAAGTGTTTTTCTTTATAGGTCAAGATTGTTAATTTGTCTTGCAATATAAAATTTTCTTCTCTATCGAATCTCTAACCATTATTTTTGTGGCAGGGCCCTTGATGATTCAATGAGGCGAGGAGCTGGTGCTTCCCGCTGCGAGGAGCCATAGAAACATACTTGGAGCAAATAGAAAAGAAAGAAAAAAATGTCTTGCATTTTTATTTCCATGCATATACTTGTAATAATTCGTCTTTTACAACGGTCTTCGATCGAAGACTCGCGAGTGTAATCGAACGAATGTGGTTGTGTGGGGATCGTCCCTACTTGAGTGTCGACCTAGGACCAGGCACGCGGCTCGTTGAGCTTATTCTATTTTCCATTTTTTACGTGCTTTCTCGTAGGTAGGACACACTAATTTATTGACGCACATAATCTCGCCTCACTTAGCCAAAATTAATGGATATCATTCCCCGCTAATAGAAGCATGATTAGGTGTGGCTTTCTGATCGACTTGCATACATGAGTTTTAGTCTTCAAAACATCCCCAGTTTTCATGTAATTTCGCCAAGTCACCGCATGATTTCTCACTTAGCTTAGATCATGGTTTTATCGAATACGTGGCTTTTCTCGGTTTCCTCTCCTAGCTTGATCACCTAGGTTAATGGAAAATGAAAATGAACGGTAGACGATGATTTCTTGATTTATGTGCTAACCTTAATTCAGTGACAATCTTAAATAATAACTGGGACTGTTAATTGCAAGTCAACCAAAAATGTAGTAAAATTTGGTTTTGGGAGAGCAACACCCTCGTTTACGTATTGATCTTCACTTAACATTTTCTCCGCGTAAACATCAAATGTTTTATCACCAATAAAACCGACAAGATAATAAACCAACCTCGGTTGGTTTCGTGTGTGAGTTGGTGAAACTGATGGTCTTGCTTGCTTGATTGAGCCATGTTTGCTTCGATATACTCCCCAAAGCCTTAGTCACTCCATCCATCTACGTAGATTCATCCGCTCACTTGTAAATCCATCCTTATTCTTCGTTCACCTTGGGTCTCTCCAACATCAAATTCCATCTTTATACTTAGGCTAATCTCAGCCTAAGTATAGGGGGGACCCGAGTCCTCGTGAATTTCTCTACTCTCCTTTCCTTGCCTTTATACTTAGGTTATTTCTAACCTAAGTATAGGGGGAGCCCCTCTTAGCTCCCGTATATTTCTCTATATTTAAATGGACCTATGGACTTGTAATATCTAGTGCTATGAGGACATAGCAAAGTTTAAGTATAGGGAGGTATATCGTATATACAGTATACTTACTTTAGTTATAATCTGAAAATTTTGAAAAATTTAAAACTTTTTGGCTAAAGTAAAATTCTTTGGACTAAGTGGATTCAAATGTTTTTCACGGCTTTTCCTATACTATGTTACACTATTTTGATAAAAATATTTTCGAAAATGATTTTTCCTTATTTTGAAAAAAATCTTTTGAAAATGTTTTGAAAACTTTTTTTGTGTGACATGGTTTTGAAAATTTTCTATCTCTTTTCAAGGAAAGTTGAGTCTAACTTGTGTTTTAACCTTTAAATTAAAATCCATAAAAATGAGAAAAACTAAAAATCCTTTAGGAGCCATTAGTGACTACTAAGCCCAATTAAGTAGCCGCGTTCAGTGAGGATTCGCCCTTAGCAGATTGGATGGTTTAGAGGACATCGCGTAAGGCCCCGTCCTCAAGCAACGGGCTTCAACTTGTACTTACATCCATACTGGCTGAATGCATATGCTTAATTGAGTTTAGGCAATCCTAATATCTCTTGAAGTCTAAAATAATTAATAAAATAAAATTGTTTCTGAATGAAGGAGTTGGATTAATCCTCTACTTTCACACTTCCACCCAGGATCTGAAATGTTCAAGGAAACTTAGTTTTATGAGGTCTTTGAGATTTTAGGTTAACCAGCCTTAGCCATCAGGGTCTTAGACTTAATCATCCACATTCCCTCAGGTTTCTAGATTTGCATGCTATATTCCATGCTTAGTCTCAGAAAATAAGAATATGATCAACACATCACATGCACGACTGCGGTTTTGATGAGATGAGTTGACTCTTCACTTAAGGGATTGGGATGAGGAAGTCGAGTTTGGATTTGATCTAATGATGCTCGAGGATAGGATAAAATCTTTGAAGGCTTCATGAAACCTGAGTATCAGCAATTTTAGCAAGTATGAGAACTTGGTTCTCATACTAATCTCTTGACATTGACCTAAGTGCCAGGGTGTGAAATAAATGAAAAAATATTGATCAGTGTGCGCCAACTCTTGGTAAAAGCAGAGGAGCTAGCCAAAAATTATACAAATCAATGAAATTTCAAAGAAAAGCTCTCATTCCACAAAGTCAAGTATCAAAGAGCTTCCACCAAAGGCGAGTGCTCCCAAACATTTCAAAGTGTCCACTTGGACCACCGCTATTAGGGCCAGGAGTCGGGCTTGCATCAAAAAAGGGCTCTGCATCGTAAATGCTACAAGTCTGGGTGTCGAAGGTACGATAGGTACTCAAAAGAGACACACCCCGGTGTATTCCCAGGAAAACAAGTGCAGACGGCTCCAAATTCTCTTGACGGACGTACTGATCAACACCAAAAAAAATGTGTTGCGTAAAAAGGCACTAGAGAGAATCTTTGTTCCAATGAGAGGGAGAGAAGAAATGACACAATCTCATGCCCTCCATTACTGGCCTTCCATATATATTTTCTAAGTCTGAAACTACAGAGACGATGGACTGGATGCAAGATTTGATTTATTCCCTATTTGAGGATTGGGTCCTTAGGAGAATTTCTCGGACCAAGACTTTGGGTGATGATTTGACTCTACTCTCGGAATTACAGTCAACACTAAATTTCATATCCTTTAGATTATATGTACATCAGAGAGAGTCTAGAGAATTAGAGGAATCGGGTGCCTCTTGATTAAGGCTGGGTTGAATTCTAGAATTTTGGACCTCTAAAATTGAGTGGACTTGAACAAATTGGATCCTGTACTCACATACACAAGGGGGTTAATCCAGCTTAGTTATTCTCTTTGATGCTCGAGGACGAGCATAGTTTAAGTATAGGGGGTGATGAAACCCGATTTCATCATTGTAATTTTGAATTATTAACCCCCTTGCTTAAGCTTTGTGTCATATAACTATCAGAGTCTTCAATAAATTAAAAATCACAAAAAATATCAAAACTAAAATCTGTGGTATTTTTAGCCTTAAAAATACCCTTAAAATATTTGGTGTCTTCTGATGACCTCATCTCCACTTTTGGTCAACATGAAACTTGTAGATCATTGAGAGCTACAACTTTCATGTTTTGAGTTTTCTCAAATTCGGCCGTCTAACCCTTTAAAAATCAAATTCTTTCTCGGAATAATCTGATTGGGCCACGTGGCCCTCTCTGGTTGAGCCACGTGGCCCAGCCTCTTTATATTTTCCGCCCTCACCCAGGGCCGTTGGATCTTTTCTTTGATCCAACGGCTCTACTATATCCACACAAACCTCTTATTCCCACCGTCTGATCATCCACGACTCTCATCTCCGCCACTCATTCCCGCCTTACTTCCCCTAGCACCACGTGTCCTCTTCTCTACCATCAGATCACTGTTTGAAGACCCGATCTCCACCTCGCATTCCTGTTGCGTTCTCAACCCTTCGGTCAACGTCTCCTGCGCATCGCGCCCGTCCGTTCACGCTTTGCCTCCAGAGCGACACGTGGCCGCTCTGCAGCCCTTAGATCGCTTCAGATTTAATAAATGCTGCTTCTTAGCGCCCTTTTCTCAGCCGTTGGATCGCAAGATCCAACGACCGAGACTTAGTCTTCCACCTTCGGCCCTCCTCTCTCACACATTCCCCATCTTCGCGAACACTCCTTGCCCTTCCTATTTTCACCACCCTCTCTGACCACCTCTCCCCTCGCCAACTGCCCCACGACCTTCCCCAATCATCCATCACCTTAGCCACCATCCATGCATCCCACGATCTTCCTCCAATCACCCCATGCGCGCCCTCGAAACCCACGACTTCACCTGCCTGAACTGCCATATTCTCTCCTCAAATACGCCGTCAGCTCCTTCGTCCACACTTTTCCACCTTTACGCGGTAGGAGGCCCATCCCTCCTCCGCCTCCCTGTGACAGGGGGAGGCGATTGGATTGAGCGATAACAACCTCTATTTGCCGGTGAGACCCACCGCCGATCACAGCGGTGCTGCGGAGCTCTAAGCCCGCTCGAGCTGCCCCACGTAGCTGACGGGGTCCAGCGAAGACCAGAGCTCCACCTTGGAGCTCGTGCTCAAGCTGCCACCTCCATCTCCGACCAGGTAAGCCTTCCGATCCCTTTTTGTATTTTTCATTCAATTTCTCTCAATTAGTAGGTCACTATTCCCTTGTTCGCTCTTCACCATTCTCCTCCCGAGCTCCGCCTTGCATCTCCCCTTCACGCGCACTCCTCAGGACGCCATTCTCTTCTTTCATACCCCAGACCACCTCCGATCCCTCTCCTCTGCCACCCACGACGGAGGAGCACTGAGCTCCCACCTTCTTCATCCACAGTAGCTCTTGCCTCATCCCATCTTACACAGAACCCTTGTATTGTACGCCTCGGTTAGGCATTTAACCATGCAGGTACTCGAACTCTTAATGGTCGGAGGACTTGCCGTCGATATCTTGAGCAGCTGATTCTCCTCCGATCAAGCACGTTTGACCATCTCTGGATCACACTACGGATTCCCACGAGCTTCAGCTACATCGGAATTCTACAAAGGAGCTCTAGGGAGAAGTAGCATGGCCGGAAAAGGGAGGCGGAGCTGGAGCTCCTTCGTCGGAGTCCCGAATCCCGCCGCCAGCTGAGGATGAGGAAGGAGAAGCAGCGGTCGTTGGATGGTCCTCTCCTGGAGACCATCCGACGGCCCAGAAGAAGCTACGTTTTCACTCCAGGGTATACAGTAGCCATCTGATCGCCACGATCAGATGGTCCACACTCAGCCACGTGGCGATACCAGAGTTGCACTGAGCCTTCACCCTCGACCCGCCAGGCTTGGAGCCCCCGAGCCTAGCCGAAGCTACATCGAGCCTGAGCCAGCACCCAAGGCTAGCCGAAGCACCCCAAGCCTCTGCCGAGCCTGAGCCGTCCTCCGAGCATGGATGGCGCGTGCATAGCACGTACCATCTGGGTAAATTGCACAGAGATCCCGCCGACTTCTTCAATTTGTAACCAGGTCCTGGATCACGTGCAGTCCACGTGCACTGTGGGAATTTTGCATTGATACCCTCGTGGGTTTTCAAAATTGCAAAAATACCCATGTGCGTGTGGGTATTTTACAGGGAAGGTCCCGAACATTCTCCTATTTACAATTTAGTCCCTCCTAAAGACCTGTTTGTAATTTTATTTTCATTTTTCTTTCGTTTATGCCCTTATCTTCTTTATTGCATATCTTGAGCTTCGTAACTCCGTTTCAGGTGATTTTAGTGGAATTTTAATCTCTCTTTATTGTCTTCCTTATGGCATGCTTTCATTTCACATTAGACACTACGAAATTTGAAGTAGTAGATTATTGATTAAGTGTCTTGATCCTCATGCCTATTTTTACATGAATAAAGATTGCTTCTTAATTTAACCCTAACTGGACGTATATTTTAATGGCTCATTTACTTATGGTCCCGGGCATATTCTTGATGAATTTCATCGCATTTATTTGCATGATAAAAATTAAAATATAAAAAAGTGCATGTTGTATTTTAATGCATTGTCTCAATCTTATGCATACTTTGACCTATTGATTTTTAATTCAACACTTAATTAGAAAGATAAAAATCTGGATAATCACGAGAGAGGCTCGTGTCCCTGAGTTTGACCTTGGTTTCTTGCCAAGTAAAATAATACGATCATCTGATCTTTATTGCTATATTTAAATGAGATGGTCTTTGATGAGCCCGATTCGGCCCGACTGTAATGACATTATCAAGTGCTAATTCCGCATTATTAAAGGGTCGATTTCACGGTTCATCGACCTCCAACATACCTTTATTCAACTACACCTAAAGCTCCATTCCTATATTTGATGGAGAAAGTTATGATTATTGGAGTCTTCAAATAAAGACTCTCTTCATCTATTAAGACTTGTAGGATCTTGTAATAGAAGGTTATGGGGAGGTTAAAGATGCAGATGCACTTGCTTCACTAAGTGAAGGAAAGAAGAAAGAGTTCAAGGAGAACAAGAAGAAAGATGAAAAGGCCCTTCTCTTCATCCATCAAGGAGTAAGTAAATCTATCTTTCCTCGTATTTCTGAGCAACTACTTCTAAAGAAGCATGGGAGATTTTAAAGAAAGAATTTCAAGGATCTGTCAAGCTAATTTCTATCAAACTTCAATCTTTATGGAGGGATTTTGATAATCTCTTAATGAAAGATGGTGAAAATATCCAAGGGTTCTTTTCTAGAGCTTCTATTATTATAAATCAAATTCGAAGCTATGGAGATATTATTACAGATAAGAAGGTTGTTGAAAAGATATTGAGAAGCTTGCCTGCTAAATTTGATCATATTGTTGCTGCTATTGAAGAATCTAAAGATTTATCCTCTCTCTATATATATTAATTAATGGGTTCACTTGAAGCACACGAGCAAAGAATTAGCAGGTTCACCACTCAACCCTTGGAGCAAGCATTTCAAATAAAAATAAACATCTCCAAAGCTAAGAATGGAAATCATGACAAGCAGAGCAGAAGACAATATGTAAGGAGACAAGAGTATAATGAAATACATGATTCCTACAAATGTCAAGATAATGGAAGAGCGGAAGGAGGATATAATCAAAGAGCTCTAGGTACAAGAAAATCTTCTTCTCATTGCATTATTTACAAGATTGATAATCATGAATCCAAGGATTGTAGATTCTGCTGCAAAAGGTGCAAAATTACAAATCATTCTCAAAGGGACTGCTGGTTCCAAAAGAATGAGTCTAATTATATTGCAAAAGATGAGGATTCCAATCCTTACTTTATTCTTGTATGAATACTAAAGAAGTGTCTAAAGACATTTGGTATGTCGATAGTGATTGTACTAACCACGTGACATGGAATAAAGATGTATTTGTGAGCCTTGAGAAAGGGCATAGTTCGCAAGTTAAGCTTGGAGATGGAAAGCTGCAAAATGTGGAAGGCAAAGGAGTTAGTGCAGTACAAAGAAAGAAAGGTACTTCTAAACTCATTCATAATGTTCTCCATGTTCCATGCTTAACTGATATCTTCTAAGTGTTGTCCAACTTATGAATAATGGCCATTCTCTAGAATTTGATAATGGAGTATGCAAAATCTTTGATAAAAGAAGAAAGCTACTGATTATAGACATTAAAATAGCTCCAAATGAACTCTTTCCATTATCAATGCCTTTAAAAGAAGGTTATGCTCTAAAAGTTGTAAATGAAGATCATTCCTTATTATGGCGTTTACAATATGGACACTTAAATTTTAGAAGCCTTATTTTATTAAAGCAGAAGAACTTAGTTGTTGGGCTTCCGTTCATCAATAAAGATGAAAATATATGTGAAGGTTGCATATATGGCAAGATGCATAGATTACCATTCACAAAGACGTCATGGAGAGCAAAAGCTCCACTTGAGTTGATACACTTAGACGTATGTGGACCAACTCAAACTCCGCCTATCAATGGAGCCAGGTACTTTCTATTATTTGTTGATAATCATAGTAGAATGATGTGGGTTTACTTCTTAAAATAAAAGTCAGAAGTCTTTTCTACTTTTATCAAGTTTAAAGCTTTTGTTGAAAAATAAAGTGGAAGAAAAATAAAAGTCTTCCGATCAGATCGTGGAGGAGAATTTACATCCAAAGAATTTCAAGGCTTCTGCATAACTCAAGGAATCAAGAAGGAAATAACATCAAGGTATACTCCTCAACAAAATGGAGTATCTCAAAGAAGAAATCGAACACTCGTTGAGATGGCAAGAAGCATGCTGAAAGGTAAGGGTCTTCATAACAAACTTTGGACAGAAGCAGTAAATACTATGGTTTATATATTGAATAGATCTCCTACCAAAGCAGTATTGGATAGAACACCTTATGAATCATGGTATGAAAGGAAGGACAAGGTTAGTCATTTCAAAATCTTTGGCTCTATTGCATATGCTCATATTCCATCTCAAGTTAGGCAAGAAAAGTTTGATGAAAAAGGAGAAAAATATATTTTCATTGGATATTGTGATGAATCTAAAGATTACATATTATATTAGCCTAAAGAAGGAAAATTAATTATATCTAGAGATGTCATCTTTGATGAAACATCTTCATGGAAATGTGATGACTCTTCAGTACCACAAAAGCAAGTTGCATATGAAGAAGACAATCCAAATGATGAAGATATTTTTTCTTCAATTCAAAGACCAGTTGGGCCAAATATCTCTGACTTAGAACATCCACAACAAAAGGTACGGTCTCTTCAAGAAATTTATGCATCATCTTCTGCTATTGCTTTATTTGCTTGTGAGTCTCAAAAATTTGAAGAAGCAGCTAAAGAAGAGGTGTGGATTCAAGCAATGAATGAAGAGATTGCAGTCATTAATAAAAATCACACTTGGGAGCTCGTGGACCATCCTAAGGATAAAGATATCATTAGTCTTAAATGGATTTATAAAGTCAAATATAATGAAGATGGCTCCATTCACAAGTATAAAGCTCAATTGGTTGCTAAAGGCTATTCGCAACAACCATGTATTGATTATAATGAAACTTTTGCACATGTTGCTCATATAGAGACAATTAGAACTTTGCTTGCACTTACTGCTCAAAAGAAGTTACAAGTTTATCAATTTGATGTTAAATCTGCATTTCTTAATGGAGATCTTGAAGAAGAGGTTTATGTTGAACAACCTCAAGGATATATCTCCAAGGATAATGAAGAAAATGTCTATCGTCTCCGCAAAGCCTTGTATGGCTTAAAGCAAGCATCAAGAGATTGAAATAATAAAATTGATGGATATTTTCGTGATAATGGATTTGTAAGAAGTCCTAATGAGCCATCCATTTATGTGAAGAAAGAAGATACGCAGAATTTCCTTATCGTATGTCTTTATGTTGATGATCTTATATATACAAACAATTCCTTCAAGATGATTGAAAAATTCAAGGAAGCAATGATGAAAGAATATGAAATGACAGATCTCTGTCTTATGAGATATTTTCTTGGTATTCAAGTCCAACAGAAAGAAGGTGAAATATTTATCTCTCAAGAAAAATATGGTTATGATATTCTTAAGAAATTCCATATGTTAAATTGCAAGCCAGAAGTAACTCATATGCCTGCCAATACAAAACTTTCTGCAAATGATGGAGCTCAAGAAGCTGATGGCTCTCTTTATAGGAGTCTTGTAGGCTCCTTGTTATATTTAACTAATACAAGACCAGATATAACATATACAGTTAGTGTTGTATCAAGATTTATGAGCAAGCCCAGCAAGCTTCACTATACAACCGCAAAAAGGATTCTTCGCTATGTTCAAGGTACCAAGAATTTTGGAATAAAATATAATATAGAAGAAGATAATTCTCTCAAAGGATATTCAGATAGTGATTGGGTTGGATCTATAAATGATAGAAAAAGCACATCAGGTTATTTATTTTGCATGGGATCTAAAGTCATATCTTGAAGTTCTAAGAAGCAAAAGCCAATAGCTCTTTCCTCTGTTGAAGCCGGATATATTTCTGTTACAAGTGCATCTTGTGAAGCTGTGTGGCTGAGAAGACTTCTTCACGATATTCAAGAAGAGAATGTTCTTCCAACGACTATATTATATGACAACATGTCAGCTATTGTTATGTCAAAGAATCCAGTCTTTCATGGAAGAACAAAGCATATTGAACTTCGTCATTATTATGTTCAAGAGCTAGTGGAGAATGGCGACATCAAGTTGGAGTTTATCAATACAGAGGACTAAATTGTATATATATTTACAAAACCATTTCCAACAGAAAAATTCCAACACTTCAGACAACTAATGCAGATTACAAATTAAGAGGTGGTGTTGAAAATATAATTTGTAATTAGTCCATTAAGTATTATTGTAATGGGCCTTTTTATACATGGGTCTACAATGTTCAACCCATATGAAGATAGGTGGGCTTATATCTTCCATCAACATATGAAGAAGCTTCATGAAGATATGTATTTGGAAGAAGATTCTAGAAAAGAGAGAGGTGGAGAAAATATCTAGATATTTCTCCACCTCCCACCAAAATATCTAGATATTTTCTCTTAAAGGATAAGTATGGAAGGGGATTCTAGATCACTCTTCCAAAATATCTCCGCCCTCTTGGGGGCTATAAATACCATCGAAGAGGTCCTCATTTCACACACAACAACAAGAAGTCCTCTACCAACACAATAGTCTCTCAAGTGTCATCCTCCTTCCAAGTGTTCTAAGTCCCTCTTCCTTTGTTGTAAACATTGTAAGTCATCTTCTTGTAAAGGTTCAAGTGTTGTATGCAAGTTCAAGTTTTAATGAAAAGAAGGTCTTAAGTTTACATCTACCTTCTGCATTGATCTATATTCTCTCCCTCTTATTTTCTTCTTATACACCACCAATCTTCCGCTGCTCCAACAAGCTTGGCCCACACTTGAGGTGGAAGATGTTTTGGTAACTACTTTGCAAATATCGTATATCAATACTTGTATATAAACTGTAATAAACTTTTATTGCATACATTTCAGGATCAATATCTAGACGTCTTTGTATGAAATTGGATGGTACTTCTGTGGATCATGCTAGTTTTGATAGAGTCGAATGTATATAGGTACACTATTGGTTAAAACATATAATAATTTTATCTAAGATATTTTATGTTATTTTTTCAGATATATGTTGAATATATGTATTGAATGAGAGGGAGGTTGGATATGTCTTGAAGAAGCATGCATTTGGTGGTATACTTCATGCATAGCCACTCAATCATCTTATTATGGTGATGGCGATCATGCAGACTGACCTCTAGGATCTCAAGTAAGAGTTTAATGTAAATCTAAACTTCAAGTCATACTTGAATTTGTCTTTATGTAACTAATATTAGTTTACTTAGACCATAGAAGGTGCTAGTCCAACAATGAGATGAAGATGTCGAAGAAGAGGATCCTAAAGAGCAAGAGCAATTAATAATGCTTCCTTAGAAAAAGCTTAGCAAGAAATCCAAGCAAAGCTTGATTGCTAAGGTCTTCCATTCCAAGAGGGAGTGTTGAGTATGTCTTCTACATTTCATGAACATTTGAATATATCTTTTACACTCATGAATATTTCAATCATTTTTGTATGTGTTATATGCGTGATACATATGTTTTCGTTATTGCATATTTTAACAATTATGAATCATTTAGTTTATGTTTGTTTTTATTATTGGTAGTCAATTTCATATATGCATGTTATTTTCTTTATATTTAGAATATCTTAAGTGGTTGGGTTATTTCTACACTCTATATTGCAAGTATACACTAAATCTTTCAATTCAATACATGCATCGATTTTATGGCAGGTCATACATGTTCGACATGGCTTTCCAAACTCTGACTATTTTTACAATTTTGCCTAATCTCTAGAGATAAAGAGTGTTATGTCCTCACCCCATACTTGCTTAATCCTCTCCAGGAGGAGACGTATGCAGGCTTGTAGGCAGGAGAGAGTGAGGATAGGGTGTTCTCTCACAAATATTGGAGAGGACTTGGTTCGCAGATGTCCTCATCCACCATCGTTGGCGACCAATCGTTTAAGAAGGACCAGATGGCTAGCACACATGCTTTCCCACTACCTTGGTAAGCACTTGGTGAGGACTGATCGATGACAGTTGCACTCGTCAGTAATGCTTTTCTTGTAGTGATTGGATTAATACACTAAATAGTATGATGAATTCTAGATTCATCAACCTTTTTTCTTTATCAAAAGCTTCTTTCTTTTCTTATCATTCCTCCTCCTCACCTACACCACTAGGGGTGTAAATTAATCGAACCTGAGCGAACCTATCTAGGTTTAATTCGGTTCTTTTAGCATTTTTAGGGGTTCGGGTTCGATTTGGTTCAATAAGTTGAAAATGGCATTCATGTTCAGTTCGGATAAGTTGAAAATGGAATTCATGCTGCACATGTACATATTGTATAGATGCACTCGAAAAAAAAAATAATAGTAATAAAAAAATGTGCAAAAAGAAAAGAACTCCAAAAAAGTGGTGGGTCTGAGAGAAAATGATAATCCCACCGGAGTATGTATATAAGTGCAATAAGCAAAGCTTGGTTTCATGATCCACCTGTTGTAGCTTGCAGCAGGGAGACTTGGCTACACTGGTCAAGCTCCCAAGGGTACTTGGCTACACTGGCCTTGACCCATTCTCTTCTTCCCCCTCTTCTTGAGCCGGTTGTACTTGAACTTAGAAGGGAATACCCCGCTCCTCGAGGAAAGAGTGGCCAGATTGAGGTCATAGAGTTACCTTGTTGGGGAGGGTTGTCAAGTTGCCATTTCTGAGGTGGAGAGCTTAGACCTCACTTTCACAGGACAAGAAAAGACTCATGGTCTTCAGGGTTTGTGATTGATGACTTGTTCTGATCTGGAGCATTGAGGAGTCTTGGTTATAGATTAGTGGAACTTGGAGGCTGTTTAGTTTTAAGCTTAAGTCTAAATAAGGTTCCGACACATTAATAATCCAAAGATCTGATTAAGCTCCATACCTCAATTTAATGAAGGCAAGTTTAATAATCAACCTTGATCCATGTACATTCTCTTTTTCTTTTTCTTTTTCTTTTTCTTTCTTTTTCACTTCTTTTTCAAATAAGTGTTTGCTAAGGGACTAGCAAAGTATAGTATAGGGGGGTGATGAATACCCATTCATCACTCTTTATTCTTATATTTTAGCTACAAAAACCTATGCAAATGCATGTAGATACTTGTAAATAGGAAAAGTTAGCAAAAGCATGCATCTTGTAAAAATATATAATTAGCATGTTTTTGTGCAAAAATAGAAGAATAAATATGAAAAAGAAAAAGAGGGAAATATTTAGAATAAATATTGAGCAACCTAACCCAAGGGAGGGCTCAGCATGGGCCTGACCGCATAAAAGCCAAAGTAGAGGGAGATAGGGGCTCATGTGTACATATTTATGTAAATAAATAAATTATATTTTCCTCATCCAAAAATATGCTTGTACATATTTTATATATTTAGAAATTATTACAAACAAAATAAAAATTTAAAAATCAAAAACTCAAAAACACCCTTCCACCATGTACATAGACCATGATCCTTTATTTATTTAACTTTATAAATGAATTTATTTATTTTTAAAACTTATTGTGAATATTTTATGTTATATTTTGTAAATAAAATAAATAAAAAGAAACAAAACAAAAATCAAATAAAAATTACAAAATTAAAAATACAAAAACATATTGTACATATACCATGTATATAGTTGTACATAACTAATTATTTAACCTATGAATATAAATAATAAAAATAAAATAAAAATAGCATTTTATTCCTCATTTTATCCTATAAATAAATAAAATATAAAATAGGAATAAAAGTGTATAAAAATAACTAATTAAAAATCAAAAATCAAAAACCCTATATTGTATAAATACCTATGTATAGCTATACTATGTAAATACCTTATTTTAATTTCCAAAAATTAATTAAAAATCACAAAAAAAATAAAAAAAATAAATTAAAAATATTTCATGTTTTAAGTTTTTGAAAATTCGGTCATTTAATGGCCCAAAAAAATCAAATAAAAAGTCAGGCCTTGGCGAGCTCTGATTGGTCCACGGGGGATTGTTGACCCCCGGTCAACTCCCCCCCTGGACCACAGAGTCGCGGATCTGCATTTGGACCCGACTTCTTCCAATTATCCCCACCAGATCCGACCCCCGAATCCGCTAACCCCGGGCTCTAATCCGAGCCTGATCTTCCCTGATCCACGCCCGGGGTGGGTTCTTGGGATCCGCGCTCCGAGCTTCTTGCCCGACTCCCATCTAGCCGGACCCCTAGTGATATAAAACCTGAGCTCCGCCGCACTCCACTCTCATCTTTGGCTCGCCACTCTCATTCCCGTGACCTCCATTGTAAACCTCGAGGTGACAGCTCGCGGTAGCCTTTGTTGCAGTGAGGAGAGGGTGCCCGGACCATCGATCCGGCAGCTTTGCGCCGCCGTGCTCCGCCTCGTGCCGGAGCCAGAGCCTCAGGCCTTGACGCCCTTCGAGGCGACGACCAGGAGCTAGCCAAGCTCCAGCACAGTCTTCCACTTCGCCCAGGTAGTCTTTTAGCTCGCCCATTTCGTTTAATTTTGAGTTACCCCCAAATCGACTCTCCGCCGAGTTCCTTTGATTCCGGTCATCTCGCGTATATTCTCGATCATCGGGACACACTATCACCTTCGCCATCCTCTGACGCACCTTCTACGCCCATTCATTCAACCCAGCTCGCCCCGGAGCTGGGATTCGAGCTCCACCATCCTCCGCTCGCCGGAGCTCATCCGCCCCGACGCATCGATCACCCTCACGCCGCTTCATCGGGTCGAGGCACTTTGCCCTCGACCCGCGAAGCTTTTGGTTCACTTTGCAGGTCAAGAGGGAGCCATCTGAGGCCCCCTCACATTCAGGCCAGGAGCTTCTCGCCGCCGACCTCGCCGGAGCCCCTCCAGGGCTCGGCTGGGTCATCTGAAGCCGCCACCAGCTGCGGGACGCCATCGCCGATCTTCTCCGATCCTTGGAGGCAGCTGAGGAGGCCCCCAGCACGTGGACTAGGCCGGCGAACCTCGCCGGCCACCTGTTCTTCGAGGGACCTCCAGCACCGTCCTATAGCCCCTCCGCTCCAGTTTCGATCGTCACCGTCCATCCTTCTGGGAGCAGATACCGTCGATCTTCGCGAGGCTTCATCTGGACCGTTGGCACAGAGGAGAGAGGCCCCAGCACCTAACCCGTCGGATTTTCCACGTGGCCCCCTCTGGAGCGTCGATCAGGCCCATGTGCTGAAGAAGAAGAGCGCCCGCCGTCCGAGACCGTTGGATCATCTACGTGGCGCTCATCCAGCCGTCGGCGTAATAAGGGGTAATTTACTTAGGGCCCCCTCTTAGTTTTTGTTTTCAGTCCTAGTCCTGTAAATATTTTAGTAGTTTTATTTACGTAGGGTAAATTGCACATTGGACCTCGTGCTTGTTTTTATTTGCATTTATGCCCTTGTGTATGTGAGCCCACGTGCTTCGCCACGTGCTTTGTCTGGGCTATTTGCAACTATTACCCTGTAGTTCTGGTTGTTTGATTAATGAATGAATACTTTCTGGTATTTGCATATCTACCCCTGTGAATGTTTTATTTGAACATGTGCGTGTTTTAGTGGGTTATTTGCATCCAAGCCCCTGGACTCTTTGGTACGAGTTACCAAAAGGTCCTAGGACTTATTTTTCTTGCCAGAAGGTCCCTGAGTGCCCCAGGCACGCGCCACGCGCGTGACTTGCTGGGTTATTTGCACCTGGACCCCCAGACTTTCGGGTATTTGCACTTAAGTCCCTGTGCACTGTGCCCCCTTTTTGATTTTGAATAAAATACCAAACCACCTCGAAATTCGATGAAAATTTGACACATGGCTCCTGCCATGTTGTTGGATTTTTGAGAATTTTTGAGGACATTTTTGATTTTATTTAGTATTTTTAAAAATTCAAAAACCTTCTTTTTAGCTACTGTCTAGATTTAAAAATCCCAAAAAAATATAAAAACACCCCCAAAAATTCTAAAAAATTTAGGTACTGTTTCTTGTGTGTTGTTTGATTTTCTAGCCAATTTTGGCTATTTTTCATTGAGTAAAAACCCTAAAAATTGAAAAACACCTAAAAACTCATAAAAATTATAATAAATAATCTAAAAATCCAAAAACAATAATTTTGGTGTTCAAATTTTCCTTATTTTCTCTAGAATACAGGCAAATTACCTCCAGGGCCCTCTGAGATCCTTAAATATTTTATTTTTGGGTTTCAGGCCTTGCTGGACAGTACCTTGGTTTTTTAGCACTGTTTGATTTTTAGAAAGTAAAATATACATTAGAAAATTATCAAAAATTAACCAAAAACACTTAAAACATAAAAAACATAAAAACAATTTTTCTTGAATTTTTGCTTGATTTTTGGTGTGTTAGATAAATTGTGAAAGTGTGCTTGTTTTGTATTTCTTTTATTTTCTTCACATTTAAAAATTCAAAAAAATATAAAAATTATTAAAAACCACTAAAAACATTTTTATTTTATTTTATTTTCTTTTTACTACTTCGTAGGCCCTAGGACAACCCGTGCTCCTTGTGTTCGACCATGGGAGCTATACCAGGTTAATCCCATAGCTAGGACCGCTTGCCTTCGTGTTTTGATCTTTGATTTGTTTCGTGGTCCGATATTTTTCTTGATTGACACGGCTTGATCGCTTGGGTCGCGACGACCTATATTTAGCACCTATACCCTAGTCTTCAGGCCTGTTATCAGAATGGCGCCGTTGCCGGGGAGCACGGCTTAGTAGTATTTTTGTCTTTATTTTCGTTTTTATTTTTCGCGGTTTTTCGCGGCTCTTCGGAGCTCGCGGCTTTTCGCGGTTTTTGTATCTATTTTCTTTTGATTTATTTTGTTTTATTTTGATTTTCTTTTATTTTTATTTTTGTTTTATTTTGTGTGATTATTTTGTTTTCCATTTTTGCATATATACCCCCATTATTATTTTCATTTCTTTTTCTAATTATTTGATTATTTTTTATTGGTCTGACCACTCTTCTGTCTATCTTGCGAGGGCCCGAGGACCACGGAGGCGACTTTCGAGGAGCCGGTGCAGCCGCGAGACTTGGAGGCGGCTTCTTTCTCTACGAAGCCGCAGGAGAGAGCGAGAGGAGAGAGTTGAGTGGGTGAGGTATTAGGATAGAATTTTCATTTATTCATTATTAATTGTAATAATACAGGACATTCTGAGACTGCTTGGACACTACCGTAGCGGGTCTGTTTCGCCGAGCACCGGCGTGCTCGGGGGACCCATTAGGACCTCGCGGTTTTTCGCGGCTTTTTACGCGGATTTATTTTTCTTTCTTTCTGCCTTTTCCGGTTTTTCGCGGTTTTTGCTCAAGCCCCTAGATTTAGGACTTTCTGGTGATTGTGACGTAATTAAGTAGGATCCAAACACTTAATGACATATCTGTTCATATAGACCGTAATTGGACCTACTTAAAATAAATAATAAAAATAACCGACTCGCTAGCCTCCGTAGCCTACGTGCCGTAGCCCGTCCTGTAAAGCGCTTACTCCTACCCCCGATTTGTCGGGCAGGGGAGGGACGGGCCAAGACCGGACTCTTTGGCTTGGAGGTCGGTGACCGGTTAGACGGTTCTTCGCTAGAAGTTGCTCGTCTAGGACTCGGCTTTTACCGTTGCATCATTTAGCTTAGTTTTAATTCTGTCTTTATTTTATGCGCGGATCATCTTGCATGTAGAGAGCTGGAGGCAGGTACGCGTTTCTGACTTTGCATGCATCATTGATTTCTCGTGCATCGGCTTTTTCGACTTCTCCCCCCGATTTTGGACTTAATAACCAGGAGAACCGAAAAATTCGTTAGGCGTTTTGTTTGCTTTGAAAAATACCTAAAAAGTGAAATCATAAAATTGGGACTGCTAAAATTATCGACCTTAAAACTCGCTCACCCTAAAAATTTTGTCTTGGGGAGAGCAACCCCCTCATTGCTTGGTTTGTATGCGCGAGAGAGTGACCCGAACACTAGGTAGAGCCCCCCGTTGCTACACCTGACTGATTACCGACTCTTCCGTGCGGGCCAGTCGGTTGGGTTAGCAGCGGATATCCCAACAGGTCACGTAAGCGCTCTGATATTTGTGTGTTCACCAAAATAAAATCGACAAGATAATTTGACCGAACTTTCACGGTCTTCAGCTCGCGTTGCGTTGGTGAACTGGGGGTTTGTTTTCAGATCGTAATTTTTCCAGATCTCATCCGCCCTACTCGCTAGATCAAGATGATGGGTAGACGATCTCTTAGGCAACCTCTGGTTGCACCACTTTCGGGCGCGTCTACCTCATCATCTAGGTTGGCTCGCGAGAGCTCAGACCCGCTCTCCGAGCCCGAGTACGACTCCACCCTGTTCCCCCTCGACCCCCTTTCTGATCTTCCCGAGAGACATGAGCCCGAGGAGAGACTAATTCATTTGACGGCACCTGAGTTGGGCTCATTTGATTTTGCAGACGTTGACATGGCCGGCGCAGGCAGTTCTGACGATCACTCCCGCCCTGAGCACTTTGTTTTAGACCAGGGAGCGATCAACTCCACCCTGATCGCATCGTTAGAGACAGTCCAGCAGCAGCTCCGCGATCAGGGAGCTTTCATGATAGAGATGAGGCGTGAGTTGGAGAGGCTCCGAGCAGAGAGAGACAGACAGAGCGAGCCCGATGAGCCAGACGATGCAGATGCCCGTGCAGCCGCAGCAGCGGCCGCGGCCGCCGCAGCGGCGGCCGCCGCAGCGGTAGCCACCGCGGCAGGAGGAGCAGGAGGACCACCGAGACCGATGCGGGAGTTGCACAACCCCGGATCTACACTGATGCACCATTGGGTGGTGGTTCCAGCTATCGTGGGGGACTTCAAGTTCCCCCCGAACACCTTGCAGATGCTTCCTCGGTTCCACGGACTTGCTACAGAGGAGCCCCACCTCCACCTACAGGAGTTTCTGATGATATGCAGTACTGTCCACGACAGACATGTGGACCAGGACACGATCAGGATGATCGCCTTCCCCTTCTCACTAGCAGACAGAGCAGCCACCTGGCTGAAGCATCTGGGGAAGTTCGTCTATACCTGGGAGCAGCTCCGCACCGAGTACTTGAACAAGTACTATCCACTCGGGCGGACGAATGCAGCGAGGGCCCTGATTAGTAACTTCTCCATGTTCCCCAATGAGCAGTTCCACGAGGCTTGGGAGAGGTTTAGAGAGCTTTTGGATAGATGCCCGCACCACGACATCACGAAGCCGAACTTAGTTCAGAGCTTTTTCAGTGGGTTGTCACCAGAGCTACAGGGCCTGGTGAATGCTTCTTGTGGCGGGTCCTACTTCGCCAAGGACCACGACCAGGTCTGGGGCATTTTCGAGGAGATGGCAGAGAACTACATGGTGATGTCCCAGACCCGGCTCTACACCCAGAAGACCCAACCACATCAGCCAGGACCCGTGCAGTACCGGAGGATAGCACGGGTAGATGCAGGTCCTTCCAGTTCGTCTGCAGCCACAGCAGCACAGGCAGAGTCATCAGCTGCAGACATGGGTATCATCAGCGAGAAGTTGGACCGCATGGAGCTGATAGAGAAGAAGCAGTGCCAGAGCATAGCGCAGATGGATCAGATGGCACAGGTCTTGAGCGACATGAAGACACAGCTCATGTGTCTCCAGGAGGCACAGACGGCTTCTCAGCCCCGTCTTCAGTCGCGAGGTGACGCCGGCAGCAGCAGCAGCTCGTCCCAGCGCTCCAGCACCCCAGTGCAGCCTAGACAGGTTCACCTTGTACAGGCGGAGCCGTACCAGCAGCCGCAGCCCACCTACCAGTCCCCACCATCTCCAGAGATGCAGATGGTGGTCTACCAGCCGGACCAGCCTCTGGCAGTACTCCCGCCAGCCCCCTTTGATGCCGAGCCGTTGATGGATGTCAACGGGATTTGGAACGACCGCCCCCAGCCTGGGATCCGACGAGACCATCCCGGATTCAGGTGGGGGAGTGGTGGTGTCCAGCCCCCGCAGCAGCCGTCAGGACAGGGAGGGCAGTACTCCCAGCAGAGAGACCATCACCAGCCGCAGCAGCAGCCCCCAGTCTACCAGCAGCAGTCATCCTACGGTCCGCGTCCCTATCAGCAGCAGGGACAGTCTTGGAGACGTGAGAAGCAGGCTCACCAGGGATACCAGCACCAGCAGCACCCTCCTTCCTACCCCTCTCACCCACAGCAGTTTCAGCAGCCTCACCCACAGAGAGGCCACCCGTCGGGCTCCCACGAGAGCCCCGCTTTGGATGACATCGCCCGCCTCCTCACGGACCAGCAGGCGACATTTCGACGGGAGATGGACGAGTTCCAGCCAGGAGATGCGGGACCTGGTGAGAGGGAAGGCCGCCATACCAGCCCAGATAGAGCCCAATCCGAACAGCCTCAAGCGGAAATCTGAGCAGGTAGTACATACTGAGTTAGCCACTCCTAGCGATCCATTTGATGATACTTCTTCGGATCTTTTTGATGTTGATTTTGCCACGCTTAGGAGCGGTAGGACCCCAGCCGGCGGCGGCGCCTCATCTGAGCACCATCCAGAGGCGCCACAGGAGGAGGAGGAGAGCGGTACTGAGGCCGCTCCAGATGATGACGGTGGTACTGAGGCCACCAAGGATGCTGATCCCACCGGCGGTACTGAGGCCGCCACTTCACCAGATCTAGGAGGTGGTACTGATGCCACCCATGCAGCCGAGCCAGCCCGCGGATACTGATGTCGCGCGACGTCTACCTTCAGCAGCAGCAGAGCAGCCAGCCCGTGGTGGTACTGAGGCCACCGGTGTTTGTAGAGAGAGAGCTGATGTTTTTCCTCGTGTCCATGTATCTCAGAATTCTGCTATGAATAAAGGAAAAGGTTTACTTTCTTTTGGTCCCACTGTGGTGCATGATGTATGTGTGGATCCGGTCCTTGAACCGCCTAGACCTTTTCCTAGTCCTTCATCTGAGAAGGACCCAGTGATCCCCTTCCCTAGAGCCCTTCAGATGGGGAAGGGGAAGAAAACAGAAAATACCAAAAAGAGAGAGTTTGAGGAGTTCAGCCAGAGCATGATAGATAGATTTCACATTCAGCTGACCCTCCAGGAGGCTTTACAGCACATCCCCCTTCTCCAGAGATCTTTGAGAGAGAGGACTACAGTTAGGAGGAGGAGGAGGAACCACACTTCAGAGATACATGTGCTGACCAAAGCCACGTGCTTTGCGATCCAGAACCGACTGCCAGCCAAGAGGCCAGATGCAGGGGGCCCGTATGTCAGATGCCAGATCAGTGAGCAGTGGTTCGACCGTACTCTTTTAGATAGCGGATCTTCGATCAACCTACTTCCGGCAGCCCTTCTCGACCGCTTCGAGTTGGGCACTCTTCGACAGAGCAGGACAGTCCTTCAGTTCGCTGATCGATCTATCAAGAGGCCGAAGGGGTTGTTACGAGACGTTATCGTCACTATTCAGGGTCTGCAATTCCCCGTGGACTTCGTAGTGTTGGACATGGAGATCCCTGAATCAATGGTCGATACCCCCATCATCCTTGGTCGTCCGTTCTTGGCCACAGCCAAAGCGGTGACTGATCATGATAGCGGGAAGGTGTACTTTCGCGTCCAGGGCGAGAGTATACAAATAGAGACGGTCGAGGACTACAGAGCCAGATCCAGATCCCGCTCAGATGCCAGTACCGATTCAGAGCAGCTGACAGACGCAGAGCCAGACATCCACCAGGACTGTGATTTTGTGATCACAGATGACGAGGCAGCTTGGGCAGACCATGAGACACAGACCACCCTCTCACTTTCAGACACAGCTGATGCAGAGATGATAGCAGAGGAGAGTCTGGAGAGCACAGACCTGGTTCAGGATACCATTGCGGCAGCAGAGCCGGTCCTCGATCGCAGCACAGTGACTAGTGATGGTGGTGCTGAGGCCACCTTGTTTTCCGGTGGTACTGATGCCACCGTTTCTGATACAGATCCCTCGGATTCAGAGTCTGATTGGGCCGATTGCTATGATCAGATGCCAGACCTGAGTCCATCTGAGCCTATAGACGAGGAGGAGGTAGATGCAGAGCCGAGCAGAGACAGTGCAGTTGAGCAGCCTTCTCCCGATCCAGTTTGCGAGAGTACGCTTTCACTTTCCTAGGCAGATTTGGCAGACCTTGCAGCTTTCACTCAGTTTCTTCCACAGCCAGATTTGCCGGCACCCAGCATTCCAGAGCTGAAGCCGCTCCCTACTTCGCTGAAGTATCGATTCCTTGCGGGCGAGCCTGAGATGTACCCAGTCATCATCTCCGCCGAGTTGACTGGAGAGCAGGAATCCCGTCTGATGGGGGTTCTTGAAAAGAACCGCAAGGCGATCGGATGGAGCGTAGCAGATCTCCATGGGATTGATCCATCAGTGTGCTCCCACCACATCTATCTCGAGGATGGGGCGAAGCCGTCGCGTGAGTTCCAGCGGCGTCTGAACCCCAACCTGAGAGAGGTTGTCATGAAGGAAATATCGAAGTGGTGGGGTGCAGGTTTTATTTATCCCATTTCCGACTCCAAGTGGGTTAGCCCCTTGCATGTGGTGCCCAAAAAGACGGGCATCACGACTGTGATCAGTGAGTCGGGAGAGGAGATTGCTACACGAGTACCCACCTCTTGGAGGGTTTGTGTTGACTACAGGAGATTCAACCAAGCCACCAAGAAGGACCATTTCCCCCTGCCTTTTATTGACCAGATCATTGAGAGACTGGCAGGGAAGAGCCATTATTGCTTCCTGGATGGGTACTCGGGCTACAACCAAGTGGCCATCGCTCCTGAGGATCAGGAGAAGACCACCTTTACCTGTCCCTTCGGCACATACGCTTTTCGACGCATGCCATTTGGGCTATGCAACGCCCCTGCAACTTTTCAGAGGTGCATGCTGTCGATCTTCTCGGACATGGTAGGGGATTGCTTAGAGGTCTTCATGGATGATTTCTCGGTCTACGGCGACGGATTCGACTCCTGTCTTGACTGCCTAGACCGAGTACTCTAGCGATGTATTGAGTATCACTTGGTGCTATCTTGGGAGAAGAGTCACTTCATGGTGACTCAAGGGACGGTGCTTGGCCACATCATCTCCAACAGGGGCATGGAGGTTGATCCGGCCAAGGTTGATGTCATTAGAAAACTCACACCGCCGTCCAATCTGAGGCAGTTACGGTCATTTCTGGGGCACGTTGGATTTTACAGGAGATTCATTCAGGATTTTAGCAGGATCGCCCGACCGTTGACTGACCTCCTGACGAAAGACACCGAGTTCCTTGTCGATGACAAGTGTCTTTCGTCGTTTGCTACTCTCCAGCAGTGCGTGATTGAGGCTCCTGTCCTCCAGCCACCTGATTGGTCTCTCCCATTCGAGATCATGACGGACGCCTCCGATTTTGCCGTAGGGGCAGTGCTGGGACAGAGGAGGGATGGAGTACCATTTGCTATACACTACGCTAGCCGCACATTGGATTCCGCCCAGCGGAATTACACGGTCACAGAGAAGGAGATGCTAGCCATAGTGTTTGCCCTGGATAAGTTCAGATCGTATATCATCGGATATAGAGTGACTTTGTATACAGATCACACCGCCATCAGGTACCTCATGGCAAAGAAGGATGCCAAGGCTAGACTGACTAGATGGATCCTTCTACTCCAGGAGTTCGACATTGAGATTAAGGATAAGCCTGGAGTCAAGAATGTGGTGGCGGACCATCTCTCCCGACTAGAGCAGCCTGAGGAGTCTGAGCAGATTGATCCTATCCGAGATGCCTTCCCAGATGAGGCGATCCTTGCTATCGCCTCACTCCCATGGTACGCCGATATTGTGAACTTTCTCGTTGCTGGCAAGTCCACAAGATTGGCCCAGGCAGAGGCTTGAGACCTTCCTAGCGAAGGCCAAGTCTTACCATTGGGAGGATCCCATCCTTTACCACGAAGGAGGGATAGCGTCTGGCGTCGGTGTATTCCTCAGGAGGAACACCATAGCGTCCTCACTTACTGCCACAAGCTTGAGGCAGGGGGACATCATTCTGGGAGGAGAACGGCACAGAAAGTGCTCCAATCCGGCTTGTGGTGGCCTACCCTCTTCAAGGACTCAGATGAGTTCGTGAAGAGGTGTACTGACTGTCAGAGGATGGGCACTTGTGGACAGCGTGATATGATGCCGATGCAGCCCATTCACTTCTGTGAGGTTTTTGACGCATGGGGCATCGATTTCATGGGTCCATTCCCTAAGAGTCAGGGATTTGAGTACATTCTGTTGGCCGTAGACTATGTGAGTCGTTGGGTGGAGGCTATCCCCGCCCGAGCCGCTGATGCGAGGACAGTCTACAGATTTTTGAGGAAGCATATCATCACGCGGTTCGGGGTCCCACGAGTTTTGATTTCCGATGGGGGATCCCACTTCATCAACGACCAGGTGAAGGCACTTGCTAGCGAGTTCGGCATAGATCATCATGTTGCTACACCGTACCATCCACAGACGAATGGTCTAGCTGAAGTGTCGAATAGGGAGATCAAGACTATTCTGCAGAAAGTCGTCCGCCCTGACCGAAAGAACTGGTCACAGCTTTTGGACTCGGTCTTGTGGGCATATAGGACGTCTTTCAAGACACCTTTAGGCACATCTCCCTTTCGCCTCGTATATGGCAAGCCATGCCATTTACCTGTTGAGCTGAGGCACAAGTCACTCTGGGCAGTTACAGACATTCTCATGGATCCAGATGGTATAGGAGACCAGAGGAGGGCAGAGCTAGCTGCCCTGGAAGAGCTTAGAGATGCAGCTTTCTCAAGCAGCCTACATTATAAGGAGAAAGTCAAGGAGTGGCATGATTCTCATATCAGCCACAAGCATTTTGTAGATTGGACAGAGAGTATGGCTGTTTGATGCGAGGCTGAGATTATTTCCAGGGAAGCTACAGAGCAATGGAAAGGACCTTATCTGGTTCGGAAGGTACATGACAACGGTAGCATCGACATATCTGAGTTGTCTTCTGAGAGTACCTTCCGAGTGAACGGTCAGCGGCTCAAACCATTTCTAGATCATGAGCCGCGGGTCGTTGATCTTGCCCCTATTCATTTTGCGTGAGATGTGGTCTTTGACTCACATCTAATGCATCTCACGCCTAAGCTTTACTGATCCTCCGCTGTATATAGATCCAGATGTCCATATCATCACATTCTTTAGTCCCACATCCCTTTCTTCATCTTGTGATTATGCTATACTTAGGGTGCACTTTACCCTAAGTATAGGGGGGATGTGAGACCTTTTGGGTATTTCTTTTGTTTCTGTCTACCCCTGTTTTTGCTGCCTATACTTAGGGATCTTTTACCCTAAGTATAGGGGGGGTAGACCCTGTACATTCTCCACTCGGTTTTCCCTTCGTGAACAGCCTGCTATACTTAGGATTACTTGATCCTAAGTATAGGGGGAAGACCCGAGTCCCACTTCACTTTTTATTATTCTCCTTTTGTATAGCCTTTCTTTCCACTTCCCTATACATAGCACGAGTTATGTCTTCTTCATCGCTCTTGACTCTGAGAACATCGTTCGAGCTAAGTATAGGGGGGTGTGTATATATTTCATATATACTTTAGCCATAACTCGTACTTTGTGTGAGTGTGTTAATAAATAAAAATGGCTAAAAACCACAAAAATTTAAAAATTTGCATGTACATAACCTTCTTTTTGCACATACATAGCTAGTGTACAAATTATTTTTGTAAAAATGATTTCAAAAATCTTTTGTGTAAAGCTTGTGTAAATATTTTTGTATCAAAATTATGTATATAGTACAAAATTTTTCCAAAATGTTTTGAAAAATCAAAAAGTTTGCAAAAATCTCGTGTAAATGTGTGTAAATATCTTTTTGCAAAACTTGCACCTCATGCATCATCATTCATGATTTCAAAACATTTTTCAAAAATTTTGCATGATTGTAAAATATTGTGTAAATATGCATCTTTTTGTACATATGTATATATAGTTTTTCTTGGATGATAGTTGACATTTAAACTAGCCTGGAATCAAATTGAGAAATGGAGCTTGATTAAGATCTTAATCCACCTAATTCTAAGAGGAACCTTATAGGACTTAGGTTTAAGGCTTTTCAGGTCCATGGTGACTTAATTCTTTGAGTCCACTAGGCTATGATCACATGTCATCTCAATGAGCCTAAGTAGAGCACTTAACAACAACACATGACTCATATAGATTATGGCTTTACTTGGACAACCGCACTATGCACCGAGCTCTCTACGGATGAGGTGGTGAGGAGGCAGTCTTCCTTGACTTGGGGTAGCATATGAGGGTAGTACTTCTAGGCGGAACCTCTCTTCTTCATTTAGTGAAGGAAGTGCGTCTCAACTTGGTCTGGTTGCCATGAGGTCTAACGACGGGAGTTGTGGGTTGCAATAAAGCTTCAAAAGAGGGATAGTCTACTGGCTCAAGAGGAAAAACTCCTTGTATATATGCTGCACATGTACATATTGTATAGATGCACTCGAAAAAAAATAATAGTAATAAAAAAAATGTGCAAAAAGAAAAGAACTCCAAAAAAGTGGTGGGTCTGAGAGAAAATGATAATCCCACCGGAGTATGTATATAAGTGCAATAAGCAAAGCTTGGTTTCATGATCCACCTGTTGTAGCTTGCAGCAGGGAGACTTGGCTACACTGGTCAAGCTCCCAAGGGTACTTGGCTACACTGGCCTTGACCCATTCTCTTCTTCCCCCTCTTCTTGAGCCGGTTGTACTTGAACTTAGAAGGGAATACCCCGCTCCTCGAGGAAAGAGTGGCCAGATTGAGGTCATAGAGTTACCTTGTTGGGGAGGGTTGTCAAGTTGCCATTTCTGAGGTGGAGAGCTTAGACCTCACTTTCACAGGACAAGAAAAGACTCATGGTCTTCAGGGTTTGTGATTGATGACTTGTTCTGATCTGGAGCATTGAGGAGTCTTGGTTATAGATTAGTGGAACTTGGAGGCTGTTTAGTTTTAAGCTTAAGTCTAAATAAGGTTCCGACACATTAATAATCCAAAGATCTGATTAAGCTCCATACCTCAATTTAATGAAGGCAAGTTTAATAATCAACCTTGATCCATGTACCTTCTCTTTTTCTTTTTCTTTTTCTTTCTTTTTCACTTCTTTTTCAAATAAGTGTTTGCTAAGGGACTAGCAAAGTATAGTATAGGGGGGTGATGAATACCCATTCATCACTCTTTATTCTTATATTTTAGCTACAAAAACCTATGCAAATGCATGTAGATGCTTGTAAATAGGAAAAGTTAGCAAAAGCATGCATCTTGTAAAAATATATAATTAGCATGTTTTTGTGCAAAAATAGAAGAATAAAGATGAAAAAGAAAAAGAGGGAAATATTTAGAATAAATATTGAGCAACCTAACCCAAGGGAGGGCTCAGCATGGGCCTGACCGCATAAAAGCCAAAGTAGAGGGAGATAGGGGCTCATGTGTACATATTTATGTAAATAAATAAATTATATTTTCCTCATCCAAAACTATGCTTGTACATATTTTATATATTTAGAAATTATTACAAACAAAATAAAAATTTAAAAATCAAAAACTCAAAAACACCCTTCCACCATGTACATAGACAATGATCCTTTATTTATTTAACTTTATAAATGAATTTATTTATTTTTAAAACTTATTGTGAATATTCTATGTTATATTTTGTAAATAAAATAAATAAAAAGAAACAAAACAAAAATCAAATAAAAATTACAAAATTAAAAATACAAAAACATATTGTACATATACCATGTATATAGTTGTACATAACTAATTATTTAACCTATGAATATAAATAATAAAAATAAAAAAAAAATAGCATTTTATTCCTCATTTTATCCTATAAATAAATAAAATATAAAATAGGAATAAAAGTGTATAAAAATAACTAATTAAAAATCAAAAATCAAAAACCCTATATTGTATAAATACCTATGTATAGCTATACTATGTAAATACCTTATTTTAATTTCCAAAAATTAATTAAAAATCACAAAAAAATAGAAAAAAATAAATTAAAAATATTTCATGTTTTAAGTTTTTGAAAATTCGGTCATTTAATGGCTCAAAAAATCAAATAAAAAGTCAGGCCTTGGCGAGCTCTGATTGGTCCACGGGGGATTGTTGACCCCCGGTCAACTCCCCCCCTGGACCACAGAGTCGCGGATCTGCATTTGGACCCGACTTCTTCCTATTATCCCCACCAGATCCGACCCCCGAATCCGCTAACCCCGGGCTCTAATCCGAGCCTGATCTTCCCTGATCCACGCCCGGGGTGGGTTCTTGGGATCCGCGCTCCGAGCTTCTTGCCCGACTCCCATCTAGCCGGACCCCTAGTGATATAAAACCTGAGCTCCGCCGCACTCCACTCTCATCTTTGGCTCGCCACTCTCATTCCCGTGACCTCCATTGTAAACCTCGAGGTGACAGCTCGCGGTAGCCTTTGTTGCAGTGAGGAGAGGGTGCCCGGACCATCGATCCGGCAGCTTTGCGCCGCCGTGCTCCGCCTCGTGCCGGAGCCAGAGCCTCAGGCCTTGACGCCCTTCGAGGCGACGACCAGGAGCTAGCCAAGCTCCAGCACAGTCTTCCACTTCGCCCAGGTAGTCTTTTAGCTCGCCCATTTCGTTTAATTTTGAGTTACCCCCAAATCGACTCTCCGCCGAGTTCCTTTGATTCCGGTCATCTCGCGTATATTCTCGATCATCGGGACACACTATCACCTTCGCCATCCTCTGACGCACCTTCTAGGCCCATTCATTCAACCCAGCTCGCCCCGGAGCTGGGATTTGAGCTCCACCATCCTCCGCTCGCCGGAGCTCATCCGCCCCGACGCATCGATCACCCTCACGCCGCTTCATCGGGTCGAGGTACTTTGCCCTCGACCCGCGAAGCTTTTGGTTCACTTTGCAGGTCAAGAGGGAGCCATCTGAGGCCCCCTCACATTCAGGCCAGGAGCTTCTCGCCGCCGACCTCGCCGGAGCCCCTCCAGGGCTCGGCTGGGTCATCTGAAGCCGCCACCAGCTGCGGGACGCCATCGCCGATCTTCTCCGATCCTTGGAGGCAGCTGAGGAGGCCCCCAGCACGTGGACTAGGCCGGCGAACCTCGCCGGCCACCTGTTCTTCGAGGGACCTCCAGCACCGTCCGATAGCCCCTCCGCTCCAGTTTCGATCGTCACCGTCCATCCTTCTGGGAGCAGATACCGTCGATCTTCGCGAGGCTTCATCTGGACCGTTGGCACAGAGGAGAGAGGCCCCAGCACCTAACCCGTCGGATTTTCCACGTGGCCCCCTCTGGAGCGTCGATCAGGCCCATGTGCTGAAGAAGAAGAGCGCCCGCCGTCCGAGACCGTTGGATCATCTACGTGGCGCTCATCCAGCCGTCGGCGTAATAAGGGGGTAATTTACTTAGGGCCCCCTCTTAGTTTTTGTTTTCAGTCCTAGTCCTGTAAATATTTTAGTAGTTTTATTTACGTAGGGTAAATTGCACATTGGACCTCGTGCTTGTTTTTATTTGCATTTATGCCCCTGTGTATGTGAGCCCACGTGCTTCGCCACGTGCTTTGTCTGGGTTATTTGCAACTATTACCCTATAGTTCTGGTTGTTTGATTAATGAATGAATACTTTCTGGTATTTGCATATCTACCCCTGTGAATGTTTTATTTGAACATGTGCGTGTTTTAGTGGGTTATTTGCATCCAAGCCCCTGGACTTTTTGGTACGAGTTACCAAAAGGTCCTAGGACTTATTTTTCTTGCCAGAAGGTCCCTAAGTGCCCCAGGCACGCGCCACGCGCGTGACTTGCTGGGTTATTTGCTCCTGGATCCCCAGACTTTCGGGTATTTGCACTTAAGTCCCTGTGCACTGTGCCCCCTTTTTGATTTTGAATAAAATATCAAACCACCTCCAAATTCGATGAAAATTTGATACATGGCTCCTGCCATGTTGTTGGATTTTTGAGAATTTTTGAGGACATTTTTGATTTTATTTAGTATTTTTAAAAATTCAAAAACCTTCATTTTAGCAACTGTCTAGATTTAAAAATCCCAAAAAAATATAAAAACACCCCCAAAAATTCTAAAACATTTAGGTACTGTTTCTTGTGTGTTGTTTGATTTTCTAGCCAAATTTGGTTATTTTTCATTGAGTAAAAACCCTAAAAATTGAAAAACACCTAAAAACTCATAAAAATTATAATAAATAATCTAAAAATCCAAAAACAATAATTTTGGTGTTCAAATTTTCCTTATTTTCTCTAGAATACAGGAAAATTACCTCCAGGGCCCTTTGAGATCCTTAAATATTTTATTTTTGGGTTTCAGGCCTTGCTGGACAGTACCTTGGTTTTTTAGCACTGTTTGATTTTTAGAAAATAAAATATACATTAGAAAATTATCAAAAATTAACCAAAAACACTTAAAAACATAAAAAACATAAAAACAATTTTTCTTGAATTTTTGCTTGATTTTTGGTGTGTTAGATAAATTGTGAAAGTGTGCTTGTTTTGTATTTCTTTTATTTTCTTCACATTTAAAAATTCAAAAAAATATAAAAATTATTAAAAACCACTAAAAACATTTTTATTTTATTTTATTTTCTTTTTACTACTTCGTAGGCCCTAGGCCAACCCGTGCTCCTTGTGTTCGACCCTGTGAGCTATACCAGGTTAATCCCATAGCTAGGACCGCTTGCCTTCGTGTTTTGATCTTTGATTTGTTTCGTGGTCCGATATTTTTCTTGATTGACACGGCTTGATCGCTTGGGTCGCGACGACCTATATTTAGCACCTATACCCTAGTCTTCAGGCCTGTTATCAGGTAGCTGTGAGGTGCTAGCTTGGAAGGGGAAGTGGAATGGGAGGGTGACGATGCTGAAAGGAGAAGAAGGAGGTGTCATGGTGCGACCTCTGCTGGGAGGTGGAACATGCCCCAGCGGGCTCCTGCTGCTTGATAGAATGGATGAGAGGGGTCGGTGGACGGTGGGTGATAGAGAGGGCGGAGAGACGTGATCGCCACTCCAGCCATGTATGGTTGGAACTTGGAAGGTCGAACGATGAGAGAGAAGTATCGTGCGTGTGGGTTAGGGTAAGGACCTTAGGGTTTGCAATTGAAACTTGTAAGTAAGGATTATTTTTAAAAAATGGAAAATTTTCATATTGTATCCCTCCATTAAATTGAGAAAAAAGGTCCTTCGCTTTTTGAGAATTGATCATTCAACTAGATATAAGGGTTGATGTTTTTTTATATTTGTGATGTATCTTTGAGCTCCCAAATCCCAAATGAAATCACATGCACACACACACATCGAACTATTAACGAATCAAATCTGAGCGAGCCTACCATTAATTTTAAGGTTCGGTTCGTTTATATAAACGGACCCAAAGTAATGTTAAGGTTCGGTTCATTTATGTTCGAATTAAAATTCGAATCTGACTCTTATCGAATCGAACCTGAGCGAATATCGGACCTAAGATTTTTCAGATAGCCCTACACACCACCTTCCTCCTTCTTGTTATCATGTTACCTCACATCCCCCACTAGCCCTCGTTATCTGATGAATCTTCATGTCATCACCATTATTCTTTCATTTTGACCCTTAATCCCTAGATAAATGCATGTAAATGACATTAATTGGTATAAAATTACACTCATTAATTATACTATAAATATTGTATAAAAGGTTGTATTTAATGCTAAAAGAAAAGAAAAAGAAATACCATATGTATTGAATGACCCTAAACCCCGAGACTTAGGCATCATGATGATTGGGTCGACAAGGAATAAAGTAGGGGGAGATAAGGGCCAATAAATTCTCAAAATCCTAATTTCCAATTCATCAATAAATAGGTTTTGGGACCCATTTTATTCTATTATTTCTACACCTCAAATCAATAAACTTATAATATGAAACTTGTAGATAAAATATAAAGAAAATACAAAATTTACTTCATTTAAAAATAATGCACAGTGTGTCCCGGACACTCAGGAAAATGCGTAAAGAAAACTTTCCAGAACTATATATTCTCCATATGAACTCAAAATTCACCAAACTCACCTTTATTGTTCATAAAATTAAAATATCTATTTAATGAAGGTTTCATTCAATTTGGAGTTAAGATACAAAAGTTTGGTGTTGTGCCCTCATTTTGTAGTATACCTGAATAAAATAATCATTATATTTATTCCTTTTACTTTTAAATTCTTTATATTTTTATAATTTTGTAAATATTATTTGAAATACATGTACATTCGTGAAATAAAATAAAACAATTAAAAATCCATTAAAATAAATAAGTATACTATAATACAATATACTTGTATGTACCTATATAATAAATGTACATTATTATTTAAGTATATATTTAAACTCATATATATATATATATGCATTTAAATAAGTTATAAATATAAAAAATAAGTGTATAAAATAATAAAATCAAAAATACAAAATAAAAATAAAATACACTATGTATAAGTAAATATACTTATATTCATACATGTAAAAAGTAATACATAATAAATTATCTTGAAAAATAAATAAAAATCACCACAAAATACTACATAAAGTAATAAATAAATTTGCATTTTAAGGAAAACATAATAAAATAATTTACTATTTCATTCTGAATTATTTTTACATTTAATTTCTGTTGTGTCACATAGTGTCCCACGTGGACCAATAGGGGGTCGACCTTGGTCGACCCGCCAATCAGCTAGCCCTTTACTCGTCTAGCCTTGTCAGAGTCGCTGACCAACCGTCTTCCTTGAATCCCCCCCATGATCCTTGCATTTTATGTTGATGATGACTTCTTCGATTTTGTTCCTTGATCACTGGGCTTTCACGCGAGTATCTCTCCTCAATCCGAGGATCTCTGCATTAGGTGTTCCCCCAATCCAAGTTAGCCTTTTACGTATATCCTCCTCCACCTCTATTTTGAATTCAATCCTGATTCCACCTTGAAATCCCTAGATCTTTACGTGACCAAACTCTATGTTGACAACAACATCCCAACTAGATCATTTGGCACAGAGGAAGAGGTCCGGAGTAGATGATCCAAGCTCGTCGGTGACCTCTTGGTGGCGCTCCTCATTAACTCCCTCATCCTACAGGTAGAGCCATAGGTTCTTAGTTCTTTTTATTCCTAGCATTATAGATAGCCTAGTTTAGGATTTAGTTTCGGTTAATTTCCATTTTTTATTTTGGAATTTTTCGAATCATAGCTCGTCAAATCTTGAGCTCCGACCACCGTTTCTATCGTCCTTGACCGTGCTCCGCCCCGTCTGAACACCTCATCACCTTCCCCATCATATTTCCTACACCCCAGGCACCTCCACTCACCTTAATTCACTCCAAATTGAGTAACCGGGTCTCCCTCCGTCACCGTTCGCTAGAGACCCTATGTTGTACCCCATCCCCGCTTATTTCCACCTAATCCAGCCCAAAACCTGCCTTTTTCTTTTACGCATCTAATCATGTAGGATATGGACCTGGAGAACCTCATCTAGGTCAAATTTTATTAAGTTGAAGGTCTTCTTAGAGCTGCATGTTCATCGACCGTCTATGACCCCACTAATGGGTTCCGGATGCACCAGACTGCCCCAAACAATGTGGAAGACTACCAGCCATCTTTTGAGCCATCTGCGATACCCTCTGGTGGCCAGAGGTGATCTGGAGGTTAGAGTGAAGCTTAGGTGGCAGTGAGTTCTTCCTTGTTCTTCCAGGGTTGTTCCCTGCTGTCTAATCCAGAAAACGATCCAAGCACTACAACCACCGTTGGATGCGCATTGATAGTCGTCTGATTAGACCCAGAGATCTAATCCATTCGTCTGTCTGTGAAGCGTCATCATGCGAACAAATGAGATCACCTCTACCGTTGGATCGCGTGCAAGAGGGGTATTTTGCTCTGCAGCCATCTTGTTTTGTATGTTTATTTTAGTCCAGAAACTTTAAGTTGTGGTGTAAAATATTTTTGAATATTTGCAAAAAAACACCTCCATACTTAGTTTTTTTGTTATTTGGTCAAGTCCACGTCACCTCATGTGCCCATACATATGAGGGGTCTGGACATTTTGTAGGGACCCCTTCACAGATTTTTATTATTATTTAGTCCTTAAACTTTACATTTCAATGTTATAACTTTTGAAAAAATTGCAAGTAGGCCTTGTATCTTTTTGAATATTATAGTTATACCCCTACCGGGCATATTTAATAGAATATATCTGGGATTTTTGCACACAAGCTCTTGTACTATTGAATTAGGTTCTTGAATGCATGCTAAATCTTTTTAAATTACATTTAGGTCCTTGATATAATACAATTTTTATTTTATGTACTGTGATAATTTAAAATATCATTTTACATCTAAAAATTATAGATCAAAATATTTTAAGTGCCTAGGACTTTATTAAATCGCATATATTTTTCATAAGGTAATTAAAATTATTTTCGTATTTTAAAAATTTAAAATAGTACATTTTCTTCATGTTTGCATTTAAAAATATAAAAATAAAATAAAAATATTTTGAAAAACTCCAAAAAATATGTATTATTTATTATAGTATTTTGCAACTTACCACTCATTAAAAATTTTAAAAATAAAACTCTAAAAATAAAAAAAAATTAAAAGTATTATAAAAATTATTAAAAATTATTGAAAATCCAAAAATATTAGTTTCTATTTCAGAATTTATTTATATTATATACTGTATATTAAAAATGGTTTTGGACAATATTGAGATAGTTGTCTATTTTTAAATTCCAAAATAATCTGACCTATTATTATTACTCATTGTTTTGACCTTTTTATTCAATTGAAAATTCAAAAAAGAGCAAAAGTTATAAGAAAAATTACAAAAATAAAGAAAAAAATATGAAAAGATGAAAACATTTTATTTCACTCATTTTGAGTATTTAAAGTTATATCTATAAAACTAAAAGCCTATATTATAGATATGGATATATATACTTATAATAATACCTAAAAATATATAAAAATCCTAAAAAATAAAAATTATTATTCTTTAAGGTATTTTCCAGATTTTACATATATTCATTATTTATAATACCTATCTTATTTATATTATATATATATTACATATATTAAAAAGAAAAGTAAGAAATAGAAATAAAATAAGAAAATATAAAATATAAAATCAAAATAACCAAAAAATATAAAACATAAAAAAACATAGAAAAATACATAAAATATAAAAAACCCATAAAAAATAAAAAATCTCTATAAAAATACAAACATTTATTGATTCTTTTTGTCAATTTTTGTGGCTATCCTCATTGTTCCTTTGTGGTTCGACCTCTACACTTGCATAATATACATATCACTTTGTAGGGTATAGTAAATTTTCACTATTATTCATTGCTTGAGCATTAGTGTGGGTTAATTGTTGATGAGAGGTTGAGATACGATCCAAAAACTGTGAGATCGATCGATACAACGATTGACAGACCTGAATTGTCAGGCATCGTAGACCCTCCAAGACCAGGCATTAGGATCCCCTGTCAAAATCTCTTTCATCATTACCTCACTCCAACCTTTTCCCCCTCTACCTCATGGCATTGACATCATTTCCTCCACCCGCTCTTCATGAGTTTTAGATGTGGGATTGTGTTTGAAGGTTGAGGTGTTAATGAGTCTATTTGAGCTCGAACTGAATAAGTTCTCACGATCAATTTTCCTCGATAACATACTGAGAATCTAAAACAACGACGTTACAACATATGTTTCCTTTGCATCCCTCGGGGACACCCCTTAAGATATGTGGGGAAGGAAGTACACGCTAATGTTTTTGTCCATGAATGCCTCATCCATCTGAACACTTCTCTGTTTGATGACGTAGTGGAAGAAAGTAGCTAGCGATATCTCTATATAAATTGTGTGTGTTGTTGCGTTATATATATTCTGGTGATCTAAGCTTCCTTAGATACGAATGCACTTAAATATTGGGATTTTTACTCAGCAAACCTTATAATCTTTGTCAATTACCTCCATGATCTTTGAAACAACCTAATTCTCCCTCGATCCCGTAAACTTGCTCCGTCTTACCCCACACCATCACTTTTAACTTTATTTGAGTCAATTACTTGGGCTAATCTTGAGTTAGTTTAACCAATGGAAATCCAACAGTGGATATTCCACCTTCATATGTGGGTTTGTATCTTCCTGCTTCAAGAACAAGAAACGAGACTGAGATCAGCCAGCAACGACGGTGTTGGTGGCACACACCCGGATCTCCGACGCATTCCCTTTATGTTGCTTCTGCTCGGAGGGGCGGTTGGGCGTGGAGCTCGAGGGAGTCGGTAACTGCGATGGGCCTAGGACTGGGTGTCGGGATGCGGGGGCCCCCAGTGTGAGCGAGAGATTTCCAAAATGGAGAGAGATAAAGAAATATCTCTCATTCTAGGTACGTATTCAAAAAATTCTCCAATATGGTGATATATCGATAAATGGTTTGCCGCGCGCCTATGTGGCGCGGCAAACCATTTGCCGTGTCTACGTGGATGGGGCAACAAATGGTTTGCCGTGCCCAGTGGCACGGTCTATGAGGGCGCGGTCTTCGGCGTAGAAGACGGGACGGGTGCGCCAGGCCCGGTCGGCGACCCGCCATACACGGCAATTCATTTGCCGTGCCACGGCAAATGGTTTGCCGCTGGCCGCTATATAAATATGCGACCGCGACTCCCCTCTCCCTCACACAGCCCTCTCCCACTCCCACTCTCTTCAACCTTCCCCCCCCACTCTCTCCATCCGACCACTTTTAACCCCAAGGTATGTTTTTTATTTTTTTTCTAAATAATGTCAATTTATAGTTTAGTCTATTCACTCATTTTTATGTTAAAAAAATAATTAATTTTAGGAATTGTGTTATATTAATTAGATGCATCATTTTGTGTAGTTGAACTTGTTTATCATAGTTTGGATACTTAATATGTGTAGTGTTCAACATTTGCACCTTGCCTTATAATGTTTCCTAAACCTTGCACTTAGATGGTTGAACAACTACTATAATGTTTCCTAAACTCAGTAGATTGTAGTCAATATGACTAGAAACTCAACATTTGCCTTATAGTAGTATAATGCTTTTTTATTCACTAGATTCTTTATTTTGCCTATACATTAGATTCAAAATTGTAGGCACATAGTACAAAAATTGGATTTTAAAGTTTAGACCAATAAATAATGTTAGTAATAAATAATGTGCACAATGTTGTTTAGTAATAAGTAATGTATATTAGAAATAATTAAGTAATGTATATTATAAATAAATAAAATATATTAGTAATAAAGAATGTATATAATGTGTATTAGTAATAATAAATTTAAATATTAAATAATGTTTATTAGTAGTAACTAATTTAGATTAGTAATAAAATAATGTATGTTTGTAATAAGTAATCCATATTAGTAATAAATAATGTATATAATGTGTATTAGTAATAACAAAATTAAAAATTAAATAATGTTTGTTAGTAATAAGTAATTTATATTAGTAGTAAGTAATGTATATTAGTAATAATTAATGTATATTAGTTAGAAATTACGTATATAATGTGTATTAGTAATAATAAAATAAAATATTAAATAATATTTATTATTAATAACTAATTTAGATTAGTAATAAATAATGTATGTTTGTAATAAATAATGCATATTAGTATTAAATAATGTATATAATGTGTATTAGTAATAAATAATGATTATAATAATATAGATTAAGATTCCTAAGTAATATAGATTATAATTAAATGAAATAGTGTTATTAAATAAAAAAATTAAATATTAATTAATTATAATGATTATAATAATATAGATTAAGATTCCTAAATAATATAGATTATAATTAAATGAAATAGTGTTACTAAATAAAAAAATTAAATATTAATTAATTATAATGATTATAATAATATAGATTAAGATTCCTAAATAATATAGATTATAATTAAATGAAATAGTGTTATTAAATAAAAAATTAAATATTAATTAATTATAATGATTATAATAATATAGATTAAGATTCCTAATTAAACTTAAACTACTTTTTACAATTAAAGAATTTATTAGAACTTCATTTTTTGTAGTTAAAAATGGCATTAACTTTTAGTTGTGAATAGGAAATGGGTGATGTCGGGCCCTTTATGTGTTCCGGGGCGGAAGAGTAACCAACATAGACTCTGAGGTCGGTTACGAAGGCGGTAAGAGTGATATGATCGGAGTACCTGTATCATGTAGCTACAATGATTTGCTAGCTTACATATACGGTCTTACGGGATATACACCCGACTTGTTCGAGATAACTGTGACCTGCAAGTGGCCCACCAATGCAAGTTCATTCCGTCCAATCGTTATTGGATCAGATAAAATAACGAAGTTGATGTTGCAAGTATGTCGACAACTGGGGATGATGGAACTATTAATAGAGGCGCTAGAGATTTCTTCACAACAACGAGACGCGGGATCGTCATCGATGCAAGGTTTTGACCTTAATGTATCTCTTTACGATGAAGTTGACGAACATGATGAGAATGAAAATAATGAACAAGATGAAGTCCAGCACGAGGTGGATGAGGAAGACGACGATGAAGAGGGAGAGGAAGAGGAAGAGGAAGAAGAAGATGATGAGGATGAAGAACACTCCATGAGCAGAAGTAGTCATAGAGTGGGAGTCTTAATCGATCATGGTCAAGAGTCTCTTCTTAATTCGATACATCAGGAACCTATTTTCGATCCACCAGTAGACTATGAGATGGATTTAGACACGATGGAGGATCTTCCAGACTTCTTTGGATCAGATGATTGGATCTTCGGCACATTTGCAGAGGAGATGCCCTTTTTAAATGAAGTTGCGGAGCCAACATCCGAGGGCGCATCCGGTAAAGAGTTTTGGTTGAATCGTGCCTTCGACTCGAAGACATCATTAGTGGACGAGTTAACCACTTGGAGCATGGAAAAACACGTCCAGTTCAAGGTGGATGCATCGAAGAACTCCCAGTATACCGCACGTTGCATCTTCAATGATTGTGGATGGAGGTTGCATGCATCGTACAACAGTCACCGAGACAATTGGGTTGTACGTAGCTATCGTGCGGAACACACTTGTCGCAATGCAATATTACTTGTGGACAATCGAACATGCACTACGAAATTTGTTGGAAGATTTATTCTTGCCACTCTACGGTCCAACTTAACTCTTACACCAAGCGTCATCCAGTCACTTGTTCAAGACAGATACAAAGTGCGCATTTCTTATAAGAAAGCATGGAATGGGAAGCGACGGGCAATGGAAAAGATTTTTGGAGATGCTGTCGGGTCATACGCGGACATCCGACGATTCATGTGGTTGATGAGGCACTGCAATCCCGGTTCATTCTATGAGTTCGAACATCGACCGGCTATTCATCCCAAAACAGGGGCTCCGGTAGAAGGCAGACATGCCTTCTTTCGTTTGTTCTGGGCTTTTGCTCCATCAATACAAGGTTTTGCACACTGTCGGCCAGTACTGAGTATTGATGCCGCACATCTGTGGGGAAAATATAAAGGGCACATCTTAGCAGTTACATCTATTGATGCCAATGGACACCTCTTCCCAATTGCTTTTGCAGTTGTTGAGGGTGAAACTTTAGACTCGTGGGGATTTTTCCTCCATAAACTGTCTAGTATCATTGATTGTGAAGGGATATGCTTCATTAGTGACCGATTCGCAGGCCTAAAGAACTTGCTTCCGCAACATTTTCCTCCTGAAAGAGGCCACTGCCATCGTTTTTGCCTTCGTCACATGCAAGCCAACATGCACCGAGCCGGACACACGAACAAATGGATCCAGAAAAAATTCTACAGCGCAGGTGCCGTTACCAGCAAGTATGAGCACGAGAAGATTCTGCATCAAATCCGTACAGCGGACTCGGAGGCGTACGACTGGATAATGAGGCAAGAAGGTGGGGATCGTCGATATTGGGCATGCGCATACGATGAGGGTCGTCGATGAGACCACAACAAACCTCTCTGAAAGTTTCAACAGTGTTCTTAGAGGAATACGTGGTCTACCGGTGCTAACACTTGTCTTGGTCGTCTTTTATCGCCTCAACACATACTTCGTGGAAAGACGTAAGTTTGGTGATCGGATGACAGGTCACCTTATGCTACAATCCGCGCGTGGTCTACTGGTCGAGCAATTCACACTTACGGATTTCGAAGTACGTGCACCTGAGGAAATTATACCGTTAAAATGAACGGTCAGCAGTCATTATGTACGTGTGGTTACATGCAAGCTATGAGGATAATTTGCCCTCACATAATTGCGGTTTGTGGGAACGTGAATGTCAGTACAGAGCATGTGAAGCTTTGTTCAGATTTTTATACATCAAGTGCATTTCGGGCCACATACTCAGCTGCCTTCGTTCCGATCCCCGACAGACGGTTCTGGCCACCATTAGAGCCATCACCCTTATTGCACCCCAATGTTGTTCCTACGCCTGGTCGACCTAGGAGACGACGGCTTCGCGGTAGCATGGATGAAATGGGAACTGTACAAGTAAGATGTAGCCAATGTAAAGAGCATGGTCACAACAAAACAACTTGTGACAGAAGGCACCACTAATTTCTCTTTACTTTTTAATGTAAATGATTGTGACCTCTTATCCGCTGCTCCTTTCTAGTGATGTTGTTAATTTCTTATCTTGATGCATATTGTCCTGATGTTGTCAATTCCAAAAATTGGTTTGTAGATAGTCATTTCCTTCATTTTATAAAGTGTTATACCTGTCTAGCATAGAGATGGAGGATTTTGCAGGACCTGCCGATGCATCGGTACTGACTAGGCAGAGGGATCATCGCTCTGCTCGACCACTCACAGATAGTGACACGGTTAGTAAATAAATGCACATCGTGATTCAAATAGGTTCAATATAGTCGCTGATTTGATTTTTTCAGGCTCATCGCTTTATCGAGCATGGTCGTACACTTAATCGCATACTGGAGGAGCCACGCAGCGATGCCGTAAATCGACAGCTTGAGATCGCTGGATTCCATTGCATTTCGAACCTGAGACGGGCCACCATTGATCAGGCCCTCATGAAGGCACTCGCTGAGAGATGGCGACCAGAGACTCATACTTTCCACCTTCGACAGGGCGAGGCATCTGTCACATTGAAGGATGTTTCCATACTCACAGGTCTGAGAGTGGAATCGTTGCCCGTCACCGGTTTGCAAGAACACGCTCAGCTGGATTGGGGTGTATACTGCACGCAATTATTCGATACCAATCCTGAAGATAGCGAGGACCAGGAACTAGTGGGGGGGAAGCTTAGGCTAACGTGGATAGCCAAGACTCTTCTAAGCACCACTGCTCTGCAATCGACGGATCCCGTTCGAGCTGTACAAGTTGTCCGTGCATTGATTCTATTTCAAATTGGCACAAGCTTGTTGCCAGATGCTAGCGCGGACAAGGTGCATCTACGGCACCTTCTGCTCCTGGAGGATCTCCAGAGTTGTGGACGTAGGCATGGGGTGCAGCTGTACTAGCACAGATGTACTACCAGCTGGACCAATTTTCTCTCATGAACATTCGGAGAGCATACGCATTTTGGACCCTGCTCCAGGTAACAACTCTAAATTGTTCTAATTTGCATCTAAACTTATATAATACGATTTCTTTCACCATATAGGCCTGGTCTTGGGAGCATATCCACATTGGTCGGCCCCGACCGTACCAGCTGATAGAGGCTACACTACGCTCTGCCCCTTACGCAGCAAGGTCAATATAACTTCATAACCGCTTATGTGAATTCATTTCGATGTCGACCTTATGATTTATAATTTTTCATTAGGTGGACGGGTGGAAGGCGGTCACACAGAGAGAATGTGTCGACCACTCACCTTTCATTTTATCGTAATGAGTTGGATTTGCAAGAAGAACATCAGGTACGTAACCTAAATAATTCCTCAAGAGAAATTTGGGTCTGAACAATATTAACACCCTCCTGATAACAGATGCGGTGGACACCATACGAGGCCCAACATGTGTTGCAATTACCAGAGATTTGTCGTGAGGGCCAAGCTATCTGGCGTTTGCAGACAGTACTTATATACTTCAACGTCGTTGTCATGCATGCACCCGATAGGGTAATGCGACAGTTCGGGTTGAGACAACACATTCCTGATGTAATGCCGCAACTCTCCTCAGAGGACAGACGGGCTAGAGCACGAGACGATCAGCCCTATAATTGGGGGCTACACCACCAAGAGCGTCTGGCTCAATGGCAACAGCGACTGAACGATGTCGTTGAAGAGAGGAATTTGGATAAGACACCTACTGATGTCTTGTCCGACTACCTTACTTGGTATTGGCAGATTACACGACGTTGGATTGCTACGGCCATACCACCACCCCGCCAAGCGTATGAACCACACGGGCCGAGGTGGAACCAACTGGTAATTTCGTACCTAATACAAAATATTTTAAAAATAATTTCTTCGTAGTTTACAATTTTAACTTCTCCTCTATAGGTGAACTCCTTGTTTCGTGTGAGGGAACTAATGACGGAACATCGAAGGAGCACGGAATTGCAACAACTGATTGGTTATGTGGACTACACCATCCACAATATGTCGCTGGTGGATCCGGGAATACATGATGTCCCCCCCATCTACACTTCATACACCGAGCCCACGACGTTTGCTTCCCAACAGTGGGGTGATCAATACACTTCCGGGACAGAGGAAGTTCGACCGTCGTATCAGGCGACACAGTCCTACACCCAGCCCTACATGCCTCAGATGCAGCAGATGGGTTCTGCACTACCACCATTTGACTTGCTTTCCACACAGGAAGCTCAGCCCTCTCAAGCACATCAATTCTTCTGTCACATGGGGCCAAGTCAAAGCCAGCCCTCTTTCGTTGGGCTCTCGGGTTATGGTGCTGAACAAGTCACTTGGGGTATACAACCATCAGCAACGGATCTTCCCAGGGGTATCCACTGAATCGTTACTGGGGACAATACAGGAGCCACCTCGTGCTTCAAATGTATCAAGTCAGAGAGGGGGTGGTAGATCTACGACCGGAAGGGGGCGCTCAACCGTGACTGAACCTGAGAGAAGAACCGTTGCAAGCCATGGTAGGGGTCGGGATGATGCGAGTAGGACGGCAACATCGGGAAGGGGGGAGGCAGTCTCAGCGACAACAGAACAAAGGAGGGGGGGAAAAGGGAAAGCATCTTCATCAAAGGGACCACTATCACATATTGTAGAACATACAAAAAAATGGTTTCATTAATTGGACCCTTATGTTATCCCTGTTTAAGTAATAAAATATGATGTTTTGATTTCATTGATTTCTTTAATGTTGTTATGCAAATGGCTGCAAATTATTGTTAATTATATGATTATTGATGGCATTAATATTGATTTCTACATTACTTTTTCAAATGAATTAACATCCGAACAGGACATGACCAAGACACGTATCACAGCTCGCAAGTCGGTGCGTCTGCCCGACAATCGTTTCTTAGCAGCACGTGCTCCACCGAGTCGGTCCTCCAGCCGTGTACCATCTCACCTTCCACCGCCAGCGCATCCACCGCCAATCACAACCCCAAGCAGGGCACCAACCGCATCAGAAACAGAACCAGTGGAGGAGTTCGAGTCACAGTTCACCCCGTATTCTCCGCAAGCCAGTCCGATCCCCAGTTCATCCCATGGCGAGACGTCACCGCTTTCAGAACCTGTGGACGAGGAAGAAGCCTTATACGCTGACTTAGCTGATCTCCATTACACCATCGCATTGAAGTATGCACGTCTGAGTGCGCTGCGTGGAGAGCGAGTGAGGTCAGGTCGTCAGTAGAGTTAGTACATTTTGTTGTTTTGTTTGAAATCTAGTGATATTTATGTCTACTTTAAGGGTCTCTTGCGTATGTATTCTGCATGTATCTTTTTCAAGTAAATGAAATATTTCAGCTTCTACTACTTGGAGAATTTATGAATGTATGTGCGTCCCAGTTACATGTTAAATATATTTCAGATCCCATGTTAAAAATGTTCACTTAATTTTAATATAAGTTAATTGTTAACTCCATGTTAAAAGATCCAACATTTATCTACATATAAAGATGTTTATTATAATAGTATACAAATATCTAATATAGAAATTATAAGTGCCATAACATATTAATTATAAATATCATAACATATTAATTGCTAAAATTATACGAAATATATTTTTAAATTAAATAATAATTTGCTTAATAAAACATAACGTTTATATAAATATATTTTTAATTGTTACATAATATCTATTATTAATGTTTTAAAGTTACTCATAAATAAATACCAAATACACTACTAAAGTCTTACTTAAGTTATATCATAACATAATAATTGCTAAAAGTATACGAATTATATTTTAAAATTAGATAAATATTAGTTATTAAAATATCACATTTATATAAATGTAATTTTAATTGTTACATAATATTTATTATTAATATTTTAATTTTATTCATAAATAAATACCAATTACACTACTAAACTCTTACTAAGTTATATCATAACATATTAATTGCTAAAACTATACGAATTAAATTTTAAAAATTATACAATCATTATTTAATAGAAAATCACATTTATATAAATGTATTTTTTATTGTTACATAATATTTATTATTAATATCCTAACTTTAATCTTAAATAAATACAATATAAACATGTAAATTGTTAAGTTTAAGTAAACTTGTAAGCTCTTAAGTTTTGGGCAGGAATGGCAATATTCGCAGCAAATGGTTTGCCGTAGGCGGCAAACCATTTGCCACTCTGTCCACGTGAGCACGGCAAATGGTTTGTCGCGCCACATAGGCGAGCGGCAAACCATTTGCCGATATATACCCAGACCGGGAAATATTTTCAACCGATACCCAGAATGGGAGATACTTTTGTCTCTCTCTCCATTCTGGGAAATAGCTCGTGTGAGCGGCATGTCTTGGGGGCGAGGACAGGGTGGGTGCAACGGGGCTTAGGGCGGGGGCTCGTGACATGGTTGGGGGTGGGGGTCGCAGGGCTCGTGGTGGATGCAAGGGTTCGGGGTAGAGAGATCTGGTCAGGGCAAGGCGGAGGGCTCGGACAGGGCAGAAGGCAGAGGGCTCGGGGCAGAGGGCGGGCACGGAGCTCTCCCACTGCCACACTAGCGGTGCCCTCAAGTTCTTCCGCAAAGTACGCACTCTCACATCTCAAATTCGATCTCACTGTTTGTCCTTTGCTCTTCACTTTGCTTTTTTTTTCCTATTTTGGCATTCGGATCTCACGGAATCGGGGTGGTCTTAGTAGTTTGTTCCGAAGCGAAGATGATCAGAGCAGCTTGAGTGTTGTGATGTGATCGTCTAAGTCAACCGACGAACTGAAGTCTCCCCGTGAGAATCGAGTTCCGTAGCATGTCTCTGGTGGCTCTACAGAACAATATCCCTCCGTCAGAGGTCATTTGGATGGTCGACATGATCTCTTGCGGGTATGTACAGGATTGCTTGTATATCTACAAGCTCTGGCGACGTATAGTCATCGAGGAGGGCTTGTCCCGTCTAGGATTCGAGCAGGTGAGCTCCTCTCACGTGCAGAAACTTAACTGGGATTCCTTGGATTTCAAATTGAAGCAGTGGCTTGCCGCCGCTCCCGCCATCTTCGGTGAAATCTTTACCAGTGACCGACTCCTCTGCGAATGCATCTTTGCCGACTCAGAGTCTAACGCTGATTTGTGCTTTCTGGAGATCATCGTCGTTGTCTCCGAGGAGATGAGGAGGTGGTGGATGCTGTGTGGGAAAGGGAGGTGAGGAAGAGGTGAGGGGAAGGGCACTCAATGTAAATTTGATAAACAAAATGGGTATAATGTAAAAGAACATAACGAAATTCAGTTAGTTTTAATGGGTACATGGATGGGGGTTAACCATATGTAATGGGTAAATGGATGGGGGTTAACCATACGATCTATAGGGTAAGGATTAGTAAGTTTACGGAATCGATGGGGGAATTAGTTTGTTTCAAAGGCCGTGGAGGTAATTAACAAAGATTATAGGGTCCGCCGAGTAAAAATTCCTTAAATATTTGTATTAATATATTTAGACATCATTTTAAAAATATAAAAATATCTTATCTCTACACGACTAAGGCGACATTTGGGTGTTGTTTGGCTGGGTGTTTACCCCCCTTGGGGCGGGTTTACCCCCCAAAACCCCACATTTTCTCTTTCTTGCGGGACCTACTATCTATTCTTTATTTAAATATTAAATAAATTATTTTTTCATTTATTCCATCAAAAATATATCATATCATCATATCATTTAAAAATGGGATTTTTACCCGGCAGACCTTATAAACTTTTCAAATTACCTCTACGACCTTTGAAACAACATAATTCCCCTCTCGACCCCGTAAACTTACTCCGTCTTACCCCACAGACCTTGCTTGTTAGTTTTAACTTTATTTGAGTCAATTTCTCGAGTTAGATTTGAGTTAATCTAACTATGGAAATCTGACGGTAATATTTCACCCATATTCTTTCTGTATGCCGAAGATGAGGTTGTCGGAAAGATCGAGGGCCGGGGGTTGGGCGTCTGGAAGGCTGCTGGGCGTCGGTCTATCTCGGACCTTTCCTCGCCTGTGAGACCAGCGTCTCCTGCCGCACCGACGCCATGAATGTGATGAAGTTGCGGTGCGAAAGCACCGCTGCCTTCGTACGCCTCATCGTCCTGGAGGAGTAGAGCACCATGGCGGGGTCAGATTGGTGGATGACCACATGGGGGTTGTGCTTGAGGGTCCCGATTGCTGGAGAAAGGAGCAAAAGACAGGGGAGTCAAGGAGGAGGGTGAGAACGCTGCGGGGGAGGAGGTGGGCTGTTGAGGAGGTGGCAAAGGTGAGGGAGGGGGAGAAGAGGCGGAACTGGTGTGCGATCTCGTCGGGTATGGAAGCGGGGTTGGAGGAGGAGATGACGACGCCGAGGGAGAGGAGGGAGAGGTAGAGGACAGGGACGTTGAGGGTGGGAGGGAGGGAGGGGAGAGGATGAAGGGCCGCCTCTCCACCTCCTCCCTCGTTCCCCTCTACGGCATCGGTGATAAACCCTCCTCCCCCTCCGACACCACCGTCCCCCGGCGTCCGTGCCGCGCGGTATCGGAGCCTGCGCGGGTTGAGTTACCAGGTCAGTTCATGGAGCCGTTGCCGATGGTGCACTCCATCTTCGGCGGTGCCGCGGTGACGGCGATGGGCCTGCGCTGCACGGACCCGTACCTCGGCGCGTAAGGTGGGAGCGAAGCGGCGGCGGAGGAGGTGAGGTCGCTCCAGAGGATCTATGGGTTCCTCCTCTGCGGCGTCCTCCTCTGCCTCTTGCTCCAGAGGTTTGAAGAAGCGTTGGTGCTCGAATGCTTCTCGAGGATTCTAGCCGTCGATGGAGATTCGTTTCACGCTAACTCCAGATTGCAGGGCTCCTCGGGTGGATGTACGTACAGGTTTGATATGATACACTCCACATGAAGGTGTTGATATTCAGATCTTCAATGGTGCAAAATTGATGATTTGTGCACAACTCCTTGCGACGAAGTCCTGGAAAAAAATAGATGAAATGGTTGAAGGTCGGTGATGCAGATCTGGAGGAGGAGGCAGAGGTCAGGGAGAAGGGGAGCGCGGGTGGAGGAGGTAGTGGAAGAATGGTACTCAACGTAAATTTGATAAATAAAATGGGTATAATATAAAAGCAGATAATGGAATCCGGAGGTAAATGGATGGGAGTTGACCACAGGGTCTGTAGGGTTAGGGTTAACAAGTTTACGAGGTCTAGGGGAGAATTAGGTTGTTCCAAAGGTCCTAGAGATAATTTGAAAAGTTTATAGGGTCTGCCGGGTAAAAATCCCTTTAAAAATTATAAACTACGAAACTTCTACTCACTTTTTCAAACTTCAATACAATCACGTCACAATTACTACTCACTTTTCTAAACTTCAATACAATCACATCACAATAACTACATGTTTTTTCAAACTTCAATACAATTATATCACAACAAACCCAGTATAAAACTCACCCCAAGTTTGACCCTCTATCCAAACAACAAAGCACAAAAATGAATTACCTCCGACCAATTTAACTGTCCTTAACCTGCGTATCAAACGTACCCTTAGCTGTACAGGTAGGTGTTTACATCTAATATCTGAATTGTTTATAAACGTCAAAATAAACTCTCTGGTTGTTGCAATGATTGTGGACGGAAATAAATCTAATCTACCCATCCCATCCTGTCCATCTAATCATCACCCATCCGTTCACTCCACAGCATCGTGCATATCGCTCACCGAACCCCTTGTCATCTATATCGACGTCCTTAGATGACAGCCAGATGCTCGTGTGACCCCATTGGATATCATCATACATGCATTTTCTATGACCGAACGCTGCTGGAGAATATCCCTCACACATTGCTGCCCACGTGAAGCTTCTGCTTAAAGATCATATCTTAGGAGCTACTGCAACATAAAAATTACATGCATGATGTCGCATGCTCAATTCCTGTTCCTGTGGGTATCTGTCAGCAGACCAATCGACGGCCTCTACCGACGAACTCACGTGAGATGTTGGCCTTCCAACGGGAGCTTTCCCCCACCCAGAAACAGCAATGATGAGGGTTCGTCTTGCCCTCACGATCGATCTCCACCGTTTGGTTTCTTGGCCCTCGAGCTCCCATGATGAGTGTTTGTGGGGAGCATCAGACCATCTTGGGCAGTGAGATTGTCTGCATATCATTATTCCTAATGGTGGGTCGGTTCGATTTCATTCATAGGGACCTGTTGATGAAGGTCGTGAATGGTGTAGGGAAAGGGGAGCTCATCTTCATGTGTGTCCCTCTTTTCCATACATGTCTCTGTAAATTATTTAGTTGGGTTTCCATGTGGACCTTGAAAAGAGTTTCCAGATTTTGTAAGCTGTGCGACTATGAGCAGCTGTTTGGAAAAAAAAACGTCCGACTGATGGGTGCGGATCATCTGCGGTAGACGACCTCACCTGTAGCGCAGGGGATCCAGAATGGACGCTCCTGATAGGAGACCCACTATCCCTGGCCCCCTATCGAGGGGCATCCATTCCCGATCTGACGATCCCTGCTAATGCAGGGGTCGTCTCCAGCAAACGATCCGCCCTCGCACCCCCCGACTGATATGGCAATACAATCCACTGGCATGCTGAGAGCAAGTTTCATGCATCCAACCTTGGTTTTAAAAATCGAACCAAACACTGACTCTTTCGATATCGGTTATACCGGATAAAATGAGGCTGCCCACTGGAAGTAACTAACAAGCCACGCCATTTTTTGTGGTATTTTAAATAATATTTCAGAGATTTATATGATTACCTGATATTAATATATTCTCATTTAAAATTCAACTAGTTTTGAGACTTCTATTCTATCCATCCAACTCATCGGATTTTAACAGCACATGATTACTAAAAACTGACATGTTTTAGATAGATAGAACATAAATGTATGTTTTATATGAAATTTGAAACACATTTCCTCTTAATTCTAAGATAACCCCCTAACTAGCTAGATGGCTACCCCACCGAGTACCACCACATTTTACGCAGTTGTCTAAGTTGTGTTTCTCGTGAATCTTGAGAAGATTTTCCATAGTTTATAGGTCATGCAACTATGAGAACAATATATAGTTCGGAAAAAACACCTAAGTGATATGTCAAATTAATCTGATAGCCCGCAAGACAAAGTCTCACCACCCCAACCTAGATTTGGAAAACCGAATGAACATAAATCAAGCACGTATCAATCTTCGATTTTCTCGATCGGACTAATGGGACTGACCAATGTCGAGCCAGTGATGACATTAGAGTTCATAAAACTTACAAAAAATTGATTTTTTTAAAAGAAATGTTTATAAAATTCATATAAATACGTAAATGCCGTATTTATAATTAACATTTTTAGAAAGAAATAATTGCTAAAGCAATAATTAACGATAAAGATTAATATTTTGTTATGCTAGCAAGCATCCCCTCTCATCTACAAACAAGGATTTTGATTGCAAAATCCTCTATAGGCTAGAGGTGAACCTCAACAAACATGGCACAGAAAGTAAGCATCACATGCAATCAAATACAAAAAAGCTCTGCAACAAGGAGTAAACCCAATAGCACAAGAGGAGAAAAACTTGTTGATTCCCGTAGACTGTCCGTGTCAGCTTAATCTTGAATTGGAGGTATCTTTTGTTGCTATTAGAATGGGATGATATCATGCACAATGTAGGAAACAAGGCTCGTAAGGAAGGAAGCGAGAGGCTATTCTAGGTTGTCACACATAGGGCCTGTTTGGTTGGAGGGTTGGGCAGGGTGGTTGGGTTGGGTTGGGCTGGGTGAATAGTAATCTGTGAGGAGGAAGTACCTTTGTGAATAGTAACCAGGGTTGGGCCAATCCTGCCCAACCCTGCAACCAAATAGGCCGTCAAGGTCAAAAGGGATGGAACTATTATATTTTTTTTATGAAAATTAGGTTGGAGAGCATAGAAGGAGAAGAGTCAAATGAGTATTGCACTAGGAGTCAGTATTGAACTAGTATATGAATTGTTTGCATTACATCTAATATTTAGTTTATTTGTCAGAAAAAAGATGTTTGAAACTGTAGTTAAGTTCAACTAGTTCAACCAATTAAAGTCAATTAGTTCAACGAAGTTTGACCGGTTTTGATTGATTTCGATTTTCTACGTAAAATTTGGTTGATTGGATCGTTTTCCCAATATGTTTCAGTTGAACCGTTTAAACCAATCTTTTTAATTAGTTAAGATAATGACGAGAGAAGAAAGAAACCAACTTCGCACATGTCACTGTTTATGTCCAACATGATGCTATTTTCACCCGTTTCTTTTCCTAATGCATTACTCTACAACTCTAGAGCATCTAAATGAAGTATTCGGGGGTTATAAAAAGGGTTAAACGGGGCTTCCCTCTATAGGGGAGCTAACTTGGCTCCCATGTCACATTTTTCTCATTATTTTATTTTTTAAAAATTACTTTCATGGATTTTTATCAATATATCCCTATATTATGTCATTCAAATTTCGTGCGAAACAGAGATTTCTACAGCCTCCATCCAGACATGATCGTTTTCAACAATTCTGTTACTGTTAAAAAGTGATTGTCTGGATGGAGGCCGTAGAAGTTTTTATTTCGCACGAAATTTGAATGACATAATAGAGGGATATAGTGATTAAATTTGACAGAATAAATTTTCAAAAAAAAGAAAGGAAAAATAGGACGGGGAGCCAAGTTAACTCCCTTTAAGGGACAACCCCATTTAACTTTAAAAAAAAAGGATTTGGATATATATCCTAATTGATATCATTTCAATTTTAAGGGTTCATATTTTTAGGGATTTTCATCAAGGCATGCACATATGTCAAACGAAGATTGCCGACTTTTCTTTTTTTGGATTCATGTAATTGATAACTTGAGATCTTTACTTGTGGAAATTGCTTAGCTTGAAAAGGAGGTACAATTTTGCTTGGACTTTATTGCTGGAGAATATCACGTCGCTATCGTCGATTGCAATCTGCATTATTACTATGGAATGTCTCATCATTATCGTCAATTGTGATTGCTTTAATTTTGGATGTTGTGAGTTGCATTCTCTGCAAGCAACAATGATTGAACATTTCACTTATAATTGGAAACTAAAAGGGTATAAATTACGACATAAGAGCATCTCACAGGTCAAGGTTATTTTACATCACTTGCCATTATCATATCTGCCAGCATTTGTTTTTGTCGATGTTGACGTACCTCGACAGCACAAAGTCCATGGAAAATTAGTGGAGTTGATTTATTGAGGTTTATTTCGACATCCATCCTTAACAAGTACGGTTGGTTATCGAGTCCAACGAGCCGAGCCAGGTTTCTGGTCCGGGCTCGAGCTCGATAAGCCTAGCTGAGTTTGAGCTCGGTGAGCTTGAGCCTCTTATCGAACCAGCTCGGACTTGATAAGGCTTGAGTCAAGCCCGTTATTGACCCCTATCTGGGATTGAGCCACGTCTGGCTCGTTAAGGAAAATGGTATTTTTTGGTATAAAAATGAGGTATCTAGGCTTGAATCTGTAACTTCTTCTTTGATTGTCTTCCTTACCAATAGGCCATTATCTAAGTTACATTCTATTTGCTAATAAAACATATTACTTTTCTAATTATAACCTAGAAAAAAACATAAATATCACTGTAGCTATATGTTCCTTAGAAAATACAATATTGGCCGGCACGTTAGTGGATAATGTATATTATCAAATATGTTCCTATTTAAAGACGTATAATAACATGAGATCGTAATTAAGTCTACAATATAATGTATATGGAACATTGCCACGTTGAAATTCACATTCACATATATTGATATATATAATTCTAAGGTACCCATGAAAAAAAATTACGCATACATGACAGATGTATCGTTAGACGTTAAGATAATGATGGGGGGAATTCTAAATCAAGTTAGGTCTTCGAACCGGTGTCTAGGTATGGAATATATGCAAATATTTGTTTGTGAAATCACGCTATGTGTTACCCCTTTTATAGGTTCTCCTGTTGAGGCAAATATCAATAATTGATGACACAATGTGTTACCCACTTAAGGAGTGAAGATCATGCCTTTATATGTGTAGAATGTTATACATAGTTCACCTTGATATATGCCTTACACTCTATCAAACCCGCTAAATCATTCTATATAATGTGATGTATTTAGGCAAGTGAGGAGACACTCGCATAATCCTTGGACTGCTAGCTTGAGGAGCAAAAGGAGAGGATGAAGAGAACGACACAACTTTACTATGACATTACTTTATAGAGGCTCGGTTCCATGTCATGTCTTATTTTAATCCAGTGGCATATGTTTGGGTGTCGAGTTTGTACATGAACTTAAAAATTTTGAGTACGTGTAAAACTTCGCATAACTACTTCTTCATGTTATATCGACAAGATCAAGAAAGATCATATATTTTGTTTTGTGTGTAGTATGGTACAAACTTTCACAACCTTGGTGGAACACAACAATCTTAGATGTGTTAAAGTTAGCATATGGAGGAAGAACGCGCGAAAGTCTAGGGTTTGTTGTAAGGAGATGGGAGGATGCATGTAATACCTTAACAAAGTCCTGCATCGGAAACTCACGAGGTGTAAGAACAAATTATAAGAGCACGGATCACTATTTGACAACTTGGATTTAAACATCAACAAGTCCAATCGATCCTATCCAACAATTTTAAGGGTATATTTTTCCCGATAATGGTAACCTCGAGATGTTACCTTGCAACCAAGCAAATAGTCTAGCCGCACCACCAAACAATTAACTGCTGTTAGGGTCAGGGTAAGCCATATCACGATATATCGACGATATACCAGTATCAACATGTGATCAATATATCATGGATATAATCGATATTTACTTTTGCAAGATTATTTTCTTCACAAAATCGAATCGATTTGGACGATATATCGTTGATATATCGTATCGACAAGTAGACGATATCGATACGATATTACCTGCCTTATTAGGTCATCCCTGAAAGACTTCGGCCCAATGGGCCTTAAATGGAGCCCACTCTCCCCATCACCGTCATCGTCACAGGTTCCACTCGCTCACCCTGACCTCCTTCCCCTTCCGGTCGCCATGGCCGCTCCCCTGAAGCGAATCCTCAAAACCCTAAACCCCCAAATCGCCTTGCGCCGTCGGGTCGCTTCCCACTACCGGCCTCTCTCCACCGCGGCGACTCCCTCGCCGGCGGCGACGGAGGACGGAGGTGAGGACGTGATATACGTTAAGGGAAAAGGGAGTGCGGCGACGCGCGACGCGTCGTCGGTGTCGATGCCAATGTCGTTTATGACGGGGTCGATCGCTGGGAAGAGGTTCTATGAGAAGGTGACGACGAGGCTGGCGGATGACGGCAACGGGTGGACCGTGATGCTCGACTACCGCACCCTCAAGACACCCTCCAAGAGGCCCCTCAAGCTCCCCACTCTCGCCCTCGCCAAGGCCATCGCGGCGGAATGGGAGTATCAGGTTTGTCTTCTGCTCCTTTTTATTGTGGGATTGTTTCTGACGCGCTTGTGAGTGTTTGAGATTCATGTTTTTGATCGAGGGGAAGAGGCATTCTTAGCCGTCAGTGTAAAAGGTCTTTGAACCATGGGAGAGGCAAGGCGTTAAATTATGTATAGGAAAAGAAATATACCATACCATTTGTCCTCCTTGGCGGGGAGTAAAACTACAGCTGTATACTGCCTTAGCAATGATAAGTTCATTCATCGATGAAATACGTTCAAAACCTCAGAAAGTCCATTCATAAAATTCATGATGCAGCGTGACCCCAAATTATAGGGCCACATTTATCTAATTAATTAGTAGTCAATTTTAATTACGTTTTTAGGGTCGTAATGGTCTAATTAAATAATTGAGATCGCCTGTGATCTCAACGTTTATTTCGTAGATTTTAATTGTAATTGTTGGTCAATTAATTAATTAGAGTCTAATTAGAGTAATTAGAGGTCAATTTGAATTTGTTAGAGTCCAATTAGGCAAGTTGGTTGTCAATTAAATTAGTTTACTATTTTTGTAAACCCCTCTCTCCTATATAAAGAGAGGGTAGTCCATTGTTTTGAGGAAGTCAATTATGAATTAGAAATTGAGATTGTTATCTCTATCCCCTCTCCCTCTCTCTCTCCCTCCACGCGATCTCCGCGGTTCTCCTCCTTCAACCTCTCGCATTCCCGGCGAGTTCTCTTCTCCAAACCCCTCGTTCCGACGAGTTTTTCTTCCTCTCAACCCCTCCAATTTCTATTCTCAACCCATCTCGTTCTTCCACCAAAAATCCACCATACCAAAAAAATATATTATTTTGTCGACGTCGATTTCAATCCGCATCATTTGGTATCAGAGCATGGATATTGAGTCGTTCCTACGATTCAACGATCCCGTTGCATATTGGCGTCTCAAGCTTGATCTCAACCGCATATCTCATGGGCCGCATGCACGTTCGCGTCAACGGAAGTACAAAAAGCGTCTTGCGGCATCCTTGAAGGTCCAAGCATGGCTGGACGCGCTAACCGACGAAGAAAACATCGCCGAAGAAGACGAATCGGCCGCTGTCCAGGAACGTCCAGATCTGAATCCGTCGTCGGAATCAAATCCGCCGGCCCCTCCGACCATCCCGACACAACTCCAGCCTTCCCAGGTACCTCTCCAGCCATCCCCGGCCCGCGCGGCCGTCAGCCCCACCCCGACAACCCCTCCGACAGCCCCCAGGCCCCCAGCGACTGCCCTAGCCCCGCAACCCCTTCCCGAACCCTCCCCCAGTCCCGCATCGCCTGCGGCTCCCTCCCAGCCGCTCACGCCCACCACCCGCGCCTACCTCCCTTCCCAAGCTTCCCCCCAGCGCCTTTCCCCTCCCCTCCCTCTCCCTCACGCCGCTATCTCCCAACCGCCCTCTCCCCCGTACACGCCTACTCTCCTCCCCCTCTTCCCCGCTGCTTTCTCACCCTCTCCCTCTCTCGAAAACCCTCCCCTCTTCCCCGAGTTTCTTCTTCACCCGTGCCCTCAACCCCGCCGCCTTCTCCTCCTTTCTTCCCCGAGCCTCCCTGCGACCTCTCATGTCGCCGCCCCTTCTTCGACTTCGCGGCCTCCTCCCTCTGGCGCCGCCTACCCTCCAGCTGCGACCCCACGCACACGTGGCTCCGCCGACATCAGCCACACCCTCCCCGGCACTCCTCACGCCCCCGCGCGAATCCTTGCAGCCACCCTCCTCAGCGGACAGCAGCCACGCAACCAACCTCGCCGGCACCACGCCTTCCCCGCTCCTCTACGGCGTCCTCCCCGCCGCCTTTTGTTGAGAAAGGAAGGAGCCCTATCGAGATTTGAGGTAGCCGAATCCCTGGAAAAATGGGATTGGAAAACAAAAGGGGAAATTTGCAAAAATAAATTCCCTAAAACCCCTATTTGCAGAAAGAACAAAGCCAAGAAAATTGAAGGGGTACGAAAATTGCAGTGGTGCCCTTCAATTGGAAAAAACTACAAACGTAATGTTGAAAATGATCGAATTGGAGGAAATTAAAGCCCAATTCAAGGACGAATTCTCCAACGTGCATCTACGTCAAGCAATTCGTCGGGAGACGAATTTTTTAAAGCGGCGGAGAGTTGATGCAGCGTGACCCCAAATTATAGGGCCACATTTATCTAATTAATTAGTAGTCAATTTTAATTACGTTTTTAGGGTCGTAATGGTCTAATTAAATAATTGAGATCGCCTGTGATCTCAACGTTTATTTCGTAGATTTTAATTGTAATTGTTGGTCAATTAATTAATTAGAGTCTAATTAGAGTAATTAGAGGTCAATTTGAATTTGTTAGAGTCCAATTAGGCAAGTCGGTTGTCAATTAAATTAGTTTACTATTTTTGTAAACCCCTCTCTCCTATATAAAGAGAGGGTAGTCCATTGTTTTGAGGAAGTCAATTATGAATTAGAAATTGAGATTGTTATCTCTATCCCCTCTCCCTCTCTCTCTCCCTCCACGCGATCTCCGCGGTTCTCCTCCTTCAACCTCTCGCATTCCCGGCGAGTTCTCTTCTCCAAACCCCTCGTTCCGACGAGTTTTTCTTCCTCTCAACCCCTCCAATTTCTATTCTCAACCCATCTCGTTCTTCCACCAAAAATCCACCATACCAAAAAAATATATTATTTTGTCGACGTCGATTTCAATCCGCATCATTTGGTATCAGAGCATGGATATTGAGTCGTTCCTACGATTCAACGATCCCGTTGCATATTGGCGTCTCAAGCTTGATCTCAACCGCATATCTCATGGGCCGCATGCACGTTCGCGTCAACGGAAGTACAAAAAGCGTCTTGCGGCATCCTTGAAGGTCCAAGCATGGCTGGACGCGCTAACCGACGAAGAAAACATCGCCGAAGAAGACGAATCGGCCGCTGTCCAGGAACGTCCAGATCTGAATCCGTCGTCGGAATCAAATCCGCCGGCCCCTCCGACCATCCCGACACAACTCCAGCCTTCCCAGGTACCTCTCCAGCCATCCCCGGCCCGCGCGGCCGTCAGCCCCACCCCGACAACCCCTCCGACAGCCCCCAGGCCCCCAGCGACTGCCCTAGCCCCGCAACCCCTTCCCGAACCCTCCCCCAGTCCCGCATCGCCTGCGGCTCCCTCCCAGCCGCTCACGCCCACCACCCGCGCCTACCTCCCTTCCCAAGCTTCCCCCCAGCGCCTTTCCCCTCCCCTCCCTCTCCCTCACGCCGCTATCTCCCAACCGCCCTCTCCCCCGTACACGCCTACTCTCCTCCCCCTCTTCCCCGCTGCTTTCTCACCCTCTCCCTCTCTCGAAAACCCTCCCCTCTTCCCCGAGTTTCTTCTTCACCCGTGCCCTCAACCCCGCCGCCTTCTCCTCCTTTCTTCCCCGAGCCTCCCTGCGACCTCTCATGTCGCCGCCCCTTCTTCGACTTCGCGGCCTCCTCCCTCTGGCGCCGCCTACCCTCCAGCTGCGACCCCACGCACACGTGGCTCCGCCGACATCAGCCACACCCTCCCCGGCACTCCTCACGCCCCCGCGCGAATCCTTGCAGCCACCCTCCTCAGCGGACAGCAGCCACGCAACCAACCTCGCCGGCACCACGCCTTCCCCGCTCCTCTACGGCGTCCTCCCCGCCGCCTTTTGTTGAGAAAGGAAGGAGCCCTATCGAGATTTGAGGTAGCCGAATCCCTGGAAAAATGGGATTGGAAAACAAAAGGGGAAATTTGCAAAAATAAATTCCCTAAAACCCCTATTTGCAGAAAGAACAAAGCCAAGAAAATTGAAGGGGTACGAAAATTGCAGTGGTGCCCTTCAATTGGAAAAAACTACAAACGTAATGTTGAAAATGATCGAATTGGAGGAAATTAAAGCCCAATTCAAGGACGAATTCTCCAACGTGCATCTACGTCAAGCAATTCGTCGGGAGACGAATTTTTTAAAGCGGCGGAGAGTTGATGCAGCGTGACCCCAAATTATAGGGCCACATTTATCTAATTAATTAGTAGTCAATTTTAATTACATTTTTAGGGTCGTAATGGTCTAATTAAATAATTGAGATCGCCTGTGATCTCAACGTTTATTTCGTAGATTTTAATTGTAATTGTTGGTCAATTAATTAATTAGAGTCTAATTAGAGTAATTAGAGGTCAATTTGAATTTGTTAGAGTCCAATCAGGCAAGTCGGTTGTCAATTAAATTAGTTTACTATTTTTGTAAACCCCTCTCTCCTATATAAAGAGAGGGTAGTCCATTGTTTTGAGGAAGTCAATTATGAATTAGAAATTGAGATTGTTATCTCTATCCCCTCTCCCTCTCTCTCTCCCTCCACGCGATCTCCGCGGTTCTCCTCCTTCAACCTCTCGCATTCCCGGCGAGTTCTCTTCTCCAAACCCCTCGTTCCGACGAGTTTTTCTTCCTCTCAACCCCTCCAATTTCTATTCTCAACCCATCTCGTTCTTCCACCAAAAATCCACCATACCAAAAAAATATATTATTTTGTCGACGTCGATTTCAATCCGCATCATTTGGTATCAGAGCATGGATATTGAGTCGTTCCTACGATTCAACGATCCCGTTGCATATTGGCGTCTCAAGCTTGATCTCAACCGCATATCTCTTGGGCCGCATGCACGTTCGCGTCAACGGAAGTACAAAAAGCGTCTTGCGGCATCCTTGAAGGTCCAAGCATGGCTGGACGCGCTAACCGACGAAGAAAACATCGCCGAAGAAGACGAATCGGCCGCTGTCCAGGAACGTCCAGATCTGAATCCGTCGTCGGAATCAAATCCGCCGGCCCCTCCGACCATCCCGACACAACTCCAGCCTTCCCAGGTACCTCTCCAGCCATCCCCAGCCCGCGCGGCCGTCAGCCCCACCCCGACAACCCCTCCGACAGCCCCCAGGCCCCCAGCGACTGCCCTAGCCCCGCAACCCCTTCCCGAACCCTCCCCCAGTCCCGCATCGCCTGCGGCTCCCTCCCAGCCGCTCACGCCCACCACCCGCGCCTACCTCCCTTCCCAAGCTTCCCCCCAGCGCCTTTCCCCTCCCCTCCCTCTCCCTCACGCCGCTATCTCCCAACCGCCCTCTCCCCCGTACACGCCTACTCTCCTCCCCCTCTTCCCCGCTGCTTTCTCACCCTCTCCCTCTCTCGAAAACCCTCCCCTCTTCCCCGAGTTTCTTCTTCACCCGTGCCCTCAACCCCGCCGCCTTCTCCTCCTTTCTTCCCCGAGCCTCCCTGCGACCTCTCATGTCGCCGCCCCTTCTTCGACTTCGCGGCCTCCTCCCTCTGGCGCCGCCTACCCTCCAGCTGCGACCCCACACACACGTGGCTCCGCCGACATCAGCCACACCCTCCCCGACACTCCTCACGCCCCCACGCGAATCCTTGCAGCCACCCTCCTCAGCGGACAGCAGCCACGCAACCAACCTCGCCGGCACCACGCCTTCCTCGCTCCTCTACGGCGTCCTCCCCGCCGCCTTTTGTTGAGAAAGGAAGGAGCCCTATCGAGATTTGAGGTAGCCGAATCCCTGGAAAAATGGGATTGGAAAACAAAAGGGGAAATTTGCAAAAATAAATTCCCTAAAACCCCTATTTGCAGAAAGAACAAAGCCAAGAAAATTGAAGGGGTACGAAAATTGCAGTGGTGCCCTTCAATTGGAAAAAACTACAAACGTAATGTTGAAAATGATCGAATTGGAGGAAATTAAAGCCCAATTCAAGGACGAATTCTCCAACGTGCATCTACGTCAAGCAATTCGTCGGGAGACGAATTTTTTAAAGCGGCGGAGAGTTGATGCAGCGTGACCCCAAATTATAGGGCCACATTTATCTAATTAATTAGTAGTCAATTTTAATTACGTTTTTAGGGTCGTAATGGTCTAATTAAATAATTGAGATCGCCTGTGATCTCAACGTTTATTTCGTAGATTTTAATTGTAATTGTTGGTCAATTAATTAATTAGAGTCTAATTAGAGTAATTAGAGGTCAATTTGAATTTGTTAGAGTCCAATTAGGCAAGTCGGTTGTCAATTAAATTAGTTTACTATTTTTGTAAACCCCTCTCTCCTATATAAAGAGAGGGTAGTCCATTGTTTTGAGGAAGTCAATTATGAATTAGAAATTGAGATTGTTATCTCTATCCCCTCTCCCTCTCTCTCTCCCTCCACGCGATCTCCGCGGTTCTCCTCCTTCAACCTCTCGCATTCCCGGCGAGTTCTCTTCTCCAAACCCCTCGTTCCGACGAGTTTTTCTTCCTCTCAACCCCTCCAATTTCTATTCTCAACCCATCTCGTTCTTCCACCAAAAATCCACCATACCAAAAAAATATATTATTTTGTCGACGCCGATTTCAATCCGCATCAATTCATATACTGACAAAGTATGATACTATGTAATCCGACTCAATTACTATAAAGAGTTTACATGTCTAGGGAAATTTTCATTGATTAGTCAACGTTTTACCCTTAAATATATAGATGAAATTTGTGTGCATCTTCAGGGCATGCATCATTTTAACATTATCCTAAAGTCACATGCATAGAAAAGTCAAGGGAAAAAACTACACTTGCGTAAGTATGCACGACTTAACACCAAAATGTATAAAGAACAAATATTATTAAAATAAAAACTACCGGGTTACTGATATTTGAAGAAAATGTATACATCTGTAGTTCTAAATTTTTGATAGAAGAAAAAATGTTAACAACTTGTGCTTAGACGTGCTCCAATGCACACACATTTAGCAAGCATGCGACATTGATTGAATCAAAACATATCGTCCAAGACCATGTTACCGGGTTATCTTTTAGAACGCCTTCGATGACACTTGTTTGAGGTCAATTGTTGATATCATAGTTGTCTTTGGTGTGCATTTACACTGAATTTCCTTCCTTGCCTTCTCTCTAATCGTGATAACCACCTACTTCCATTATGCCCACTTATTTTCTACTTTTATGTACTTATCTTGAGTTTTTTGAGTTTTCACGTCTTTTTTGCCCAATTACTGGTTCACCTAACAACTATTCATCCATTATTTTTAAACCAAATATGGAAATATGAATAACCAGACCATATCCCCTAAATAAACTAATGTGAAATCAACAAGACACCATAACAAGTCGCGCTAGTGGAAGGATGGGTAGTGATGGAGGATGTGAGGAAGACCGTAACAAGTCAAATTAGTGTGGTTCACAGTCAAGGGACCGTTGAAGGATGGAGAGCAATAGAGAGCTTGAGGAGAAATATGATGAGGATGTAGGGGTAAATTCGTAGGAGTTTGGCGGGGGGGGGGGGCTCCTAGTGGAGGTGGGGGCATGGGGTGGAAGATGCGATTTGAGAAGGGAAAGGAGCTAGTAGTGTTTACATTGTTGGAGGATGGGGAGACTCCTCCCTATGAGAGTCAAGGCAGTGGTGCACGGAGGTAGCCTAAAAAGCACAACCATAATCATCTTCAAGGTTTGATTTCTAAGCGGCCAATGTGGTGCATTTTATGTGGATTCAGATGTCACATCAAGCCAATGTTAACGCTGGCCGCTTGTTTCGTTCCCCATTTTTTGGCATCGATATGTGTGGAGTGCCCCCTTTCCCAAATGTCGGCAAAACATGTATGTCGGTTACTTCGACGATATAGTAAAAATTAGGGGGAGCATGTTCTTAGATACTCTGGAATATTGACCAACAAGGGTGATATGAAGGGGGAAAGCCACTATTATCGAAGTGGCTAAGACTTAGAGATGTGAAAAGCTGTTTCAACTTTGTAAAGAGGCACTTTTACTATTGCTATTGTTTCTTGCTTGTTTTTTTCTTACTTTAGTCTTCAATTTTTAGATGAGTATTAGATTTATTTTTGTAACCTTCTATATTTATTACCATTCATTTCTTGTTAAGTAATATAATAATTTAGTAATATATATTTTCTAATAAATGAAATCGTATATAATGTGTTAATATAACTTCTGATATAATAAAAGGTGCATAATTTCACATATCAGCTTTCCTTACAACCCCAAATGAATATGATAATCGAATTACATATTTATACATTTAGGAGCTATACAAAAGTTTATTGTTATAAAAGTAATTGGTTTTAATCAGTTTTGACACCATTTCGTGATTTCATTGGCATGCCCTATGTATTCTCTTTTCCAATATTGGACAAACGACATATATATAGGTGCTTAAAACCTTGTTGTGAAGGAGTGCACCGACATAATTTGTTTTGGATGTGGAGCTCCGGATCATTACAAGGTTGTCCGCTCTAAGTAGGCGGTTCAGTGTTGTCGGGTTCATGAAGGGCTTGGTTCCATCGACATGAGTATACATCAGGAGATGGTTTTGTTGGCATCTTGATAGGGGAAGTTCTCGTCGTGGAAAACCTATTGGTGGCGATGGAGTGGTTCAATGCTGGGGCGTGGTCTGGCTAGGGGTGAATGCTCTTTGTGCAAGATATCTTTAGGAGGCTGAGAAGGTTGATGATGCAAACGAGAAACGAGAAGGGCTGAGAAGAGAGAAGAAAATAGCGACGCGCTTCACGTGGTTGATAAAGAAATATGATGAGAGGAGAGATCCTAGAATTTGGGGGAAAGGGGGGATAACGGTGGAGTCTCTCTCCAAATCAAAACTCACATTTTAATTCATAATATGATTTGACTTACAATGGACTAGTGCCCCTTTATATAGAGAGGGTGTCCAATTACAAAATTGGTAACCAAATAAAACAACAGTTAAATAAAATCCTAATTAGACTCTAATTGACTCACTAACTAAAATTAATCTATCATAAATATTGATAATACAATCAATTTCAATTTATTTAACGTAAATAAAATTGACCAATCAACTAATTTCGGATGAAAATTTTAATTTTAAATAATCCCTAAATTCGTGATGGATTCAATACGATTTGACCTGTCAATTTGGGAAATATTGCATTAATTCCACATCGCTTGCTAAAATTCGTTTCATGACGAATTGCTTCATCTTAGGTTCAGCGTTGGAGAAACCCATCGAAATTCGTTGATCAGATATCCCCAATTTTGCTTTTTTTCAATGTTACGTTTATAATTTCTTTCCACCAAGGGGTATGGCTCGAAATGTTCTACCCCTTCACTTAAAAATAACTCCCACCCATATGCTGGATTCAACTCTATCCTTTTGGTAAAGTAGTTTTGGAGGAGGGATCTCCTTAAAAATGTTCCCAATTAGCCTCCAATCCCAAATTCGATGGGATTCAAAACCCATTGGAGAGAAATACCCATCTAGGGTTTCTTTTCCCCTTGAGATGAAGCAGCGGCGGCAATGCCCAGATGGAAGAGGGTGGCGGTGTAGTTGCTTGAGCTCGCCATAAGGGCGATGGTTCTGATTGGATGACTTGTACAGTCGGGGTGGATGTGCAGTGAGGAGATGCATTCTCCTTCCCCGAGATTGGCTCGAACATCGACTACCAAACTGATGGTAGCAGAGGGAAAAGCTGTAGTGGATGTGTCGACTACAACTCCAACGACAGGGCTGCTTGCTCGAGCGAGGGCTGCAGCGTTGGTTAGGGACACAATGGCTTCCCCATCGACCCTCGCGTGGGTAGTGATCATGATCAGTTGGTCCGAGTAGGGGTTGAAGGAGTAGCCATTGCGATCTCCAACATTGGCCATCCCCACCGAGTTTGCAACCATTGGTTTGAAGAGTGGCAGGGTTTCGGCTAGGGATGGGCTATACGATGGCGGTGATGTAAGGGCTCTCGGACGAAAATCGTGGGAGATTTTGTGGGGATATCAACAACTCCGAAAGCGAACAGATCAAGAACCTCAGATTCTTCACCCGCGGGATCTTCGTCAAATATGGGCTCTTTTTCTTCATCTTTTTGTTCATGGACATGAACTTCGACTGCGAACAGAGTGACAATTTTCAGTTCTTCCTCCGTAGGATCTTTGTCAAATATTGGTCCCATGTCTTTATAGCTTTCTTGTACAAGAGTTGTATCAACAAAATCTTCTTCCAGACATAAAATACCTTTGTTTTCTGGATCAAAATCGGGTTGTATCAAAGAGGCGATTGCTTGAAATTTCTTGTTGATGTAGGACACTTTCTTGAACCGTGAATCCATCCATGCTTGTACCTTAATACTTGATTGGATCAGAGCCTTGAACTTTTGTTGTCGTGAACGCAATCCGTGGCTGAGACGACTTAGATTGACCTTAAACGCCAATAATTTATAGGATCGTCCAATTGTATGAACGATTTGGTTACCGTGCTCTGATACCCAATGATGCAAACGGGAAAACGAGAAGGGATGAGAAGAGAGCGAGGAATGAAAGATCGCGCCTCAGGGTGCTCGAGGCGTATACGCCTAAACCTTCTCTAGTGAGGCGGCCACCTCAATTGAAGAAAACGTTTTGAGGCGTAACCTCCTCGAGGCGGTCCGAGGCTATGGATGGGGCGAAATAGGATGAAGCATGTCACATGTAGTGCATGTGACCCATTTTAGTAACCCTTTCTCTTCCCCTAATTACCGATAGCGACTCCCCTGCTTCCCACTCCATTTCGAAAAAAAACCCAAAACCCTAGCCTCTCGAGCGATTGAGCCCCCTCCTTCCGACATCGTCGACACCATCTTGAGTTGCCGCAACCACCTTTCGACGTCAGGGATCTCTTTTCCAAGCTCGCGAGCTCCTCCATTCGCCATCGCCACCTCCCTTTGCACCACCAGGTTCACCGCCCACCGCCTGTTGCATTTTTAAATATTGTATTTTGTTTGTTTTTTCTTTTTACTTGTTATTATATCATAGTTGTTATTGTTAAAGACTTAATTTATCTATTTATTTCTCTGCATCGTTTCCACTTTCAGTTGTATATGGATTAATTCTGATTTGCCATGCATTTATTTATTGGCTGTTCAACCTGTTCTAATCTTTCATATTGTAATTCTTAGATGTTTTATATCTTAGTTGTAATTCATAGATTTATTGTAACTGATTTTTTCTTCTTCGAAGTGAATTTTTTTGCTATGGAAATGATTTCTTGTAATTCTTGGTTTTGCCTGGCATTTATTTGTTGAATGTTTTGAATATATTTTTTTTGAATTGAGATTTGTAACAGATTCTTGTTTAGTTTGAGGTTTACTTGCACTATTAATATGGAAGCGATTGTGAGTAAGGCTCTCGATCTAGCGGATAAGAGTACTAATAATTTCCTGTATGATTTGATGCCATGCTTGATTCTTGGAAATTGTCATCAACTTTCCATTGCATTGGAGATGGCTTCGAGGGTTGGGCGGGCGCCTGGAGGTGCGAGGGATCTTGCGAGGGGACAAGCCCCGGTCTCCGGTGCTGCAGGGGTCTGGAGATGGCGAAGGAAGGCCAGTGCGCGGGGTGCAACGAGCATGGGTGCGGTTCTCGCTGCAGGTGAGGAGGAGAGGGTTGGTAAGGGGCTCTCGGGGCGTGGAAGGGGAAGCAGCAGTGCATGTGTGGAGGAGGGGGGTTCTAGCTATCGAGGCGGGAGTCCGCAGTTCGTGGCGGCGGGTGGGGAGGTGCCAGAAAGTGGGGGAGAGCGGTGGGTGCATGTCACCCACAAGAAACCGAAGAGGAGATGCTTCCGCTGCAGGTTGCGGGGGAATTTGGCGGCGGTTTGCGTTGCTCGACCGCGTTGCTTTGTTTGTGGAGGTTTGGGCCATAAGACGGCCGATTGTGGCTCTCAGTCCCGGTCTGGAAGGGGACATGTTGCTTTGGGGTGTGCGGCTACCCCGATGGGTGTGTTTCCCGCGTCGGGGACTTCTCACTTCACTGGTGGACGTTCGTTTGCTCAAGTGGAGGCTGTTGCTGCGTGCCAAGCCTCAGTGGCAGGCAAGGGGTCCTGTTCTGTCGAAGGGGTCGGCCCCAAGGAGTGCTCGCGGAGGTCGGCTGGTAGCCGGGCGGTTATCGGTTTTTTCGAGAAGGACTGCATGTCGGTTGCCGAGGTGAACGTTCTTCTTCGAGGGTTTCTTGGTAATCAGTTCTCTAGGGACGTCTTCGCCTTGGGCACTAGGCGCTGCTGTGTTCGGGGATTATCGAAGGAGCATCGCCTTTGGTTGATTCGTGGTGATGTGGTGGGTGGAGTCGCTTGGAGGGACTTGCGCTTTGCGGATGGAGCCTGCTTGGATGTAGAAGTATGTGTTGCCGAGGTCCGTGGCATTCCTTTCCTGTCACGATCGGTTCCTTGTCTCCGGCGACTGTTGCGGAGGTGGGGTGAGGTACTGGCGGTCACCGACGATGGGCTGTCGCCGGGTTTCGACCCTTTCTCTACGAGGATTCTCATGGAGTGCAGTAAGACCTTTTTGGATGAAGCGGTGGGCCGTGTCTTCTTCGAGAATTTGGACGTCGGCCGTTTCAGTTGCCGGATTGAGTTGTCTGTGGTTACCCCTCCGCCGCCACCGCTGGTGGGAGGGGGGCCTTGGTCGTGGCTTCTGAGTCGGGGAGGGGGAAGGACGTCGCTTCGTTTTCCGAGGGTGATGTGCTGCTGCATGGCACCACTTCGTGGGGCTCGTCACGCCATGATTTTGGGCGCCCTTTCACTTCTATCGTACGTCCTCTCAGTTCTACTTCGTGGACTCGCTGCATGGATGCTTCTCTCGGTGCTTTGTCTGCTGACGTGGTGGGGAATTGCTCGGGGTTCGTGAGGGATGTCTGTGTTTGGAATCGGGCGCCCGACCTCTCCTTGCGGGCTTTGAACTCGGATCTTAGCGGGTCCCGGCAGGTAGGCGGATCCTCTTTCGGGTCTCTTTCCGGATCGGTGTTTGAGCGGTTTGTGGATCGTGATCCGGCTGGCGCTTCGGCTGCAGCCCGACCCACTCTTGTCCTTGGCGGGTTTTTTGCGGGTGTGGATGTGGGGGAGTTTCCTTCGAAGCTTGGCTCCCTATCATCCTCCTCGCGTATGGAGGAGGACGTGGTTCTTCCGCAGGGCTCTCCTCCCTCCATTGTGGACGTCTCCGTGGCTCAACCGGACGACGGTGAGGTCGTGGGGGAGTCTAGAAGGAGGTCAACGAAAAGATACAGGAGAAGAAACCAATCGCGCTCTCGGGGGGGGGGGGGGGGATGTTGCAGACTTGCTTGACTCTGAAGGAGGCGGTGGCGGAGGCTGCTGGAGTGGTTCGATCCGGAGGGAGCGTGGAAGGTTCCTCATGAAGGTACTATCTTGGAACGTTAGTGGTTTGGGAGAGGCGAATAAGCGGAGAGCCTTGGGTTCAAGGTTCACGGAATGGGGTTGTGATGTCGTGATGCTTCAGGAAACAAATCTTCGGGATGTGGGGGTTGCATCTTGGCGGTCGTTTGGTGCGGGGGCCTAGATGAGTTCCGTGCTCTGGACGCGGAGGGTTCTGCGGGGGGCCTTCTCATTGCGTGGAGGTCGGCGGTCTTCTCCTTCAACTCGGTCTGCAGAGGGAACCATGTTATTACTGTGAATCTGATTAGGTTGGTTGATTCCTCCCCGATCACGTTCTCTTGCACTTATGGGCCTTGCTGCTATATTAAAAGCAGGGACCTTTGGGAGGAGCTGCTTCAGATGAGTCAACAGGTCGTGGGTATCCCTTGGCTAATTGGTGGAGATTTTAATGTTACCTTGCGCTCTTCGGACAGACCCCGCTCGAGGGGGGGGGATGGATCAGGGATCGGTGGACTTTGCTCATCTCATTCACTCTCTGGCTCTGGAGGATCTTCATGCGTCTGACGTTTTATACATGTGGAGAAGCTATGCTTCGCGGTCTTGCATTGACAGGTTTTTGGCTTCGGATGAACTTATGATTGGTTTCCCTCTTTGTTTTGTTTCCTCCTGCCCTCGCTGCTTTTCGGATCACACCCCAATCTTGTGGGATTCGAGTGCTTCGTCTCCTGCTAGATGTTTTTTCAGATACGAGAATTGTTGGCTTATGGAGGACAACTTCAAGAACTTTGTGGCGGATATCTGGGGTCAGGAGCGTGGTGGGGGGTCGGCTGTTTTGAGGTTTGCTTGGAAACTTGATGTGTTGCGGAAAAAGTTGGCCACTTTTAAAAGAGATCCGAGGGCTGCTCGGGTGGCGGCTGGAAAGGAGGCGGAGGAGGTTGTGGCGTCTTTGGATGCTTTGGAGGGGTTAAGGGAGCTTGGTGTCGAGGAGCTGGCCACCCGGTCGGCTGCCCTGGGGAGGATGGAGCTGGAGGACCAGAAGCGGGCTGCGGAGTGGCGTTAGCGGGCAAGGCTCTTGTGGTTGAGGGGTGGTGATGCAAACACGTCCTTCTTCCATCGGGTGGCTAGTGGTAGGCGGCGTTCGAACCTCCTCCGCTCCATCTCGATTGGTGGCAGGGTGGTGGTGGGTGATGAGGAGATGGGGAGGGGGGTCGGGGATTACTTCAAGGATCTCTCCTCTCGGCGCACGCCAAGGCGGTGGAGATGGACTGGGGCTGGGGCGGAGATTCTTTCGCCTCTGATTTGTGATGATCTGATGAGGGAGGTGACTCTGGCGGAGATTAAGAAGGCTGTATGGGATCTTAACGTTAATAGGTCACCGAGACCGGACGGTTTCTTGGTGGCCTTCTACAAGGATTTTTGGGAGCTGGTGGGGCAAAAGGTTTTGGAGGTCGTTGTCGAATTTTGTGAGGGTAATGTGGGCTTCGACAAAATCAACAGGGCTCTCATTATCTTGGTGCCGAAGTTCCCCTCCGCCGATCATATTGAAGACTTCCGTCCTATTGCTATATCAAATGGCCTCTATTTGATTGTGGTGCGCGTAGGCTGGCCCCGGTGCTTGATGGTATTATATCCCCGGTGCAGGCTGCGTTCATCCGTGGTCGTCAGATTGCTGATGTTACGGCTTTGGCCTCAGAGATGGTTGCGAGTTGGACCAGGGAGGGGACTCGCGGTGTGCTTTGGAAAGTCGACTTTGCTAAGGCTTATGACTCCCTCGATTGGAGCTTCTTGTTCGGTTTTGAACGCTCGCGGTTTCCCGAACATTTGGATCTCTTGGATGCGCCGTTGCGTCTCCACGGCCTCCTTTTCGGTTATGATCAATGGGTGTATGGCGGGTGATCGCTTCCAATCGTGGAGGGGGGTGCGTCAGGGCTACCCCTTGGCGCCCCTACTGTTCGTTGTGGCTGCTGATGTGCTGGCTCGGATGGCGGCTCGTGTGGTTGATAGTGAGCTCTCTATGGGCTTCTCCTGTGGCGAGAGGGTCATCCCTATTTTGCAGTACGCCGACGACACGATTGTTTTCATTGGTGGGGGGCGTGATGAGGTCAAGGCCATGGCGGCAACTCTGGAGGTTTTCAGCGAGATGTCGGGCCTATTCATTAATGCTAGCAAATCTAAGGTGGTTCTGTTTGGTTTGGATGTGGAGGAGGCGGCTGACTGTGCCTTGGTCCTGGGTTCGATGCCTGGCCATCTTCCTATTGATTACCTGGGCATGCCTTTGGGCGCGGGCAGGACCAGGCTGCGTGACTGGTCCAAGGTGGTGGAGAAGGTGGAAGGGCGGCTGTCCGGTTGGAGCTCGGCCTTGCTTTCGAGAGGTGGTCGCCTCGTTCTCATTAAGGCGGTGTTATTTTCTATCCCTGTGTATTATCTCTCCAATTGGCAGCTTCCCACGGGGGTTCGCAGGCGTATTGAGAAGTTGATGCGGAGGTTTCTGTGGGGGAGAAATGGGCCGGCAGCGTGTGGGCCCCATCTGGTGGGGTGGGAGAAGGTGACGAAGCGCAAATGCGACGGGGGTCTTGGCATTCGTCGGTTGGACCGTGTCAATGATGCCCTTCTACTGAAGTGGGTGAACATGTTATGGGGTGATAACGAGGATTTCTGCTCCGTCATCTTGCGCAAGATTCACGGCTTGCGTGGGACGTTGCCTGGGTCGGATGGTGGTATCGGATCGCGGACGCCTTTCTGGCATGGGGTGATGGCCGTGGGTCACAAATACGCTAATCTTTTTGCTCCCAGGCTTGGTGACGGGCTGACCTTCAATTTCTGGAAGGACAATGCGTCCGTGGCCTCTTGTTGGTCCGGGGGTGATTGGTTTCCTATCCTTCATGGCAACCTTTCAAACCAAAGATTCGTGGAGCTGCTCAGTCTTCTCGACGCTATTGGTGGTGCGCCTAGGCCTACGAGGGTGAGGGATCACTGGGCCTGGAGGGGGGGACATTTCACGACAAAGAAGGCTTACCTGGCGATCTGTCCCCCCTCCCAGCCGCGTGTGGATTCTTTGCTTCGTGACTGCAGCTTTGTGTGGGGCTTGAGGCTTCCGGAGAGGATTGGCATCTTCCTCTGGCTCTTTCGGAGGAAGAGGCTTTTAACGAGGGATCGTTGCGCGAGGATGCTCGCTTCGGTCTCGGAGGATTGTGTGCTGTGTGGCTGCGACGTCGAATCGTTGGAGCATCTCTTTTTTTCCTGCCATGTGGTTGTGGGCGTTTGGGAGGCGGCGTTGTTGGGCTGGATTGCTACTGCTGACTCGGCTTCTTTCTGGGAGTCTCTGATGTCTAACAGGGACATGGATCGTAATGATCTTTTGCGGCCCTTGGCGTGCATTTGGGCGATCTGGTTGGGGAGGAACGGGGATATTTTTAGGGGGCAACGCTTTTACAAGGAAAATGTTTTATCTCTTTCTGCCCGCCTTGTAGTTGACTGGATGCTGGTGTAGCCTGCTGGGTGCTGTTTTGCCCCGCTCGGCTGTTAGGCGAGGTTTTTGGGTGGGCCTCTCCCTCTTGCTTTTTTCTGGTCCCCTGTGTATGTTTTTAGGTTTTTTATTCTCAATAAAGATGAGGTGAACACCACTGCGTGTATCCCCCAAAGTTTTTAGACTTCAAAAAAATAATTTACTGTATGATGCATTGTGCTATAAATTTTAGAAATACCGAGAGCTAGCAAGAGAGGCACAAAAGATTTTGAAGGAGGTCGAAGTGATCCCGGATGGAGATATTGTGCACCAGTTAAAATGGAAGAGTCTCAGAAGGGAAAAGGTTATCTTTACGTACAATGCAATTTCTGTGCTAAGCGGATAACAAGTGGCATTGCAAGACTCGAGCACCACCTTGCAAGAACTGGGAAGAATGTTAAAGTATGTCCAAAAGTCCCAATTGAAGTATCAAATGAAATGAAGTGTTTACTGGCAAGACTTGAAGAGAGAAATAGAAATGTAGTGGAAGAGATGGAAGAACTTTGCAAAGTGAGTGCTTATGAAATGGAAGCATCTCATGGGAGCAATGAACATCAAACAATTACAGGAGGATCCAACAGTGTGAAACAAGTGAGGCTTCCTATAGACCTATTTGTTGGTGCATCCGATTTCGGAGGTTCCATGATTGGGACTTAGTACATCATTGAGAAGCAACATCAGACAACATTGAATGCATCATAGAAGAAAGAAGAGAGAACTCGTGTTTCTCGTGATATTGGAAGATTTTTCTTTGAAAATGGATTGTCATTCAATTGTGCAAATAGTCCATTTCAAACAATGGTCCATTTCGTGGGTGCATTTGGGAGGGGATTGAAACCTCCAACCACATACGAGTTGAGATCTTGGATACTGAGGGAGGAAGTGAATAACATTGGCAATTTAATGAAAGCAGCAAAAGCTTCTTAGGCAGAGACGGACTGTAGCATCATGTCTGATGGTTGGACAGACACCAAAGGTCGTCAACTTATCAATTTTTTGGTAAACAGTCCGGCCGGGACTTGGTTCTTGAAATGTATATATGCATCTGACTAAACAAAGAGTGCACAATTACTTTTTTCTCTACTCGATGACGTAGTTGAGGTCGGTGAGAGCAATGTCGTGTAAGTTATAACTGACAATGCCTCAAACTACAAGCCAGTTGGAAAATTATTGATGGAGCATTTATATTGGACTCCGTGCGCTGCTCACTGCATTGATTTCATGTTAGAAGATATTTTGAAAATGCCTTTGCATGCCTCTGTTTTCAAAAGAGCGAAAAAAACCATCAACTACATTTATGCTCATAGTTGGGCTTTGGCCATGATCAGAGCTAAGATTGGGGGAGATTTGGTTCGTCTTGCCATTACACGTTTTGTTGCGGCTTTCCTCACATTGCAGAGATTGATTGCTATAAGGGACTCTCTCGAGTCTTTTTTTACTTCCTATGCATGGAAGAGGAGTCCTTATTCCTCCAAGCCCCAAGGGCAAATCGCATGCAACACAATTTTGAGACGGAAATCTCTTTGGTCGGGCGTTTCCTTTGTGGTTAACACAACTAAGCCATTGGTTATGGTCTTACGAATGGTTGATTCAGAAAAGTACCCCCCAATGGCATTCATTTATGAAGCCATGGATAGGACCAAGGAGGAAATTGCACATGCATTAGGCAATGAAGAAGAAAAATACAAGCCATTTTGGGACATCGTGGATGCTAGGTGGGTTCGCCAACTTCATACTCATTTGCATGCTGCCACCTACTTTCTCAATCCCCAATATCAATACGATTCCTCATTTTCCACGTACATCGAGATAAAGATTGGATTATATGCTTGCGTGAAGAGGTTGATTAGCGATCCCTTGGAGAGGGAGAAAGTAGATCTACAGATAGATGCTTTCAGGAGTGTACAAAGCTTGTTTGGATATTCTAATGAGATAAATACATGCAAGAAGAGGAGTCTCAATAATGTATTCCTCTCGAGTCTCGATGTATTATTCTTTACTTTTCATTATTAAATCTTGTTAGAGTATATGCGTCATATGTAAGATGGGTAAATGGATCCTTCCAAGATCCATTTACCACATCCAATGTTTAGTCTTACATCTACTAGTGGTGGGACTTGGAAGGTCTGTGGAGGCTATATAAGAAGCTCCAGACCTCCTGTATCCAGTGAGAAAGTTGAATGAAACATATGGCCCTTTGAGGCGTCTTCCCGTGGTTTCATCCCGCTCCTTAGAGAGTTGGGTTCCACGTTAAAATCTTTGTGCGTTTATCATTATGTAGTTTATGCTCTGTTTATCATTTCGCGTCCACATTCTTATTTTCTAACATGGTATCAGAGCAGGTCGTTCTTGGTTGATTTTGAAGATTTATTCTTGAAGATTTTTTTCAAGATCAGTCGAGGTCGTGTTTCAGTTTTGGGGCTTCTTGAAACCCTAATTCATGTCTTGGTCAAGAATTGATTCTTCCATTATTCTTAGAAATTATTATGATAAAGAGTATTATTCTCTTATGCAATCTTGTCATGTGTAGAAGATCAGCAAGAATATCAAGTTTTTTTTCTGAAAACCCTAGCCAACAATCTAGGCGGTGGCCACCATGGTTTTAAAAAGCGCCGCCTCGAGGCGCAAAGGCATAGGCCTCGATGCGAGGCGAACCAAAATCGCCCTGAGGAGCACGCTTCGAGTTCCCTAGGTGGGCGTGCTCCTTGGATTGGCATGAGGCGTTCGAGGCGCTCAAGGTGAGGCAGAGGCGTAAGCCTCGAGCACAAGGCTTTTTTTACCTTTTTGTTTATGTGCTTTACACATGACCCTATTTTTCTGTAAGCATTAAATTTTTTTAATGTTTGTGTTTTTGTTATCGTGTTGAACCTTGCATATTTCTATATATAGCTACATGCAAAGAGAAGAGATTGCTTGAAACAAGCGAAGCTCCATGATCTTGTATACATCATATTCAATTTATCATACATCTACACATACTAATTCTATTGCACACATATTTTTGTTTTAATTGTAATAACTATTTTATATTAGTTGCAAGTTTGCAACTTGATGTTATTGGATTCAAGGCATATTATTTTTTTTACATCGCACTAAAGATTATTATTTCTATTGTACTTTAGTATTAAGTATAGACTTTAGTTCAATACTCATAAAATCATTGAAGTTGGAATTGGAACTTGATATTCCGTATATTAGTGGCTTAGTATTATTTTTTTGAACTTCAATGCATTAATTGCTTATGTATTGTATCTTTTACTAGTTTTAAATTATTCTTGAATGTGTTTTTGGCAAAATTTAATATCATTATATACTTTTTTCAATATATTTTGCTTTAGTTTTAATTTTCCCCAAAAATCGAGGCTTACGCCTCGACCGCCTCGAGGCTTATGCCTCGCTTCAATTTCGGAAAAACGCCTCGGACCGCCTCGCGTTTTTTAAACCTTGGCAGTTGCCAAGGATGCAAAAATCGGTAGTCGATACTCGGTCGGTTGGGTCACTGACTAAGGATTAATCGGCAATCGGACAATTAATCGGATTTAGTCGGACTTTAATCGGATTTGGAATTTTTAATCATTTTAAGTATATGAATCATTTTTATATGTATATTCTTATACATTTACATAGATTTGTACAATTTTTATATCCATAATGAAAGAAAAGAAGTAATTGAATTTAAATAAAACATTAAGCACATTAGAATAAGTTTGCTTTAAAAAATAAAAAATATGGTATCTCCAAGCAAAAATTGATCGTCTAGTTGACCTAGTCGGACTTAGTCGGTACTCGGTCGCCCACCCCACCTAATAGACTAGTCGGACCTACTAATCGGGCTAGTCAGAGGACTTTTACAACAGTGGCAGTCGCAGATCCCAAGGATCGATCGTGTAGGTAGCGCGGGATCCCGCACAACACCAAGCAGCTACATCCCCATATTCTGCTGTAGATCTCATCTACATCAGACCCAAGTCCATCTCTCCTCCATCTCAGAAGATCAGTGGCGGCAGGCGGCGTTGATATCCACGGGTGACGCAACTCATTGCACTAGTGACGAAGGCCGCACCTCGTTGTCCATGCGGAGCTGCTTATCACCGCTTCTCCATCGCCTAGGCGACATCTCACACCCAAGCGGTGCACCACCAGCGGTGAAGCCCTTCAGCTTGGCTCCTCTCGCGTCGCTCCAATGCGCGAGAACCTTCATGCGGCGAGACCTCTCCTCTCCAGATCGCGCCTCTCCATATCGTGCAGGCGATACATCTCCTAGCCGCCCTCCTCTCCAGATCGCGCAGGTGGAGGCAACGGCCTCGGCTCCAGCTTGTAGGTCTTGACTCCAGCTCGTACTCCCCCTCCAGCAGGCGGCGTCAGCCACAGTTCTCCTCCAAGGCGGCGGTGCCCTCGTTGCTCGATGCTCTAGGTGGAGCTCTCCTATCCAGGCGGCGGCTTCCAAGCAGCGGAGGCCAAAACTAGCGGTGGCGCACGCGAACAAGTTTTTTTATGAGGCAGACACTCATTGGTGTTCGCTCCAAAAATATATAATAGAAAATAAGAAGAGGAAATTACAACGAAGGGGATAAGGAGGGAAAAAAGTGAAGAAAATCAAAAAGAGCAAAATAAGTAGCAACCGAACAACGCCAGCCCGCAGAAACAAGACCCAAAGCCTACACCGAACACCAGTCACCGAGAAAGCGCGAGCAAAGGAAAAGAATATTTTCCCGGTAGAATCTTTGACCGGAGAAGAGAGCATCGTTCCTTCCCAGCCAAATGCACCACAACCTTGCAATGGGGGCCAAGAAATCCCTCCTAGCCCTGTTTCTGTTGCTCCAAAGAATCTCGCAGAAAGCTTTAAGGTTGTCCGAGCGCGCCCAAGGCAAATCATCCCAGATCCCACGAACCAAGTGGCACCCGAAAAAAAGGTGATCAATAGTTTCTACCTCCAAATTACAGAGGATACAATAGGCATTGATGTTATCGAATAGTCGAGCACAGCGATCCCACGTCATCAACCTCCGTCTGCGAAGAAGCCAAAGGAAGAAACCAATGCGCTCCGGCAGCCGCAAACCCCACAAGAACCCACAATCGCGCACAAGGATAGCATCATCGGGAGGAGGTGGAGTAACCAGCGCCCGATAAGCCTTGCGCGTGGAGAAGGGACCGTCCTTCCAACTCCAGTGATCCACACCCTCGTTCGTCCTAGCAACGTCACGAAGGGCATCCAACAGAGAAACAAAATCGTCAAATCGCTGATTCGAGAAGTTCGCGAGAAAGCGCGGACACCAGCAACCATCCAACCAGCAATCTGCAACCGACACATCTTAATGAGACGCTAAGGCAAACAAGCGCGGGAAACAGACCTGCAAAGGACCTCTTCTCGACCAGTCGTCAAGCCAAAACTTGAAAGAATCCCCCTTCCCCAGCACCGGGATAAACAACGAAGCATTCCTCGCAAAGGCATCCAGTACATTACGCCAAAATGGAGAATGACGAACGTTGTGGGCCCCCCGCGCCAACCCCAGCCTATCATCGTCCAAGAACTCCCTGAGAACAGAGATAAAGAAGTTATCACCCTTCCTCCAAATTCTACTCACCCACTTGAGTAAAAGAGCATCATTCACCACCTCCAGCCTCCGCACACCCAGCCCACCATTCCGCTTAGACTTAGTAACCTCATCCCAAGCGACAAGATGAAGACCCCTACCCTCCTCCCCCTTCCTTCCCCAGAGAAAGCGACACATACAACGTTCAATCCTCAATCGAATCCCCGTCGGCATACGACGAACAAAGAGGAAATATATCGGGATAGAGGAGAGCACAGACTTAAGAAGAACAAGACGTCCCCCTCTAGAGAGCAAAGCCGCGCGCCAGCCAGCAAGGCGCGTTTCCACGCGCTCAACAATCAAGCGCCAATCCCAGATCCTGGCCCGACCCACCACCAAAGGTAAGCCAAGATAATCAATAGGAAGCTCACCTGGAGGAGATCCCAGCAACCGACCGCACTCTGCCACCTCCTTGTGCGACAAGTCGAAGGGAACCACCTTGAATTTAGAACCATTAATCATCAATCCCGACAATTCGCCGAACAGGGCGAGAGTGGTCGCCATACCGGAGACCTCAGCAGTACCACCCTCAATAAAACATATTGTATCGTTCGCAAATTGGATCAAGGGCACACAGAGATTGCCCTTACATAATCCGTTAGTCAGCCCAGCCTCAATAACGCGGTCCACCATACGCGCGAGAACATCCAAGGCCAACACAAAAAAGAGGGGAGTGAGGGGACACCCCTGGCGCACCCCCCTTCTTGGCTGGAAAAAGCCACCGACCGCCCGACCATTGATCAGCACCGAGAGGGAGACGGTGGAGACGCACCTACGCATCCACGAAATCCATATCTCAGGGAAATCGCGCCTTCTCAGAACAGATCACAAAAACCGCCACTCCAAGCAGTCGTATGCCTTAGCAAAATCGACCTTCCAAAGAACCCCCTTCTTATGATCGTTCTTCCATTCAGCGACCAACTCCGAGGCAACCGCAATGCAATCCGCAATCTGCTTGCCCTTAATGAAGGCGGCCTGGACCGGAGAGACAAGAGAGTCCAAAACCCGAGCCAATCGTCTGGCTAATACTTTAGCAACTATAAGGTAAATGCCATTAGAGACGGAGATAGGCTGATAATCCTCGATACGCTGCGACACCGAGGATTTAGGGATCAAAACAATGTTGACCCTATTAATTCGATCAAAGCCAGAGTTACCCGCACAAAATTCAAACACCACCTCCATAACATCACCAGCCACCAACTCCCCTAAATCACGATAAAACGCCACCGAGAAGCCATCGGGACCCGGGGAAGAATCAACATTTAAGTCCCACACAGCCTCCTTAACCTCCGCCAAAGAGATAGGTCGAGTTAAGAGCCCAGAGTCGGAGGCCGACAGAGAAGGTGCCCCAAGACCCAGTGATGAATCCACGATTCATCATCTTAATATCTTAATCTTAGCAAAATCCATGAGTAAAATCCCAAATAAATGTCCATAAAATACATAAATTAACAAAATGACCCTTGTAAATAAAACACACTAATTATTGTATATTAGATTGTATAAAATAAATTACACATAAAAAGCCGCAAAAATAAGGAGTTTTATACTTGTAAATAGCCCAAAACTTCATGGATTTTTAATAATTTCATTTCAACTCCTTTTTGCCTAATTCTTTCTCTAACTTGTTTATAAAAATGTATATAAAAATACAAAAATACAAAACAAATTTTATCTCAAATAAATACTCCTAGATCCCAAAGAGAAAAAGCCATAAAGTCCAACTTCCAAGCTAAATTCCCGCTCCGTATGAACTCCAAATTCTCCAAACTCACTTTTAAAGTTCAAGTTAGAAAATTATCTATCCAACGGAAGTGGTTTCATTAAAATCGGAGCTCATTTGCAAAAGTTGGGTTTTGGGACCTAGATGTACATTGTATACCTTGTATATATTCATTCTTTCTTTAATTTTTATTGTATCTTTCATAATTGCTAAAAATACAAAAATATCATGATTGTGTTGTATTTTAATTATATTATTTTATAGTATTTTTCCGTTGTAAATATCTCTTATTAAAAAGACAAAAAAAATACAAATTAGAAAAGTAAACAAAAATTATACATGTTGTATGTATTTATTTGTAAATTCACCACTATTTTTTTTCCCTCTTTATTTTTGTTGTATTTAAAGTAGCATACTTTATATCATTATTTATGTATTTATTTTTTCCCATTCTCTACAATAACTTCTCTACCACCAACTTCTATTCAACTCCATCATTTTTAATAACTCCCATTCCACTCCATATTCTTCCACCAACCTCCCATTCAACTCCACCAATAATACAACTTCCCATTCAACACCACCACCATTCTAACCTCTCTTTCTCTTCTCTTTATATTCATTTGTACATCCTCATTTTTTCGCATCCGCCATTCTAATAGAAAAGGGAGAGAGCTTGGAGTGTTTTGTTGGTGACAGCGGCGAGACATCTTCCTCAAGCGACGACCTCCTTCAGGCGAGATCCGCGGAGCTCCGCTCCGCGTCACGAGTTCCCCATCGAGCTCGCGTAGCTTCTCCGATTTTTGTTTCGCCAATCGGATCGAGGCGACAACAGGAGTTCAGCGTAGCTGCTCCGCCAATCCGGCGAAGATTCAGGTGAGTTATCCCTCTTCATTTCTCTCGTTATTTTATTTTATCTAATATTGTGTCCTTTGTCGTGTCTCTATTATTTTTACATCACCATCACCATCACCATCACTTTCATCATATTATTACCATCTTCCCCACATCTTTTTTTTTCTCTCCATCTTGTGCATTTCCTGTTTAACAAAACAAAAAAAAATTAAAAACTAAAACAAAAAAAAAGAGTTTTTATTATTACAGCAGCAAAAGAGAAAAAAATAAAAAAAAACAAAAAAAAAAATAACCGCAGCAGCGGTGGGGGAGAACCCACCGCCGCCGCCCCCCTCCATCACCAGCGCTAACGCCGGCTGCCTCCTCCTCCTCACGGCGGCAGGCCGCGCCGCCCACGACCACCGCGGCCTGCCGCCGCACCTCTCCACCGCGAGCAGCAGCGGCACCGCCGCCTTTCCCACTCCAAGCGCAGCCAGCGGCTCCGCCACCCGCACCACAGCCCACCGGCCCCCGCGCCCTCGCCGCCTCCGCCGCGTGCCCCCCCCCCCCCGCCGTCCGCCACTCCGCCTCCTCCTCGCGGCCGCGCACGGCCGCGCGCCGCTGCGCGTACGGTCGTCGCCGCCGCCGACCCCGCCATCTCCCCTTTTTGGGTTCAACCCCAATCGGCCTGGAGAAGAAGGTCTTTCCCATTTTTTTAATGTAAAAATTGCACTTTATTTATTTCATGTTTCAGTAATTGCAAACAAGTCCCTGTGCATAAGTTGAAGTTGTATTCTCATTTTCTGAATTTGCAAAGACACCCCTATGTTTGGCTACTAATTTGGACACCTGTAGTGCATCTTTTTATTCAATGAAAAATGTTTTCATGTTGTGCAACTAATTCTCTACTTTGTGGATATTTCTTTGTATTTTTGTGGTGTATGAGTAATTAATTAAAATTGTTCAACTGAAATTTTACATATTTTACCCATTCCGTGCTCTTAAAATTATATCTCACACATAGTTGCTCTAAAAATTCCACAAAAATTATATGTGATGCTTTGATGAGTGCTTAACTTACTGTCCAAATTTCAACCAAATTGGAGTTGTCTTGTGCCTGAAATAAATCATAGAGTGTATTTAGTAATCGATTTTTAATTAAATCCACAAATCTCTTTTTCACGAAATTTCAAGTCTCCTGGATTGCTCATCTAAATATCTACTTGAGATAAATCACACTCTGATTAATTTGATAACGTGGATTAATTAGGAATTAATTACTCACTGTCACTCTGTTTCCACTAAAAAATACATAAAAAATTCATAACTTGTCAAAAAATTCCAAAAATATTACTGTACCTTTCTTGCATCATGTTTTAGTTCCAGTAATTTTTTTATAATTTTTGATTTCTGTTTGTGTGATAAATTGCGAAAAAACCCATAAAAAGTGTGCATTTTTATTTATTGCACTTTAACCTTGAAAATTCTAAAAAAATGTGTTTTGTATTCATCACTGGATTAGGACCTTAAGAAAAATATAATTTGGCTGAATTGAATTAATTTAACATTAAAATTAATTTGGCCTTATTTGTGTTTTCTAAGTGTCTTGGTTCACTTGCATTTGCATTCTATTTGCATTAAAAAATCTAAAAAAATACGCATTGGATATCTAAAATCTTTATTTTTGAATTAACCCCAAGTTGTTCCTTTGCCTCCCTGAGTTCGACCCCGGACTTGCCCGGGATATAAATTAAGCCGAGACACTCTTCACGGAGATCTTCTCTCGGTTCTGACCGAATCGCTAAGTACACGTGTTACAACGAAGCCGAATTAAATCTAGTATCTAGCGACTCGTCAGATGGCGCCGTTGCCGGGGATCGAACCCAGGTCACCCGCGTGACAGGCGGGAATACTTACCACTATACTACAACGTCGCGTGACAGCCAGCGCCACCTACGCAGGGAGCAAGTCGACGAGAAGCGCTTGAAATGATCCACAATGGCAATCTCCATCTCCCTCTCCCCGCAGACCTGAACACCATTAATAGAGATACCATGCATCGAATTAGCACGCTTTCTGTTACTAGCCACACGGTGAAAGAAGGCCGTAGGGGGGGGGTGCGACGCACTATCAACTATGAACCCTATCGTGGGGGGCGGCGATCTGGGGTTCCCTATCAGAGAACCCTAAATAAGGGGTGAATGGCCCAGTTGGTTCGATGATTAAACAAAAAAATGTGAATGAGAAAAAATGGAGAGTCCATTCCTTAAGTTAAAAAAATAGAGGCTGTTGGGTTTGACCCATCTAGGCCATATTTATGTCAAAAAAAGAGGGGGTTTTAGGACCTGCTGTTATTAAAAAAAGGTGGGAGAAAAGGGTCGAAAGAGAAAAAAAGGGGCCACAACTCTTATTTTTTTTTGAGAAAAGGCACATACAAAGAAAAGGCGCACGTAAAACAAAATAAAAAAGGAGGAAAGCAGAAAAAAGGAGATGAATGAATTATTTAAAAAAATGATTTTAAAATAATGATGAGAAGAAAAGCCGAAAAAAATTCGAAATCGGCTTATGTGATGTTTCCCCCATTTTCTTGTCTTCTCCCAACTTTGTCGATGCCGTTGTGTTCCGATAAGTACGGGAGAAAGGGGGAGTATTGCGTAGAGTCACAAGTCCGTTCCATATTTAGATTCCAAGTTAGCCAGATGTTCAGACTCTACAAATGTCCAGTTCCAGACTTGACGATCAGATTCCGAGTCCTCAGTCAGATGTGCATATGTTTGCCATCTTTTCATATGGTCCCCATCTTTTCTGGTCAGCTCAGAGTTTTCATATGTTCCATAGGGACTCCAGAGTATCCCATTCCCTATGCCACGTGGGCTACGGTTTTCATGTAGTTTCACTTCATAGTGACTCCATAGTAGAGATCTCATTCTCTGAGCTAGTATGGGAGAGACCCAGTTCTCTGACGAGGAGACTTTTTCATACTCCATTCTCCAGCGATCGTGGACTCCGACGAGGATGTCTCTACTGCTTTTTCAGTTCGACCCTTCAGAGAGATGGATCAGTTGTCCACATGATGTGGGGGGCCAGAGTTTTCCAAGCGGAGACTCATTTTCAGTTGCAGTGATTCTGACAGGCGCATTATAGAGCACATGCTCTCCGATAAGGAGATTCAGTTCAACTCACACTCCGACCCGTTTGATCCCCCTCACTTACATGGCATGAGAAGCAACATCCTCGACAACAACCGACAGTTGTGCGTGTTGAGTTGATATAGTGCGTAGTGTCCTGTAGCATGAGTTTGAGTGATTTCTTTATGTTTGTTCAAGCTGAGCATTGCATGCTCCATCTTGAGGGGGAGTGTTGGAGTATATGTGTCATATGTAAGATGTGTAAATGGATCCTTCTAAGATTCATTTATCACATCGAATGTTTAGTCCCACATCTATTAGTCCAAGAAATTATAAAGGTAACATTGAAAAGAAGCAAAATTGGGGAGATCTGATCAAGAATTTAGACGGGTTTCTCCAACGATGAACTGAAGATCAAGCAATTCGTCAAGAGAAGAATTTTTTCTAGTGATGGAGAATTGATGCAATATTTCCTAAATTGACTGGTTGAATTGGATCGAATCCATCACGAATTTGGGGTTATTTAAAATTAAAAATTTTCGTCCGAAATTAGTTGGTTAGTTTTTTTACCTTAAATAAATTGATATTGATTGTAATATCAATATTTATGGTAGAATGATTTAGTTAGTGAGTCAATTAGAGTCCAACAAGATTTTATTTAATTGTTATTTCATTCGAAATTTGTAGTTAAACTCCTCTCTATATAAAGGGAGGCACTAGTCCATTGTAAGACAGATTATATTATGAATTAAAATTTAAGTTTTGGTTGGGAGAGAGCCTCTACATTATCCCCTCCCCCAAATTTCAGGGTTTCTCTTCTCATCCCTTTCCTCTCTCAACCACACGAAGCTCGTCATGATCTTCTTCTCTCTTGTCATCCCTTCCTGTTTTTCTGTTTGCATCATTTGATATCAGAGCATGGTTACCAAATCGTTATTACAATGCAATGATCCGATCACATATTGCCGGATGCAATTTGATTTGAATCATCGCGGTCATGGATCATGTTTACGACAAAGAATATACAAGAATCGTCTTCTAGCATCCATGAATGTTCAACATGGCTAGACAATGATCTATTCATCCAAGAAGAAGAATTCATATTCAAAGAAGTTCCAGCCAATGATTCCTGTGGTACAACTTTTGCGCAAGAAGACGAAGACGCATGACCGATATACGGCGAAAGCATCACGGAGGAGCTTGTTGATCTCCCTGTCGAGGTCCCCTCCATTGCTATCCAGGAGGCTGCATCACCGCCACAACTGCCAGTTCCCGCATCACCAGCATCCAAGGTCGTTGTCCAAGAGGGTATCCGTTTATTGTCGATGTCGCTGCAACCTATACCAAGCACAACCTCGTGCCAACCTCTCCTCGATTGGCCCCAATATCGCATGCCCATGTTGTAGTGTGGTAGTGGATGATTTTGCCACCGCCACCTAAGTTGGGTCAGCTACATGCATTCTTTGCCTCCATTCAGATCTATCTTGGGTCATTTTTAGGCTTAGATACAAAAAACTAAGATCCCTTCGTATAGTCTCATTCCAACACTTCTTGAGCCTTCCTCGCCTGCTCTTAGCCAACTCAACATCCCAAAACTCGCATAATCTAATCGATGCATCAATTGACCTCCTTTGCAAATTGTCAAACCACCTTAAGCGATTTTCTCGCATCTTATCCTCGGTCGGAGCTACACTAACTTTCATTATGATTGTTTCATTCCGAATCCGATCTTTACGTATGTGTCCACACATCCACCTTAGCATTTTCATTTCTGCTACTGCCATTCTCTATACATGTTTATGGTTCACAGGTCAACATTCAGATCCATAGAGCATAGAATGTCTCACGGCTGCTTTGTAGAACTTTGATTTTCAAAGGAATTTTCTTATCACAGAGAACAACAAATGCTCCTCTCCACTTCAACCATCATGCATTTATTCTATTAGTAACATCTTCATCAATTTCCCCTTCATGTTGCAAAATAGATCCCATGTATCTAAAAGAATCTCTCTTCTGAATGCTATTGTCACCAATCTTCACCTCGATTCCTTTATCATTGCTTCCATCAAAAGTACACTCCATATATCCAGTCTTTGCCCTACTTATACGAAATCCTTTAGTCTCCAATGCATGTCTCCAGACCTCAAGCTTCTCATTTACTCTATTTCTTGTCTCATCAATCAACATACTATCATCAGCAAATAACACACACCAAGGTATCTCATCCTGATTGTGATGATCCAAACCCTAAAAAGAATATATTTCCACTGCCACCATCTACTAAATGCAAGGCCGTACCCACACCTCACCAATTTCAAGCTCCACCACGCAGCCCCACGTGCGACTAAAGACCACATTCAACATCACCAACATCTCGTTTCTCGGATGGGACACCCGAGTCAGCACTCATAAGTCCCGCTGGCATTGCCAACTTACACGTTGCAACAAGCTTGGCAGCCCCAACTTCTACCATCATCCCCTCCTCGTTGTGCGGTAGCAGGGCTACAAGGCGTCGTGCCCTGGGTGTTTCATGCATCGTAACAACCGTCACCGGCACTATAACGTATTCCTCGAGCCCCACCTCGCCGCCACTGTCGCTGCTACTTGAAGAGGAAGGGAACCATAACCGTGATTGAGGGTTGCTCTCCAAGGGAATTCAAATCTCTTAAAATTAGGGATTTGGGGCTGATTTGGGATAATTTTAATGAAGCATCTCCCTCAAGAATATCTAAGTCTAAGGTGAAGCTTGGTGGGGACTTGAGAGAAATTGTTTTAAGTAAAAGGGTAGTAAAATTGTAGCCACACTCCATGGTGGAAAGAAATTATAAATGTAATGCTGAAAGGAAGGCAAAATTGCTCAAATTAGGGAGATTGAAGCTACAATGTCAGATTGAATTCTTCAACGATTGATCAAATATCAAGTAATTCATCAGGAGACAAATATTTAAACGGTGGAGAATTGATGCAATTTTCCCAAATTGACTAGTCGAATCGGATTAAATCCATCACGAATTTGGGGTTATTTAAAATTAAAATCAAGGATGCAAAAGTCGGTAGTCGGTACTCGATCGGCTGGGTCACTGACTAAGGATTAATCGGTAGTCAGGCGACTAATCGGATTTAGTTGGACTTTAGTCGGCTTCGAATTTCATGATTATTTTAAATATATAACTTATTTTTATACATATATTTACATAGATTTTGTACATTTTTGTACTACCATAATAAAATAAAAGAGGTAATTAAATTTAAATAAAACATTAAGCATATTATAGTAACTTTGCTTATAAAAAAGTCAAAATATTAAAAAATATGGTATCTCCAAGCAAAAAATGGTCGATTAGTGTACCTAGTCAGAATTAGCCGGTACTCGGTCGGCTACCCCACTGACTAGACTAGTCGGACCTACTAGTCGGGCCAGTCGGGCGACTTTTACAACACTGATTAAAATTCTATTTAATTGTTATTTTATTCGGTTACTGTTGAGATATTTATAGCTCTTTATATTTATTTCTTATTTTATTTCTTTCATGTACCTCTTGTGTAATTTACTTAGGACTTTTCTCCTACATAAGAGAGCCATAGGGTCTCAATAATGATTACGATTTTATTCTTTTCTCCAACATGGTATCAGAGCAATGATCCTAGATTGGGTTTCCCATATCCCATCAAAACCCTAACCCCCCACCCTTCCCCGTCGCAGCTACCGTCTAACCCACCCGCCTCTTTTGGTGCTGTCCCAGCCGGTCCCTATTGCTCCAGCCGGCCGTTCCAGCCCCAGCCGGCCCTTCCGGCTGCCCCAACCAAACGCTCCAGCCCCAGCCAGCCTCCCCAACCGGCTGCTCCTACCACAAGCCGCCCCATCTTTGTGGCCGTGCCGTCCACTGCTACTTGAGGGCCACAATTCGGGGGCTTTTAGAAGCCTATAAGGTCGGATTTGGATCGGAATACGTGATTTCGGACATATAAATCGCGCTTTTCGGCCCTAGACCACAACAAGGATTGAAGAGGATGGTTGTATGAGTCTACACGTACAACCGTTCCTTCATATGATTGTGTAGACTTGTTCAAAGAGGTATACTCCCTTGTTTGGTTCGGAGTTTCAGCAATTTTCCCATTATGTCAAAGAACAAGGGTGGCGTTTTTTGTCGTTCGGTGCCTTCAAGGGCCCAACTCCTGTAGTGAAGATGGATGTGACTGACCACGAGTTGTGGTCCATGTAGTTTCGCACCCTTATGCAATGCCATAACAAGAAGCACATTTTGACTGATTCAGAGCCGACAAAAAAATTGAGGCTAATGCTTCATGGTAGCAAGGTGATGCCTATACACGGATTTAGCTCTCTAGAACGCTCACCACGGAGATTGCCACATATGGGCAAGCGAAGAATGAGAGCAAAATCCTCCAGTTGCAGTATGACATTTTCTCGACCAAGCAGAATGGTCAGCCTCTTCATGCCCACTTCTCGCATCTCAGGGGCATGTTTGAGGGTCTTCATAGCTTCGTGCCCACTACGACCATCATTGAGCAACATCATGCATATAAGAATGCCACAATGACATTAGTCTTTCTATCATATCTTGATTCTGAGTACGATGCATCACGTACTCAACTACTTACTGGAGAGATGATAGTAGTCACGATACCCCTGATGGAAGAGGTCTACAAGAAGCTGAGAAGGATCACTACTTCGTCTACTACTGTGGTTCGAACTCCCTCTGCGATGATAGCTTCTCGTGGCAGAGGGGGAACTTCACAATTTTGCGAGCACGAATCCCGTGGTTGAGGAGGAGGATGCCACCGTGGTCCATGCTCACGTTGCCACCGTTCAAGACACTTGGAGTAGACATGTTATTTGAAGCATGGGTATCCACCGTTTGCCCGTGTAACTGAGCAGACAGAGACTACTCCAGCTCCCTTTCAGATGTTGCAGTTGCTATCAGAGCTTCTACGAGTTCGTTAGGTATTGCCTATGCACTCACCGGTTGTAGCAGTTCCGATTTGACTGATTGGATCATGGACTCCAGAGCTTCTCATCGTATGTGTGGAGATCGGGCTCAGTTTACTTCTTACAGAGTAGATCAGTGATGATTGCTAATGTGGTTCATCTACCCATTGTTGGTCAGGGGAAGATTGTTCTAGGCCCATCGATGGGTCTGCAGAATGTCTTACATATTCCATCATTTTAGATGAATCTTTTGTCTATTAGTTAGATTACAAAAGATTTACATTGCCGTGCCATATTTGATCATTATTCTTTTGTGTTTCAGGACATACAGGCAGGGTGATTGGATGTGGCCGTAAATATAGAGGGTTGCATAGACTAGTCCAACCTCCGTTTGATGGTGCTGCTACTATTCTGACTGGATATGTTTCTCCTTTCATGTGGCATCTTTTCTTTGGACACCTTCCTCTGCAGATGCTGTGTCATGTTCTCACTCATATCTCTACTCATACGTGTGAGGCATGTCAACTTGGGAAGCACCATCGTTCTTTTTTCGAGTTGTCAGAGTCATCACAGTCGTCAGTTGTTTGAGTTGGTTCATTTTGATATTTAGGGTCCTAGTCATGTTCCCGATCAATAAGGACATCGATTCTATATGGTTGCTGTGGATGATTTCTCTAGATTATCTTGGGGTTTCTTGTTAAAGAATAAGTCTGAAGCTTGTCCTGTTATTAAATCATTTCTTATTAAGATTAAGAATCTTTTTCTGCTAATGTGAAGTTTATTTGCACTGACAATGCCTTGAAGTTTTCTACTTTACAGTTGCCTGACTTTCTCAGATCTCTTGGTATTGTTCATCAGACTTCTTGTGCTTACACTTCGCAACAGAACGGTGTTGCTTAACGCAAACACCATCATCGTTTGGATGTCACGAGGGCCCTTTTGTTTCAGAGTCGAGCTCCTCGTTCATTCTGGGGTGATGCAGTTCTCACTGCATGTCATTTGGTGAACCACATGCCTTCTACTATCCATGGAGAAAAAGATTTCTTTCTTGATTGTGTTTCCCGAGAAGGACCTATTCTCCCTTACTCCCAAGGTCTTTGGGTTTGTGGCATTTGTCCACAATTTTACTCATGGTCATGACAAGCTCTCTCCTATAGCTGTCAAATGTGTATTCATTGGTTATTCTCATACCCAAAAAGGGTATAAATGTTTTGATATTGTAGGGAGAACATATTATGTGAGTGCTGATGTCATATTTTTTGAGTCTATTATGTATTTTTATCCTACAGGTGACAAGTTGTCTAATGCTGACTCTGGTGATGACGTCTTTGTTCCACCACCTCCGTTATCTCCACTAACTCCCCATGTTGAGTCTCAGTCACCTCCACCTCCACCTCTATCTACCCTGACACAGTTTCTACCACGAGTTTACATTCGCAGGTCCTCTACTCGCCCCTCTGCTCATGTGCCTTCCCCGTCATTCAACATGCCTCAGGTATGTAATGAACACATTGTTTCTATTGATGGCACTGGTGATATGCTTGTTCCACAGGATACTATACAGAAGGAGTTGATACCAGAAAACAGAGAGGTCGATGCCCTCGATGTACCTATTGCCTTGAGGAAGCCACGTCGTAACTGTGCCACTTATCTTCTAACTGCACAGGTTTCCTTGGACCATCTTTCAGAGGAGTACATGAGGTTTATTATGGGACTATCAGATGTTACTATCCCACAAACATATCGGGAGGCCTTGCAGGATAGCCATTGGCGACTTACCATGGAGGAGGATATGGTCGCTTTGCAGTCTCGTGGTAGCTGGAGTGTTGTTTCTGCTCTTCCAGGTGCCTCTATGTGGGGTGCAAATGTATCTTTACGGTGAAGCAACAAGCAGATGACAGTGTCGATCTCTACAAGGCAAGACTTGTAGCACATGGTTTCACCCAGACTTATGGAGTGGACTATCAGGATACCTTCTCTCCAGTGGCCAGACATTCGACATTGCGCATTCTTCTAACAACAGCTGTTTCATGGGATTGGCTTCTTTACCAACTTGATGTGAAGAATGTGTTTCTATATGGAGATCTACAAGAGGAGTTTTATATGCAGCAACCACTAGGGTTTGCTGCTGGGAGTCTCAGAAGGTGTGTAGGCTCTACAAGACGATTTACGGTCTGAAGAAGAGCCCGGGAGCTTGGTATCAGAAGCTTTCAGAGTTGGAAGAGCACCAGGGGTTTGCTCGGTCCACTGTGCATCACTCGCTTTTTGTTCAGAGGAAACAGAGAGGTATTGTTGCTATTATTGTCTATGTTGATGATATTATTGTCACGGGTGATGATGAGCAGGGCATTCATGCGGCCAAGGAGTTCCTAGGTCAGCAGTTTGTGACCAAGGACCTTGGCAATCTTCGATACTTCCTTGGATTAGAGTTCGCTAGGAACCAACGTGGTCTTGTGATGACCCAGAGGAAGTTTGTAATCGATCTTCTACTAGAGACAAGTATGACAGGGTGCAAGCTTGCTACTGCCCCTATGGATCCAAGCATGGGATTTGTAGAGGTTTATATTATGTTATGACTGTTCCGCATTTCCTATTTATATTATGTATGTCTATGTAATTTTCCCAAGGGTTTTCTCTCTATATAAGAGACCCGAGGGCTCAATGGAATATAGATCAGAGCTTTCGTTTGCTCTAACATGGTATCAGAGCCAAAACCCTAGCCTAGGGTTTTGCCCATCCGTCACCCCCCCAGGCGTCGCCGCCGACCCCCTCCCTCCCTCCAGGCGCCGCCGATCTTCTCCCTCTCTCCCAGCAGCCGCTGCCGCCGACCCACCCCCCCTCCAGCCGCGGGCCCCCTCCTTCCAGCCACGGGCCCTCCCCTCCAGCCGCGGGCCCTGCCCTCCAGCCGCGGGTCCTCTTCCCGCGTCCTCTCCAGCCGCGCGACTCTCCTCCCGCCGTCTCTCTACAGCCGCGGGTATCCCCCACTTGCCGCCGGGTACCCTGCCTTGCATTTGGGGCCCACTCTCTCGCCGTCGGGTCCCAATACCGCTGATGGATACAAGTGCATAAGTCTACATATGCACTTGGTATCCTAATGTCTCTTTGTAGACACATGTTCTGTTGTCTATCATCCCTTGGTCTTCCTCTCCGGCGCTATGTCAGACCAAAAGCTTGATATGCCCGCCATAGGTGCCTTCAAAGGTTCGACACCAATTGTCAAAATGGACGGGACTAACTACGAACTCTGGGCTATGCAGTTCCTGAGTCTTATGAAGTCGTGTGATAAGAAACATATTCTTACCGAAGAGGAGCCGGCAGAGAAGACAGGGATCTATGCCTCGTGGGAGGCCGATGATGCTTATGCCAAAGTTTGGCTGTCAGGAACGCTCACGATGGAGATCGCAAACGACGTACTCCATCAGCCCACCGCCAAGGTGATGTGGGATATTCTGGCCATGACATACTCTCAGGTGCGGAACGAGACAAAAATGCTGCAGTTGCAACATGATATTTTTACCACGAAGCAAAATGGGAGGCCTCTTCATTCCCTATACACGTCTCTTCGTGGCATGTTCGAGAAGTTATACAGCACCATCCCGCTCACAGCCACGTCGGAATAGCAGAAGACGTTCCGCAACGCCACTATGGTGGGCGTTTTACTCGCTGCTCTTGATCCAGAGTACGAGGTAGCCCGCTCTCAGATCCTTGCAGATGCTACTATTCCTCCAATGGAGGAAGTCTACAGGAGGCTCAATCGTATCTCAGTTCCCTCCAGTGCAGCAACCCCACCGCCTTCGGCAATGGCGGTCTCCAGAGGACGAGGTGGTTCGTCTTCCTTTCGCAGCAGAGGAAGTGGAGGCCGTAGACGTGGAGGTCGAACGCGTTTGACGTGCTCTTTTTGTCATCGTACTGGCCATTCTGAGGAGACATGCTACTCAAAGCTTGGATTTCCTCCTTCCGCACGCGTTGCTGATCATGTTCAGGGTCCACCAGCAGCTACTTCAGATCACAGGTTCGAGGAGCTTGTAGCACGGCTACGTGATATTATGCCACAATCATCTTCAGAGGGTGCTGACGCGTCTGACATTGCGGCTTCGGCATCAGCTAGTGCATCTGCTACTGCCAGTACCTCAGGTAGTACTTCAGTCTCCTATCATAACCATGATCTCACAGGTTGGATTGTTGATTCTGGAGCCACCCATCATCTCTGTCGTGATAGAGATATTCTGCAGTCCTATAGAGCTGTTCAGCCTGGTCGCTCTGTACTCATAGTTGATGGCACTCATTCCCCTATTGCCGGTCAGGGGGAGACGACTTTGCTGCCTTCTATGCACTTACAAAATGTTCTACATCCACCAGAGTTCTCTATGAATTTATTATCAATTAGTCAGATTACAAGAGATTTGCACTGTCGTGCTATATTTGATCCATCTTCTGTCATTTTTCAGAACATACTAACGGGCAGGGTGATTGGCTGTGGCTCTGAGCACAATGGTCTCTATCGTCTCGTACGGAACTCCTATGCTGGTGTCTCACTACATTCTCAGGTTTCTGTATCTCCATACACCTGGCATCTTCGATTTGGTCACCTGCCGCTACAGAAAATACGTCACCTCCTGCCTCAGATCTCTCCGAATTCGTCATTTCGTTGTGAAGCATGTCAGTTAGGGAAGCACCATAGGTCCAGCTTCCCCAGTCGTCAGGGTCGGAGCAGTCGCTCCCCATTTGAGTTATTTCATATAGATATTTGGGGTCCCAGTCGTGTCCCAGACCATCAGGGGCACAGGTTCTATCTAGTTGTGGTTGATGATTTCTCTCGCGTGTCTTGGACTTTTCTTTTTAAAAATAAATCCGAAGCAGGAAGTGTAATTGAAAATCTTATCAATGAAGTTCAAAATGTTTTTTCATCTACTGTTAAGTATGTGCGTACTGACAATGCGTTGGAATTCTGCACTCGTTCCCTGGCGCGCTTCCTTTCCTCTAAGGGCATCATCTACCAAACCACATGCGCTTACACTTCTCAAAAAAATGGTGTTGCAGAACGGAAACATCGACACTTCCTTGATATTGCTCGCACATTACTTGTTCAGAGTTGTGCCCCATTAGCCTTTTGGGGGGATGCTATACTTACAGCATGCTATCTGGTCAACCGCATGCCTGCTACTCTTCTTGGGGAAAAGTCTCCTATTTCTGTTCTCTTTCCTGACAACGATTTGTTTTCGCTTACACCTCGCGTCTTTGGTACAGTTGCGTTTGTCCACCGGTTATCTCCAGGACTTGATAAGCTCTCTCCTAGAGCTATCAAGTGTGTGTTTGTGGGCTACTCGAGGACACAGAAAGGATATCGTTGTTATGACCCAATCCATGACAAATACTATGTGAGTGCCGATGTTACATTTTTTCGAACCGGTCATGTACTTCTCCCCTGCAGGTGACAGAATGGTCTCCTCCACACCCGCGGATACTAATGTGTGAGATTCCTAGGACCTATCAAGAAGCCATGAAGATTGATTGCTGGCGTCAAGCTATGGAAGAGGAGATGCGTGCCTTACAGTCTCGAGGGACTTGGTCTCTAGTCCCCATTCCTCCAGGTGCCTCTGTGGTGAGCTGTAAATGAGTGTTTACAGTGAAATATCATGCAGATGGGCGTCTCGACAGATACAAGGCCAGGCTTGTTGCACGTGGATTTACCCAAACTTATGGGGTAGATTATTTGGACACTTTTTCACCAGTTGCTAGACACTCCACTCTTCGCATCCTCCTATCTGTTGCTGTAGTACGTGACTGGACCATTTTTCAGCTTGATGTCAAGAATGCTTTCTTGTATGGTGATCTACACGAGGAAGTCTACATGCAGCAGCCACCAGGGTTTGCTGCTGAGGGGGAGACTCAGATGGTGTGCAGACTTCATAAGGCTATCTATGGCCTCAAGCAGAGTCCCCGGGCATGGTTCCAGAAGCTTTCCCAGTTGATTGAACAACAGGGGTTCAAGAGGTCAAATGCAGACCATTCACTATTCATCCAGAAGACTCCTAGATGTACAAATGTGGTCATGATATATGTTGATGACATTTTGGTTACAGGAGATGATGCTCAGGGAATTGAGATAATCAAATCTCTGTTGGGAAGGCAGTTTATTACGAAGGATCTGGGCACCATACGATATTTTATGGGGATAGAGTTTGCAAGAAATGCACAAGGAATGGTGATGACTCAAAGAAAATATGTCACAGACTTGCTAGTTGAAACAGGAATGACTGGATGCAGGCCGTCGAGCACGCCTATGGACCCAAGCATGAAGCTGTACGACAATGATACCGAAGAGGTGGACAAAAGAAGATACAGAGAGATGGTGGGTAAACTCCTATACATTACTATAACTCGACCGGATATTGCCTTTGCAGTAAACCGGGTGAGTCAATTTATGGAGCAGCCTAGGCAAGTTCATATGGATGCCTTGTATATGATATTGAGATATCTGAAGTCTTCCCCAGGCACAGGGTTGCTGTTTAGAAAAGATACAGATCTGTCTATTTCCGTTTGTGCTGATGCAGACTATGCAGGATGTCCAAAGGATCGTAAATCTACTTCTGGATTTGCTATCTTCATAGGAAGCTCTTTGGTTTCTTGGAAAAGCAAGAAACAGACTATTGTGGCGAGATCCAGTGCTGAATCCGAGTACAGAGCCATGGCGCAAGCAAGCGCAGAGATGATGTTGGTTAGAGCAGTCTTAGAGGATTTGAATGTAGATGTCTCCTTGCCTATGAATCTTCAATGTGACAATCAGGCAGCATTGCTTATTGCCAATAATCCAGCTTTTCATGAGAGAACAAAGCACATCGAGGTGGATTGTCATTATAATAGATACATGATCCAGAAGGGCTTTATTTCCACTTCTCATGTCAGTTCAGAGGACCAGACTGCTGATATATTTACCAAGCCATTGCTCAGAGGACCTTTCCAAAGATGTTATTCCAAGCTGAGCATGATTGATATCTATGCTCCATCTTGAGGGGGAGTGTAGAGGTTTATATTATGTTATGACTGTTCCGCATTTCCTATTTATATAATGTATGTCTATGTAATTTACCCAAGGGTTTTCTCTCTATATAAGAGACCCGAGGGCTCTATGGAATATAGATCAGAGCTTTCGTTTGCTCTAACAGGATTATATGATGATGACACTAAGGAGCTAGATATAAGGAGGATACATGGAGCTTGTTGGGAAGCTCCTATATGTTACCATCACCATGCCAGACATCCTTTGCTGTGAACAAGGTGAGCCAATTCATGGAGCAACCCAGGAAGGTTCATATGGATGCGGTTTATATGCTTTTGAGATATTTGAAGAATTTACCGGTTACTGGTCTTATATTTAGCAGAGGTACATCTCTTGAGGTGACATCTTGTGTAGATGCAGATTATGCAGGATGCTCTAGAGACAGGTAGTCCACTTCTAGCTTTGTTATTATTTTTGGGAGCTCTCTCGTGTCATGGAAAAGCAAGAAGCATGCAGTGGTTGCTAGGTCCAGTGTAGAATCTGAGTACATGGCCATGGCATAGGGGAGCTCATATATGACGTGGGTTAGATCGGTCTTGACTGATCTTGCTGTTGAGGTTCCTTTTCCCATGCCGCTTTTTTGTGACAATCAAGCAGCTCTTTTTATTGCCAATAATCCTATATCTCATGAACAAACCAAGCATATAGAGGTTGGTTGCCACTATACCAGAGACATAATGTAGAAGGGTCTCATATCCACTTCCCATGTTTCTACTGGAGATCAAACAACTGATATTTTCACCAAGGCCCTTACTAGAGGCCTTTTCCAGAGATGTTCCAAGCTGAGCTTGATAGACATATATGCTCCAGCTTGAGGGGGAGTGTTGAAATATTTATAGCTCTTTATATTTATTTCTTATTTCTATTTCTTTCATGTACCTCTCGTCATGGAAGACCGTATCGATATTGATATCGTTTCGGTCCGCCCGGAAATGGATATATCGGGATATATCGACGATATCGGTGGAAATATCGAAAATGGCTCAAAAAAGCCAATTTTTGGCATTTTTCAGAAATTAAGATCATCCAAGATATTATAACAACAAATAACCTACAAATACACACTTATATCACACATATCTGTCATTTATAGACCATATATCGCACATATCGATCATCATATCGAACATATCGCTGTTAATATTTATTCCTGACCTTTAGATATTGGAAATGGATTCCATTCAAGTTCTTATAACATTAAATAACTTACAAATATACACTTAGATGACACATATAGATCATTTGTGACTATGATTCTTATATTGCACATATCGATCATATCGAAATATCGCTGGTACTGTTAGTTGTTGACCTATATATATTGAAAATGGAGTTCATCCAAGTTCTTAAATCACTAAATAGCTTACAAATATACTCTTATATCACACATATCGATCAATCTATGAAGCTTATATCGCATATATCGATCATTTTGAACATATCGATATTAATATTTGACTCTTGACTTATAGATATTTTGTTTTTGAAGAATTGACTTATATATATTGGAAATCGATTTCATTCAAGTCTTACAACATGAACAACTTGTAAACATACATTAAGTTGAAGAACCATTATATGCACCCTCCTGTCGCACCATACCCTACTATCATGGAAGGCCGTATCGATATCGATATCGTTTCGGTCCGCCCGGAAATGGATATATCGGGATATATCAACGATATATCGACGATATCGGTGGAAATATCGTAAATGGCTCAAAAAAGCTATTTTTTTTGCATTTTTTTCAGAAATTAAGATCATCCAAGATATTAAAACAATAAATAACCTACAAATACACACTTATATCACAAATATCAGTCATTTATAGACCATATATCGCACATATCGGTCATCATATCAAATATATCGCTGTTTAATGTTTATTCCTGACCTTTAGATATTGGAAATGGATTCCATTCAAGTTTTTATAACATTAAATAACTTACAAATATATACTTAGATGACACATATAGATCATTTGTGAAGACTATGATCCTTATATTGCACATATCGATCATATCGAAATATCGATGGTACTGTTAGTTGTTGACCTATATATATTGAAAATGGAGTTCATCCAAGTTCTTAGATCACTAAATAGCTTACAAATATACTCTTAGATCACACATATCGATCAATCTATGAAGCTTATATCGCATATATCGATCATTTTGAACATATCGATATTAATGTTTGATTCTTAACTTATATATATTTTGTTTTTGAAGAATTGACTTATAGATATTGGAAATCGATTTCATTCTAGTCTTTACAACATGAATAACTTGTAAACATACACCGAGTTGAAGAACCATTGTATGCACCCTCCTGTCGCCCCCGACCCGAAACAAAATATATTCAAACCATTGTGTGTTTTAATACTAGGTGTAGCTAGATATATGTGTTTTAATACTAGGTGTTGAATCAATCTTCCATTAATAATAGCATTGATATATAGATATATCGGCGAAATATCGACGATATCTATCGATATTCGGGATTTTTTCTACTGAAACCAGTCATTTTTGACCGATATGAGCCGATATGGCGATATATCGCCGCTATATCGGCGATATATCGCCGATATCCCTGTAAAAGGAGATGCTAGGTAATATCAATACCCCGACCCTGTCGAAACCGATATATCGACGTTATATCGATGATATATCGCCGATACAGCCTTCCATGCCTATCATACCCTACCCGAAACAAAATATATATAAACCATTGTGTGTTTTAATACTAGGTGTAGCTAGATATATGTGTTTTAATACTAGGTGTTGAATCAATCTTCCATGAATAATAACATTGACATATAGAGATATCGGCGAAATATCGACGATATCGATCGATATCTGGGATTTTTTCTACTGAAACCAATCATTTTTGACCGATATGAGTCGATATGGTGATATATCGCCGATGTATCGGCGATATATTGCCGATATCCCTGTAAAAGGATATACTGGGTAATATCGAAACCCCTACCATGTCGAAACCGATAGATCGGCGATATATACGGCCTTCCATCCCTCTCGTGTAATTTACCCAGGGCTTTTCTCTTATATAAGAGAGCCCTTGGGTCTCAATAATGATTACGATCCTATTCTTTTCTCCAACGGTTACAGATTTTGTAATTAAACCCCATCTCTATAAAGGGGGCACTAGTTCATTGTAAGGCAGATCATATTATGAATTAAAATTTGAATTTTGATTTGGAGAGAGCCTCCACCATTATCCTCCCCTTTCCCCCAAGTTCTAGGTTTCTCCTATCATCCTATTCCTCTCTCAACCACGCGAAGCGCGTCATGATCTTCTTCTCTCTTCTCATCCCTTTTTGTTTTTCCGTTTGCATCAATATCTTGCTCTCTTTCGTGAAATTAATAAACTATGTATTCTCGGGCCATCTGAAGTTGCCTCTATGGTTCTTTAGGATATTATGACATTTAAGACGATTGGGGAAGGTCGTGAAGAAGAGAGGAGGTTTGCCATCTTCTTTAGTCATATTATACTGCTTCTACTACTATCCATTTATCGATTACTTCTACTTTCTTGTAGCACTAATGTCTTGGTTACCCTTGCATCCACAATCTCAAGCATCTTCACCACCACCATTTTGGAATGCGAGGTATATCGGTTGGGGAAGTATCAATGGAAGCCTTTTCGACACCCATCCATCTTAATTCTTCATCTATGTTTGATCTTATCCTGCATGGAAATCTAGCCTCCAAGTCAGATCCGATATCATCTGGCACAATGTTGTAAAAATCGGTCGAATGGTTTGACTAATAGGTCCGACTAGTCTAGTTAGTGGGATGACCGACCGAGTATTGACTAATTCCGACCAGGTCCACTAGTCGACCGATTTTGCTTGGAGATGTCAATTTTTATTTTTTTTGCTTTTTTCAAAGCAAACTTATTCTAATACGCTTAATGTTTTTATTTAAATTAAATTACTTCTTTAATTTCATCATGATAGTTTAAAAAAATATACAAATCTATATAAATATGCAAGAATATATGTATAAAAATGACATATATTTAAAATAATAAAAAAATTCAAAACCGATTAAACCCCATTAGTTCCCGACTATCGATTAATCCTTATTCAGTGACCTGACTGATCGAGTACCGACTGCCGACTTTTGCAACCTTGATCTAGCATACGTAAATCACTGTTCGTTTATGTTATATGTATCATTTGGTTTTTGTAGATGATTTTCCCTATATATATTGAAGGGATTTTTACCCGGCAGACCCTATAATCTCTGCAAATGACATCTACGACCTTTGAAATATCGATATTCCTCCCTTGACCCCGTAAACTTGCTCCGTCTTACCCCACGAACCCTACCGTTAAATTAACACACCTAGAGTTAACTTCCTTAGGTTAAAAAAGAGTTAATCTAACCAACTACGATCGGATGGCTAGAATTAAATAAGAGAAAAAAGGGAGGGGGACTCGTGCAGGGGAGGCGGCAGGGTCGGAGGAGGCTTTACGAGGCGGGCCAAGGGGGCTTCTAGCTGGAGCAGAGGAGGCTGCGAATGCGTGCGGGGGGCTCGAGCAGGGTGGCAAGGTCAGGGAAGGGGGGCATCGACTTGGGGGGGGGGGTGCATCGTGCCCGAAGCGAGGGATGAGGCAGCCGAGGGCAAGCAGCCGGGGGGGGGGGGGGTTGGCGGCGGGGGGCTCGAAGTGAGGGATGAGGCGGGCTGAGGGCGACCAGCCGGGGGAGGGTATGCGCGAGCCTCGAGCAGAGGAGGCGACGCCCCGGGGGGGAGGGGCGGTTGGCGGCGGAGCCTCGAGCAGAGGAGGCAGGGGGGGGGGAGGCGGTTGGCGGTGGGGGGCTCAAGCAGCACGACAAGGTCGAGGGAGGGGGACATCGACCTGGGGAGGTGCCGGGGGGGGGGGGGGGGCAGCGTGGTCGGGGGCGAGCAGCCGGGGGAGGGGATGCGCGAGCCTCGAGCAGAGGAGGCGGTGCCCCGAGAGGGGAGGGGCGGTTGGCGGCGGAGCCTGGAGCTGGGGAGGCGGCGCCCGACGGGGAAGATTCAGGCGGATGCACGCGGGGGGCTCCGGTAGGGGAGATTCAACGCGGTGGGAGGGCTTCGAGCGGCAACCGGTGGGGCTTCAGGCGGCGCAACAGGGGCCGGGGGGGCTTCGAGCGGCGGCCGGTGGGGCTTCAGGCGGTGCAACGGGGGCGGGGGGGGGGGGGGCTTCGAGCGACAGCCGACGGGGGGCTCGACCTAGGGCTTCAGGCGGCGCAACGGGGGCCGGGGCTTCGAGGAGGATGACGGGGAGGACGGGGGGTGGGAGGGAAACAGATGTGAGGAGGGAGAGATGGAATGGCAATAACTGTAAATTTGACAAACAAAACGGGTATATTATAACATTTAATAACAGAATCCGGTTAGTTTTAACGGGTAAATGGATAGGGGTTAACTAGAGGGTCTGTAGGGTAAGCGTTAGCAAGTTTACGGGGTCGAAGGAGGAATATTAATATTTCAAAGGTCGTAGAGGTCATTTGCAAAGATTATAGGGTCTGCTGGGTAAAAATCCCTATATTGAATGTTTCTTTTGAAGAATATGTCGCATGTCTGTCAAAATATAATTTTATTTATTGAGGAAATAAACATGTGATTTGATATTATTATTAAAATTGCCAGATTTGACAATGCTTGATAGTTTTTTCTCACTTTAGTCGCTTAATTTTTTAGGGATTTTTACACCCATAATCCTGAGTAATTTCGTAATTACAATCATAACCCCACAAAATCATGAATTACGCGAGAAACCCCAAATAGCCACTCCGTCTCACACCCATAACCCTCCATTAGTTTCCCCGTTAACCCAACCATATCATTGGGTTAATCTAACCCATGACCTATCCAACGACGATTAATTTTTTTTAAAAAAATAAAAAACCCCTAACCCCCTCCCCTTCCTTCCACGACCCCTTCCCCTCCCTCTCGCCGCACTGCCTCCTCTTCTTCCTCCTCCATCTCGCAGTTCTCGCAGTCGCAGGTCACACCGGCCCGTGCCGTAATTGGATCTGCGCCCATGTCCTACCTTTGATCGGACCCGATACGAATGACCCTGACACTTTTGACTGAGATTCTCTGGTTGCGGTGAAATGACGTTTGTGGAAAAAGAATGAAAGAATAGAAATGCTTGTTTTATTCTAGAGGTCTAGGGGTCCTTATTAGGACAAAATCCTAGAGAGCTCAAAGGAGAAAATACATAAATTCCACATAGAATATTCCTGCCACATAGAATATTCTCTTAACATATACTCCTACCACATAGAATATTCTCTTAACATATACTCCTACCACATAGAATATTCTCTTAACATATATACTCCTAACACTCCCCCTCAAGTTGGAGCATATCCATCGATCATGCCCAACTTGGAAGTTATCCATGAAAGGTTGATAAGGCCTTCGTGAAGATGTCTGCAAGCTGAAGATCTGTTGAGATGTGTGGTGTGGCAATCTTGCCTTCTCGTACAACATCACGAAAAAATGGCAGTCAATCTCAATGTGCTTGATTCTCTCATGAAAAACATGATTTGCAGCAATATAAGTGGTAGATTTGTTATCATAGTATGGAGGAACATGAGTGGTGACAGTAACATTGAGTTCTTGTAGAAAAGTCAGTAGCCAAGTAATTTCGCATGTAGCCTGGGCCATAGCCCTATGTTCTGTCTCTGCACTGGATCGGGAGACTACCGTCTGCTTCTTGCTCCTCCAACTGACAACGTTTCCTCTTACCATCATAGCATAGCCCATAGTAGAGCGACGGTCCTCAGGCGAGCTTGCATAATCAACATAAGCAGCAATATTAGTGTACCCATTCACTCCATAGAATAGTCCACGTCCAGGTGATTCCTTCAGGTAGCGAAGGATCTGAAGAACATCCTGCCAATGGCTGTAGTATGGTTTCTCCATGTATTGACTAGTTCTGATCACAATATAAGATATATCTGGCCTGGTGATAGTAAGATACATAAGTTTGCCAACCATGCTTCTGTATCGTGTTGTGTCTTCAAAAGCAGGATCATTGGATGTAGCGTGTTTCCTCGGTTCTGCAGGAATGCCATAAGGTTTGCACCCAAGTAGCCCTACCTCAGTCAGTATATCTAGGCAGTACTTTCTTTGTGACATATGGAGTCCCTTTTTGGTGCGTAAAACTTCTATGCCTAGGAAATAGCGAAGTTGCCCCAGATCCTTGGTGACGAAAACCTTTTGTAGAAAGGCCCTTGGTCTCTAGCACCCATTTATCGTCGTCACTTGTAACAACCATATCATCCACATATACATCAAGTATAACAATACCGGTTGATCGTTTTCTGACGAAAACAAAGTAGTTAGATGTAGTTTTTTGAAAACCCAGAGTGCCGATCTCTGTACTTAGTCTGTTAAACCATGCCCTCGGGCTCTGTTTCAGACCATAGATTGCTTTGCAAAGTCGGCAAACATACTCCCCTCGACTTCGTAACCTGTAGGTTGCATCATGTACACTTCTTCCTCGAGATCGCCATATAGAAATGCATTCTTGACATCTAATTGGAAGATAGGCCAGTCCCTATTCAAGGCTACAGAAAGAATAGTTCGTATGGATCACATTCTTGCAACAGGAGAAAAAGTCTCGAAGTAATCAACTCCATAAGTCTGTGTAAAACCTTTCGCCACAAGCCTTGCTTTCAACTTATCAATAGAGCCATCTAGAGACTGCTTTGTAGTGAAGACCCATCTACAAGCAACATGCTTGACTCCTTGGGGACACTGTACTATATCCCATGTTCCTCTAGAATTGAGAGCGTTCATTTCCTCATTCATTGCTTGTCGCCATCCAAAATCCTGTAATGCACTATGATGATCCCTTGGAACAGAAAATGCCATTAGAGCATATGTATATCTTTTGTCAGAACATGACAAACCATCAATGGATGTGAAATGAGACATAAGATGAAGGATACATTGCCTCTTAGTTCTGCGCAGAGCGATGAGAAGCTCCTGAGGATCATTCGAAGCAGTCTTTGTGGGAGCACTTGAAGACAACATGTTATCCTGCAACAAAGGAACAGGTAGAGGAACGGGAACATGAGTAAACACATGTTTTCTTTTATACACAATTGGTGGAGGAGGAGGCTCTAGTGGTATGTCTGTAGGGCTGGCTATTGAGTCACGGCTCGACGAGGCAGGCTCGGGCTCGGCTCGATAAGGGCTCGTGAGCCTGGCTCATTAGGCTATTGAGTCGGGTCTGAGCCAGAATTTTGAGTTCGATAGCTTAACGAGCCGAGTCCAAGCCGAGCCTCGCTCGGCTTGATAACTCAGTAAGGGGCTCGATAAGAAATATAAATATATATAATATTTATATATAATACTTTGAATGCTATATATATATAATACATGCAAATGTATCCATTTCAATGCTAAATATCCTCAGACGAGGTAAAAAGAATAAGGTTAATAGGGAGACAGTAAAAGGATAAATACTGCAGGCTTCCAATATTGAATGGTGTAATACAAACCCCCAAAAATTGATTCCAACCTTTACCCTTCATGCATCCAATATTGCAAAAGGCCAACAATAATACAAATCTCCCAAAAAGACGAAACAAAAAGAGAGAGGTCTTTTCTTCTTTTCTTGTCAAACTCTATGATGATATCACTGGTCTTCCCCCCCTGACCCAACTTGATGGAGATCAACGGCTCTCCTCCACTGTCTTCCCCGATGGTCAGCGCCTTATCCCTCCTTACCTGCGACTCCCAGTCCGTAGAACCCACCATGCACAACATCAGCCACGCACAGCACACCTACGCAGTAACGAGGCCTACCCACAAACCCAAGAGTCCATATCCGCACCCGAAGGCCAACCCCGCCGCCACCGGCATACCCACAAGGTAGAAAGCTCCCAGGTTCACGTTGGCGGCGTTCCCGGGCCTCGCGCTCCCTCGTAGAATGCCACATCCCACTATTTGCGGGCCGTTTCCGAGCTCGCAAAGCCCCACGATGGGTAGCGCTGCCAACGTCAGCCGTTGGATCTCTGAGTCTCCGGTGAACATCCTCCCCCAGTAGCTTCTCACCACTGTCGCGAAGCCCATCGCTGCGAGACCCATCAAACCGGAGAGGAAGCGCCACGGTGGCGGAGGCCCTCGCTCGACGAGGTTGGTCGGCACCCAAATCGTTCCCAACGCGTGTGGATACGGCGAAGGGCAGTGAGGGCTATGGGTACGGAGAGGGAGAGGAGGTAGTGGGCTTCAGTGAGCACTTCTTGTGACGTGAGAGAAGAAGAAGAGTTGGAAGGTTTGTCGGGCTTGTTGGTATTGCGTGGGAAGTAGGGGATAAGAGTAACGATGAGGTGAGGATGGAGAGTAGCAGTGGTGGTATTGTTCTTGCTTGGCATCATGGTGATGATGGTGCATGCATGGGAACGACACACGTAGAGAGGTGTAGCGAGAGGGAGAGGAGAGTGGTCTCCGTTGCAATGGGTGCACCGGGAACCGGTGTGTTTGTCACTCAACTTTCCGCGAAGATCGAAAGTGATTTAAATTATTGCAAATAAAGTGCCCGTCTTCAAATCTCATCCGTCTCTGCCAAACATAGTCCCATACCGCTTGCAATGAAGACTCCTCTTCCGCTCCGGTCTAGGGAGGTCGACTGCTTGAGAATCAAATCACGTAGCTGCATGGATAAGGCCATAAGGGGCTCGACCCGAGCCCGAGCCAGCTCGATAAGGAGCTCAAGCCCATCGAGCCCGAGCCCGAGCCATTTCGGCTGTGCTCGAACGAGCTCGAGCTCGAGCCCAAGCTTGGCTGGGCTAATCGAGCCCGAGTCCGAGCTAGGGGCTGGCCCGGCTCGTTGGGCTCGATAGCCAGCCCTATATGTCTGTCACAGCCTGAGTAAAGAAGTTAGTTTGTTCAAAGAAGGTGACATCAACAAATATGTAATAGCGTTAACCAGAAGGATCATAGCATATGTAGCCCTTCTAAGTTTGAGAATATCCTAGAAAAACACATTTAATCGCACGTGAAGATAATTTGTCAGCAGTGTGAAAGTTGTGAACAAATGCTGTGCATCCAAAAATTCACAGAGGTAGAGGAAAATGTAAGTTATTTGGGTACAATAAGCCAAAGGGGGTGGAGCAATGTAGGGATGCATGGGGGACTCTGTTTATAAGGTGGACAACTGTGAGAATAGCATCTCCCCAAAAGGACTTGGGAACATTCATATGGGTAAGAAGGGAGCGGCCAATATCAAGGAGATGTCGTAGTTTTCTCTCGGCAATATGGACAAGATGTTTGATGGATGGTGCCTTGGGAAGCAAAAAAGGAAGTTAAATCTTTTTGTGTAAATTCCAATGCATTATTAGAACGAAAGATTTTAATAGTAGTGGAGATGATGTTTTTGACATAGTGAAAGAATTTCTTTATAATGTTATTAATTTTTGAACGGTCCTTTAACAAGAAAACCCAAGATGATCGACTGTAGTCATCCACAAAGACATCAAAATATTTGTGACCACCTAGAGTTCGGACCGGACATGGTCCCCAGATATCGCAATGAACAAGAGCAAAAGGAGTGTGGCGGCGAGGCTCGGCCGTGCGGGAAAAGATTCTCGATGATGTTTCCCGAACTGGCACGCTTCACACTCGAAGGGTTTTAGTGTAGAGAGTTTAGGAATATCATGGAGAGAGCTTTGACAGAAGGATAACCTAGACGAAGATGCCATAGAAAAGGATCTTCAGAAATGGACACAACACCAGCAAACTTGGAATCAGAAGAGATGCCGGGGTAATATAGGCCGTTCCTCTCATGACCCCCACCAAAAATCTGCCTCGTTCGAATGTCCTGAAAATAACAGTAAACCTCGTCAAAAATAACACGACAGTTAAATTCATGACATAGCTTCTGTACATACAAAAGACTGAGAGGAATGGCAGGGGCACAATGAACATCTGTTAGTCGCAGTTTGGAAGAGAAATCAACGATACCAACAACAGTAACTAGGGAATGGTCCCCATTAGAAACTCGAACAGTCTTCACAGAGAAAGACAGCTGGGAGGACGTGAGCAAACTTCCATCTCCCGTTAGATGTGTAGAGGCTCCAGAGTCAATAGTCCATGTATATTTAGAGGTAGAGACAGAGTGTGCTTCGGTACCTGAGGTAGTAGCTAGACTAGCAGTGGAGGCAGAGGCACTATTGTTGTCGACATAGGAAGTAGAGTCTTGAAGCAGTTGTCGCACGCGAGCATATTCAGAAGCAGTGAAGGGGGTTTGCGCCCCGCTAGTTTGCCGAGCATATGTATCTTCAGGTGCATCATACCGTGCTTCATCATGAGTACTGTTGGCATTAGGTTGCATGCCTAATGTTTCCCAGCAACGATCAGAAGAATGATTCCAGCGTCCACAGTGCACACATGCTGGATACTTGGCAGTAGAAGAATCACGACCACGTCCACGATCACGCCCAGAAATACGACCTCTTCTAGATTCTCGACCACGCCCACGTCCAGAATCACGACCCCATCCTCCTTGATAGTGCTGATGCCCTCTGTATCCTGAGGAGGTATAATGGGCCGTCGTCTCAGTAGATGCGTGGATGGTAGAGTGCCGAGTTGGAGCCTCTAGCTCCTGTTGGCGTCCGAAGATGGTCTCAAGGGTGGGTAGAGTGTCAGCCATCAGAAACTGATCTTTCACATGCTTATATTTTGCATTCAGTCCTGAAAGAAATCTGGAAACTTGCCACTCGGCCCGTTCTCCCACCTGCTTATCACAACATGCATGTTGAAAAATAAGAAGTTCCTCAAATAGACTCGTTAGAAGCCTGTAGTACTCGATAAGGCTTTATATGTCTGAAAGGCGAGACTTCGTCGTCTTCTGAGAATATGTACACTCAAGGTTTTCCCACATCGCCTTAACTGTGTCTTTGTAAAGGAGATTCGCAACAATATTTGGATCGACACTGTTCGTCATCTAAGTGATAACATGGCAATTGTCAACAAATCAGGTTTCATAAGCCTTGTATGTTTCAGCCGGAGGGACCTTCATAAGAACATAACTTTTGCGCTGGCCACCAACAAATACTTTGAAAGATCGATGCCATAGAACTTAATTTTCTGAGCCCTTCAACTTGATAGAGGTGCCCTGTATCATCATAGAAGAAGTAGGATACACGTGCTTGGTCTCAGCGGACGTCATGGTGGCAGCTTAGGTCAAGAAAAAGTGACATTACAGAGTATAGCTTGTCTCAGACAATCATCATGTGTTCTAATCTTGCATTAAGAAACACAGGATGCAAGGCAATATGCTTGAATTTGTTAGGGCACATGCAACGACGCTAGAAGTAGTTGGCAATGGAGGCCCAAAGAGGTGAAGAGGTGCCTGACGACACTAGGGCGCAAATGTACTGCGTGGTGGCAACGTAAGGAGCGCCTGACAAAGGCACAGAGAGGCTTGAGGCGGCGCTCGAGGGGCCTAGCGGCGGCACCAGGAGCACCTGGTGGTACGAGGAGCACAAATCAATGCTTGTGGGGGTTGGGTTGAGGCCCTAGGGCTTCTGGCGGCACGAGGGGTGCCTGGAGGAGGCACGGCGAGTGCCTGGCGACGCTAGTTTGGACGAGAGGTCGATGGTGGCGACGGGTTTTAGGTCAGAACACCGGTCTAGGACCGCTGCTCTGATACCATGTGGAAAAAGAATGAAAGAATAGAAATGCTTGTTTTATTCTAGAGGTCTAGGGGTCCTTATATAGGACAAAACCCTAGAGAGCTCAAAGGAGAAAATACATAAATACCACATAGAATATTCCTGCCACATAGAGTATTCTCTTAACATATACTCCTCACATAGAATATTCTCTTAACATATACTCCTATCACATAGAATATTCTCTTAACATATACTCCTACCACATAGAATATTCTCTTAACATATATACTCCTAACAACATTTTTTGCAGTGGTATCAGGAAGCAAGCAGGTTGTGGATTTTAAGTTCTATAAAAGCTAACACTAACTGGAGTTTCTTCTATTATATGAATTGGCTTCATTACAATTACACAACATGCTGCTACCGATTTCACCTCGTGGGGGCATCCGATGCCTGCTAGCTACTCTGGGACGGGTTCAAGGACATGGTCGAGAGCACCCCATTCTCCTGAGGTGGGGGATTTCCCCACTTATGCTCTGCATTCGATGGCTCCGCCACAAAAACTGCACCGTCGCTCATACCCAATGCTATCTGATTTGGCTCTGACGGATATGCGATATTTTTGAGCCCCTGTCAAGGCGATGGGTGAGGGAATAGCGGTTGGAATCCTCTAGATTATGGGAGTCGTCTATAATGCCAATCTTGTAAGCATCATGCGTTTCCTGAAGTTCTTGCAACCCATGTCAGTGGGGAAGTCTGAAGCGGAAGGGAGGGACGGATAGATTATGAGGTGAGGAGATGGAAGGATGAGGTGTGGATGAGGTATGGGGGCTCGACGAGGAGGGTTGGCGGGGGGTCAGGGGAGGGTGGCGGGGGGGTGGGGGGGGAGGGGTCGGGCCTTCTCTGCCTGGGTTAGAGGGGTGGGCGGGGGGGTCGGGGGAGGGTTGGCGGGATGATGGTGGAGATCGGGCCCAGGACCAGGCGGGCTTGGGCTGGGGGCCTTCTTTGCCCTGGGTTGGAGAGGGTTGGCGGGGTCTGGGGAAGGGTGGGCGGGGGAGGTCGGGTCCGGCCTGGGCTGCCCAAGATCGACTTCCACAGGGGGCGGGGCAACTTAGTGTGCGGCAAGGGGGAGCTTCGACGGGGGTTGCCTTGGCTGGAGGAGGAAGGAGAGGAGGAGGAGGTCGGCGGTGACAGGGAGGAAGTGGTGGTCGACGGGGAGGAAGTGGAGGGGGAGGATGAGGTAGGAAGGGGGAGTGTACTCATTTGTAAATAATAGAACTTAAAGGGTAAAAAATGTAAAATATCTGTCGGATACCGTCATAGTTAACAGATTATTGAACGGAAGTTAACTCGAGAGTTATGGGTGTAAGAGTTCAGAGTATTGAGGGTTCTGGATGTAATTCACGATTATACAGGGTTATGATTGTAATTGCAGAAGTACTCAGGGTTATGGATGTAAAAATCCCAATTTTTTAAAGCTCCCTTGGTATTATTCATTACACGTCTTGTTCATGCGCTTCCGAGGTGAACAATGTTGTTGAACACAAACATTGCATTCTTGATCTTGCTAGGATCTTGCTTATTCATACAAATCCTCCATTATATCGGGGAGATGCCATTCTTTATTACATATCTTATCAATTGCCTTTTGTCTTCGACAATTGAAGGGAAACTTTTTATTGAGGTTTTATACTCTGAACATCTTGTTTTTTTATATTACATCGGGATTTTGTATGTGCAGTCGTTTATTATTCCGATTTGAATCGAGACAAGTTGGCGACAAATGTTGCCAAGTGCATCTTTGTGGGTTATGCTCTAAAACAATCGTTGTTATGATCCTAGTTCTTATTGTCATTGTTTCAGTGCTAATGCGACTTTCGTCGAGTTCATTCTATTTTCAACATTGCAGGGGAGTCGAGCCTTGACTGATTCTTTGTCGGGTACTATTTAGTAACCTCTTCCCTCGAAACTTCAACTGATATCTTCGCTTGAGGTAGCTCCTGCATTAAGATTTTTCAACTTGTGCATATGAGAAGACATACAATGCAAGGTTTGATTGCTCTTAGGAAGAAGCCGCACAATTGCACTTTGTATTCTATATTCGAGGCCAATGGTGCAGACAGATCAGATAAAATCCATAATCCGATCCAATCCATTGTTATTGGATTGGATTGGTTTGGTTTTTATCATACTAATGGATCGGATTGAAATTTTTCAAATCCCTTAAAGTATGGATTTGTTTGGATTATTATCGAAATCTGATCCGATCCAATTCAATATTCTGTTAAGATATATAGACAAGATACATGTACATACCTAGGTTTGAAAAAATGAGAAGCAGAACGAGACGGTTTACCTGGAATCGAGGCAAGGTGTAGCCTCGAGGCGTAAGCCTCAATTTATATGGATAAATAGCTATAAACGCTGCATATGATATATATCACTCATAACATATGATAAAATTATAAAGATAGAAGCATCGAAAGAAAAGATATATAAATGTACATGCCTTTTTGCTAAATTTCCATCCAATCAAAGAGGGGGTCTATTTATATGCCCCTGAATTCTAACCATCTGACTTAGGTTGAAGAACCGTTGTATGCACCCCCTGTTTTCGTACCATACCCCAACAAGACGAGGGTGTCATACTTCAACAAACTTGGGGGGGGGGGGGTAGGTGCGCTCCCCCTGCTAGGGTGTGGGGGCAGCACCCCGGCGATTTTTTTAGCAGTTTTATTTCTATTCGGTTATATGGATCCTTTTGTATGTGAGTAGTATATAAACTCCTCTTGAATTATATCTTGTTTGCTTATTAACATGTAATTTTTTATTGTATTTGCAGATTTGTATGTTTATGGGTATAACCGTAAGAGTTTATTGACATATTTGGACCTGTTTAATGGTAAATATGAACAAGAAAGTGGCCAAATTTAAGCATTCATCTTGTATAATTATATCTAAACAACTAGGCCTTTATAAACATCTGAAATTATCAATAGGACAAATGGTTTACATAAAAAGTTTCTCTAAAAATAAAAAAGCCTCGAGAAACGCCTCACCTCTGACTCACGCCTCAACCGAGGCGGTCGCCTCACATATCCCAGCTGAGGCGGCCGTTCTGGAACGGTTTCCGGCCTCCTTGCCTTGATGCGTACGCCTCATGCACCTCGAGACGTGTTTTTAAACCAATGCCCCCATGCCAGACCAGAGTTTTGAGGAGTTTTGGCAGTGATTGGTGATCCTTGGTTGGTATTTATTGGATTTCTTTGTTTTTAGGATTTATCAGGCATTGCCATTATCTTACCCAGAGATGAATCATCACGTTTTATCATTTTTATCTAAATTGGAAGGTTAATGTTCCTTTAAGAGTTGTCTTCATGTGGATGTCGAGGAAGGGTTGGTTACTAAAATCTACAGAAGCAAATGGGTGTCGGGTAAGTACAAGTGGCCCCATGTATGGTTCAAGTTAAGAAGATGTTGGTTATCTATTCTATACTTATTCAATGGCTGAGGATTTGAAGTGACGATTGTTTCTTGCTTGAACTGTTCCAACTTTGGCAGCATCTAGGGAAGCTTAAGTGTCGGAGAGTTTGCAGAGGTTTTACCACATAGGAGAGATTTAGACAAGATGCATCACTTGGCCTTTTTTGGGGCCTTGTGATGTAAAAAAATGTGTAATATTCGTAGGGCTAGGTGCAACGTGGAAAATGTTCTGTTTTCTATATAGCAGCAAGATTTCTCTTTGGTGGTGGTCTGGGTTGTAAGGTTCATAGGTCGAATTGGTATTGTCCATGGGGGGGGGACAAATTTAAGCATTCATCTTGTATAATTATATTTCAACAACTAGGCCTTTATGAACATCTGAAACTGCCAACAGAACAGATGATTTACATGAAAAAATGCACAAAAAAAGCCTCACCTCCGCCTCATGCCTCGACCGTCTCGGACCACCTCGACCAACTGAGGTAGTCACCTCATAGATCCCAGTTTAGGCAGTCACCTCATAGATCCCAGTGGAGGCGGCCGTTCTGGAACGGTTTCCCATCGCCTCACCTCGAGGCGTACGCCTCAAGGCACATTTTTAAACCATGCCCCCATGTGACACCAGAGTTTTAAGGAGTTCTGGCAGTGATTGGTGTTCCTTGGTTGGTATATATTGGACTTCTTTATTGCTAGGATTTATCAAGCATTATGATTATCTTACCCAGATATGAATTATCACGTTTTAGAATTTTTATCTAAATTGAAATGTTAATGTCTCTTTAAGAGTTGTCTTCATGTGTATGTCGGGGAAGGGTTGGTTACTAAAATCTGCATAAGCAAACGAGTGTCGGGTAAGTACAAGTGGCCCCATGTATGGTTAAAGCTAAGAAGATGTTGGTTATCTATTCTTGCTTGAACTGTTCCAACTTTTACAGCATCTGGAGAAGCTTAAGTGCTGGAGAGTTGGCAGAGGTTTTACCACCTAGGAGAGATTTAGATAGGATGCATCGCTTGGCCATTTTTGGGGCCTTGTGATGTAAAAAAAGTGTAACATTCGAAGGGCAAGGTGCAAGGTGGAAAATGTTCTGTTTTCTTTATAGCAGCAAGGTTTCTCTTTGGTGGTGGTTAGGGTTGTATGGTTCAAGGGCAGAATTGGTATTGTCCATGGAGGAGCCATGCCCCCACTCCCCCCCAAATTATCTCCAATCTTTTTACATTGAATTATTGGCAGATTTTCTTTTTTGAATTTCTCAATGTTTTTGCCAATAATGTTTTTTACACCATTTCTGTCAAAAGAGTCCACGCCAAAGTACCATGAGCTTCTATTAACAATAAAACATAATATGAGAATTTTGAAATATGTTATAAAACTAGTAGTTAATTCAAAAGCTCATATCTTGTTTATTTTTTGGATTTTATCAGTTGCGCCTCTCCGATATATTGCAATATCAGTTATGTCCCTCCCTTTTTGGGAATATCAGTTGTGCCCTCGACTTCTTGCCCTTCTATCACTTGTGCCTTTATGTTATTTTAGATGTCAATAAGTTGAACTTAACCATGGTTTTTTCAAACCATGGTGAGGTTAAGAGGGGCATAACTGTCCAAACACTTCTCCCACCCATCCTCCTCCTCCGACCCATCCTCCTCTTCCCCATACCTAGAGCCTCCAACTCCTCCCCTCCCCTCTCCCCTTCCTCTGCCTCCATCCTCCCCCAACATGTAGCAGTGCAGGTGCAACGCAGCGCAACGCGCGTAGGCGCCCTCAGTCAGCACCACGATTATGAGGTGGCAAAGAACCCCTGTGTGCGGTAGTCGATGTGGAAGCTCTCGAGGAAGAGGTCCACGACAGACCCCTCTGTCGCCCACGAGTCAATGAGCGTCGTGAGGGTAACTGTGTTGTTCATAGTTGCCGCGTGAGCGAGAACCTCCTTGAGGGTGGGCGAGGCGTGACATAGCTGGGGGCGGAGGGAGAGTGGGGAGAGGAGGAGGAGGGCGAGGAAGAGGAGGGGGTCGGCAGAGGGGGGGAGGGGGAGAGGAGAGGAGGAGCATGTCGGCGGCACGGTGTTGCATAAGCCCTTCTACAGGAGGTGGGGGAGATCGAGTTTTGATGGCAACCCATCTTGCATTTCTGTTGATCATTGTCTTTTGGTTTTGCATAAGCCACACTCTCGGCAACTTCAGTACTCACAATCTTTGTCCCTTCTGCAGCTGAGGAAGCAACTGGAGAACCCAAATTTGTTGGATGTGTGGAACAATGTCAACGATCCCTACAACGTACCTCCCTTGCCTTCCCTAGCAGTTACCTGTGAATGAAGCTCTGTGTTTGAGCTGGAAATCGTTGGTGACAAGGTTGCCAAGATCGGTAGATTTGATGGGTATCCCACCACCCATCATACACTCTTGCAGGACTTCTCCTTCGATTCTCTCATCACAATGAGCAGACTGACCAGTTTGAGGATGGTCATGTTGGTCTCTTTGGGGATATGGACCCCCTCCCCAACAAATTCCACCAGCTTTACGCCCTCGAGGTGCTTGATGTAAGTTCCAACTTTATATACATGATCATCCCTTCAAAGAAATCTGCCATGAGGATGCTCCATACCTTGACACTGGATGGGATGGGGAGGGGAAAAGGAGTGGAGGAACATGTATGCCCTTCGTTAATATTTTTTGGCACCCAATAATCTTTTTTTAATTTAACTCCCTTGTGCCCCCAAAGTTAACATCCGTTTGCATTGGAGATGGATGGCAACTAACCCGAGGGGCACAAGTGATAGGATGGAAAGAAGTCGGGGCACAATTGATATTCCCAAAAAGGGAGCGACATACATGATATTGCAATATCTCGTAGGGGCGCAACTGATAAAAAACCTTAATTTTTCTTTATATCATAGTCATATATTTGTACCCACTTCAATGGTCTGGTGGTACTGCAGAATGTCTACCACCCAAAAGATCATGGTTCAAATCCCCCCTTGTGGGGTTGCGTTATGCCGCCGACAACCATCGTAAAAAAATAGTCGGATCTTTCAACCAGGATTTGAGCAAGAGACCCTGTAGCCGACCCTACTTAAAGTGGGATACAGCTTCACATTTCTTCTTCTATCATAATTATATAATCGAGTGGTATCCAGAGTTGCCTCCATCTATATGATAAAAAAAATTAAGGCACAATAATGAGTCTGTCAAAAATATTTTTCATTTATATTTTTTAAATTCAATCCTGAATTTTAATATTATCCTCAATGTAAAATATTATAAATGCATTTTATTATGTGGTCCGTCAATGAATCTCCTAGTTCTGCCCTTGGTAAGATTGGTTGAGTACTTTTTAAACGTCAGAAAGACCCTATGGTTGTCTAATCAACTCAACTTACTAATTTTTTCTAATAAAAATGTTTTGGAACAACTTAAGTCGCATCTTCCGCTGCTTTAATAGAAGCTAACTATATTTTAAGTTGCCTTTTTCGTAGTGAACTAAAAGAATCATTTTAATTTAGCAACTTTGGGTGATTTTTTTAGATGCAAATGATCTAACATGGGCCTGATATGGCTTTTAAAACTGGATATCATAATTCTTTTAGTGGTGGCTAAATTCGACTCAAAAGGTCATATGCTGACAACTTGATTTTTTCTTAAAAGGGGACATGGTACCGCTGGTATTTTATGCCGATGTTATCATCGTTAACAATGAGACGAGGATAATATCTTATCAAGTTCATGATTTATTTTTGCCGCTTTTTAACTTTCTTGTCATGATTCTATGCGTGCTTTTATTCATCCAATGCTTAGTGTTGTAGTCATGCCTGTTTCTTTTTTCATTTGTTGTTGATATTGCGCTTTTTGATAGCAAACAGATGGAATAAGACCTTTTACAATGCCACTGATGAAGCTTGCATGCACCGCATTGGAAAGGGTCCCTCTCGTTCGATTGAAAATCATTGACTATCTAATGGAGAAGTTTCATCAAGATTTGGTCTTTTGCCGCTTCCCCGATGAAAATGATCCTGCAAGTGGAGTCTTGGGTAAGATTTAATGGTCTTTTTAACAGAAGACAATCTAGTAGATGGAATTCTATTGAAACTTCACTAATCCCTGCACATTTTTTTAGCTGAAGTTGGTGTTGCATACTGCAAGCGGTTTACTTTCATTTTAATTAAATTTAAGCTGATATGAAAATGAGACTGCAATCGTTGTCTTGGTTCTCGGTACGATTTCCCATTCTTATCTGTCTTCCTCAAATAGTAGTATTATATCATTTATTGATATACTTGATTTTGTGTATTGATCTACTACTTGGGGTTTTCTCTCAACAATAAAAACCAATTTTCCCTGATTACGAATAATGATGATAATTTTTTCTGTCCCGTCACTTAGCAGTTTGTGATACCTGCTACCAAATTTAACGGTTAGTAAGGCAGTGGTAATAATAGTTGGCAATCAAACACTTCGGGACGTGATATGGTTTTTCAATCCTGGGCCATGGTTTTTATCTTATGAAGTTGCGGATAGATTGCATTTACTAGACACAAGAAAACATGCGATGTATCCTTATCCACAGTTTATATTTGTAAAGTTTTGAAGTGTTGGCTGCTCAGAAGGCAAAAGGAGGTTGCTTTCTCCCTACCCGAAGTTTAGAATCTAGATGTTCATATTCGGGGAATCAAATATCATGAAATTATTCAATAATTTCACCTTCCATGTGATCTATCTTTTAAGTTTGAATATTATAGGAAGGTATAACCTGGTTAATAACAAAAAGTAGAACAAAAAAGGATAGCTAGTGGGAGGAAAGGGGCATCACATTTGCCTCATGAATTAAAAAGGTGGGCATGCACAATATGGAAGGCAACTTGGCATGACGTTAGGCTAGTCAACAAGACGATATTGACCAAGTGGGTTTCGAAGATCTTGGATTGGGGTTGGGGTTGTATGGAATATTGCTTGAGGCATAGTAGAGGGTCCTTTGATGTAGGACCCTAAGTCAGCCCACGAGGAGGCCTCGATCTTCTAAAGGGGTTGATGCACATGTTACCGATAGTTCTGCTACTTGATCCAATGATCGTATATTCGAGTATATTGTATCTTATATGTTACTCTTTTCGTTATAGTATCATATAAAATATAATAAGTTGTATGTTTCACAAATCATTTTTGCTCATGTTATAATTGTAACAAATTTGGCATTTTCTAATTCTTGAACTGTTGTTTTTTTAATGTTGAAAATTGTGAGAGAATAAACAAATTCATTCGCACTTAACTATGTCCTAACATATTGCATATAAATTGATTTTCAAATGCTTTTATGAGTGATTTACATTTTACTTAAGATCAAATGCATCTTACGAACACAGAAGCTATATAGTTAACTTGTTTTTATTAAAGATGTGTAGATGAAACACTTGACCTTAAGCGAGATGCTGAGGTCTTGACACCTTAAGTGATATTCTCATGACTGTTATGTGGACAAATTTTGTTTGATGACTAGGGTCTTTTAACATATAATCATGTATGGTTTCATACTTAGGTGCTCTTCCCTTTATAATCGTGAATTACATGGAGAAGCCTGAATAATGCTCAACTCTTACATGACATGACCCTGTGTTAGCTTCAATCTATTTTCTGTTAGCTTTGATGAAAAACTTTAGACGTTGCCATTTTTTCCCCTTAAAGAATGTCACGTTTATAAATGATGCCATTGGTATAAATTATACATTTCTCCTCTCCTTTCCTTTTCCCTGCTTCCCCAAAACAAAAGAGAAAGCCATGATTGCCGTCGAACTTGATCTAGATATCGGAAGCCCTCTTCGACCGTGAACCCCTCTTCGATCACGTTTTCTCTTCCTATGATAAACCGCATGTACTCACCTACACAACAACTCGCCGCCATCCTTGTCCCTAATTACCATCCTCCACGTGATGGCAGAGCACAATCCCAACTCCAGCCCGTGCTTCAGAGCATGGCCATGAAACTGCCTGTACTCGAACATGGCGTTGCGATTTGCATAACCCTTGAGAACAAAGGGGAAGGTGTTCGATTGGGCGGGGCACCAAGACACCATGTTATCTCTCTCTACAGCTCTCCAAAAGAGTGAACAGAAGAATAACTTCTCATTGCATCTGCATAAGAAAAAAAGTTTACCATGGGTTTAGCTTCCCCACTCATTGACCTATCCGCAATGTTTTTCAATTCTGATTTCTTCGTAAACGCCATAGGAGAAAGAGAAGGCAAGCTATCATCATTGCATTATGGTTCAAAGCACTCTCAATCTTCTCATCCGCACCATTATCATTTACCATTTCTTCGAGCACCTTCAGTGCATCACTATTTACTTGACCAATGATCATTAAATCAAATACTTGTGCTCGATTTCAACCCCAAATGCACCAAGACTAGTAACACTTATGGACTCAATGCCCCACACCACAAGTTGCTCACCCAGCAACCAGGGACTACCCTCGATGTTCTCTACATGCCTAGTAGCCGAAGAAGTTGTGATAGAAAAACTTCAGGCCTGGCGCACACCGCAATGATGGTCCTTGAATTCCTTCGCAAGCCCCCTCTTGAATAGTATGACTTTGGGAGGGGACATGCTGTGGGGGGTGAGGGAGATTGTTGAACTATCAGGGATGGGGGAGGTCAGGGGAATCTGCGGTAGTGGTGATGGAGATCCGAGGAGGGGTACGTGTTCTAAAGAGGAAGAAGGGATGTCGAGGAGGTGGTGCCGAGGATGCCGGTGGGTGTCGGAGGAAGGGGAATTTTTTTAGGGAAGGGCGACGGCGAATTGGATGATAAAATTAACAACAACAACAACAAAGCGTTTTCCCACAATTAAGTAGGGTCGGCTACATGGATTCTTCGCCTCCATTCAGATCTATCTTGGGTCAATCTCGGACTTATATCCAAAAATTAAGATCCCTTCGTATAGTCTCTTTCCAACACTTCTTGGGCCGTCCTCGCCCTCTCTTAGCCGGCTCAACATCCCAACACTCGCATCTCCTAACCGGTGCATCAGTTGACCTTCTTTGCAAATGACCAAACCATCTTAAGCGGTTTTCTCGCATCTTATCCTCGATCGGAGCTACACCAACTTTCTTTCTGATTGCATCATTCCGAATCCGATCTTTACGTGTATGCCCACACATCCATCTCAGCATTTTCATTTCTGCTACAGCCATTTAACGGATGATAAAATTAAATCAAATAAAATAATCATGATAAATACCCACCATTGGATTAAGTTTAGTTAGATTAACTCAAGGGAGCGATTAGGTCAATAGATGAATTTAACGGATGGGTCTACATGTAAACGAAAATGACTATTCAAGGATCTCCATGTAATTCACGGTTACAGAGGGAAGAGTGCGTAAAATGAAACTATACATGGTTATGTGTAAAAATCTTCAATAACTGCATGTCGAATACTTTGATCTTTTGAGACTTTGGGTTGGTTTCCACGAAGTGGTTGAGTTGGTTGCAGTATGGCTTGTAATATGTTTATTAAAGAACCGACCTCGAGTTACCATCTTTTGCCTTTCCAGAAAAAAACCTGTTTAGTAGTAGAATGTCCTTTATTTTCACTTAAGAAAACTGTTTCCCTCTCTTCTCACTTTACAGAAAGACAGGTTGCAAAAATTGACCCCCTGCTGAAGTGGGTAGAGATGGAATTTGGTTTCAAACCAGTGGTTCATACTAGCCTATTTGGTGGCAAACAAGAGGAAGGTCTCTCCAACGCTATTGAAAAAGCTCTTAAACAATTGAACAATTTTGAGTTAGCTGCCATTGATGCACTGGCTGCTGCTGCACATTCACTTGTGATACCTCTCGGACTTCTGCGTCAGAAATTGCAAATTGAGGAAGCAGTTGAGCTTATACGAATTGAAGAGGATTTTCAGGTTTTTTTTAAAAATCAGATATTGAAGAATTTTGGCTAATATAATTTAATATTGGTTCTTCTAGCTTTTCTAACTGGATTCTTCTGTTTTCTAACTGACATTGCCAGATTGATCGTTTTGGGTTAGTTGAGGGTGGTCATGATGTTGACATTGCGGACCTTCATGTGCAGATCTCCTCTGCTGTTGTATTTTTAGGTCTTTCAGGGCTACAGTAAGTTATCTTATCTTAACTTCCGCCCTACAATGCCATTTCTATTTGATGTCTCAAATATATGAACCAATAGCAACTTGCGATAAAAAAAAGTTGATCCCCAGTTTTATTCCAATTTTAGCCAGAATGTACTGTGCCATTATGTATTGTAGAATTAATGTGGCATCAGTCTTCTCTTACAGAAAAATATAATGATGTTGATGCTTCTCATTTTTCATCTTTCTACTGCAGAAATGCCACTTGATACCTGTTATTTAGGATTTTGAATGAAAGAAAAAACTCATCTTAATTGTTTTTGCTTCTGTTTTTTTCGGAAAGCTTTTTCTTGTATCTTGAAAAAGGGATGTCACAAGTGCATCTTAAACTTATTCATAATATGGTTGTTTTAAAAGACTAAGGATTATTAGTACAGGTTCATCGTCATCCATTCAATGCAAAATGATTACAAGACCTGGTATCACAACTCCCAAATCCTGCCAATTCTCATGTTGGACCACAATTGCTGCAATGTAGCACATTCTCATAGTAATGGTCATCAAGGGAAGGAGAAAGCTCGAGGGTTATTGGTCCTCGAGATTTTTGATGATTTTTCTGGCTTCAGGATGAACCAGGAATAGTCCGATATTGTTCCTTTTGACTTGTCTTATGAGAAGGTTGAGGCGTGTGGCACATCGTTGGGTACTCCGTTTGAGAATCTTGCCATATTGTACTTGGCCTACTACTATCTTGTGGTTGGTTTAGACAGGCGAACTTATTGTTGCTAGTTGGGAAAGTTGAGAAGAAATTGGTCTCCTGGAAGGCTGTGTCTGGTTGCTCTCCTTAAGACGATCTTTTATCATTCTCGATTTCTTCCTTTCCACTTAATGTTACCAAGTAGGGTTAGACTCAATTGGATCAATTATGCGGCAGTTTTCTTGGTCCAGCTTAGGTTATGGAGAACCGTGGTATCCCTTTTGTTGTTTGGGAATTCGTGTCTGAACCCGTGGTTGATGGGGGTTTTGGGGTGGAGGCTCAAAGAAATGAACATGGCATTGCTGGTGAGGTGGGTGATGAAGATCTTGGGGGAGGACAACGACTTTCTCTGTCAGTCGGTATAGAAAATTTATAGGGTCGCATCCAGTGATCACCTGTTTTTTTTTCAGCATTTTAGAGCTATTCAACTTGAGACTGTAATTAGTTGTGTGGATTGCTCAAGTGTTATCGCTTAGAGCCCCCAACGTTGGCTCCTATGGTGAAAAAATCAGATTGTTGGCGATCATTTGGGCTGTATGGTCGGCGATCATCTGGGCTCTCTTCCTTGCAAGCCCTTTCTGCAAAGTTCACGATCAAGTCGGTATGACTTCATGAAGCTTCAAGTTCAATAATGCATGTAAGCTGGAAAGATTGGCCGAAATATCCATGATGTGAGGATGTGATGGTTTTTTTAATTGCTTTCTCCTACATTCCCCAAGCATTGAACAGGTTCTTGAATAATCAACAATTCAGTATGCATTGTGGGCAGGTTCCTGTCCCATTTACGCATAGACCAACCAATTCCATGTTAAAGGGATAATAGATTGACCTGCTCTGATCTACATGGTTATATGCTTTATCGAATAATCATTTTATGAAACGGAAAAGGGACCGATCATCTATATCATCAAATGTAGGTATGTAAATGCCCATCTTGGATGAAAGCAAAGAGATATGCTTCCATGGAAGTGCTTTGGTGAAGGTAGTTGCCATTATTGTAAAAGTCGGCCGACTAGTCGAGTCGGCCGGGGGTGGGGGGGCTAGGCCAGTCGACTGCTTTTACATGATTTTTTTTTTATTTTTATGCATAAAAGCACACTTTCTCTATACTTAATGTTATATTTCAATTCAATTACTTCTTTTATTTCGTTATGATAGTATAGAAAATGTAGAAATCTAAGTAAATATATAAGGATATATGTATAAAAAATGATTTATATATTTAAAATAAATAAACAATTCAAAATCAACTAAAGACTAACTAAATCATATTAGTCGTCCGACTGCCGATTAATCCTTAGTCAGTGACCCCGTCGACCGAGAATCGACTAACGATTTCTGCAACCTTGGTATTTTCTGAATGGTGCTAAGTAAAATATGAGTGATACTATGTCCATTTAGCACAATATATCTTACAAAATGGCAGTCAACTTCAACATGCTTGGATCCCTCATGGAAGGCTGGATTGCAGGCAATAAAAGTTGCTAATTTATTAATGCAATAAATTGAAATTAGAGTTTTAGTAGAGGGTAAACTATTGACTAATCCTACTAGTGATATTTTAGAAATGACCACTTACATGCGATGTTTTCAGATATATGAGGATAAGGATATCATGCTATTGATTGTATTTAGGTTTCTCCATATGTTGGCTATCATGCTCACAGTATATTCTCTCTCTGTCTTGAAGATTGTGAGATGCATAATTTTGTCCACTTGATTTCTAATATATCGTGTAGTGTATTTAAATAGACCATCCTGAGTAGTAGAATGGCAGTGAGACTCTGTTGGAATGAGTGATTTACAAGCAAGTAGGGACGTCTCTTCTAAGGTATTTAGTATTTTCTTTGTGCAAGAATACATCCTCTAAATTGATGAGTCACTTCAATGCTTAGAGAGAAACATAAAAAGCCACGATCCTTATTAACAAGCACCTTTTGGAGGAAGGCTTTGGACTCTAGATTTTTTGTATTAGCATCTCTAGTAGTAACCATATCGTGAACATAGACAACAAGAATAATTGTACCTCCAACTTATTTTCTAACAAAAATAGTAATGGTCAAAAGATGTTCAATGAAAGTCAAGAGAGTTGATCTCAGTAGCGAGCCTATCGAAGCAAGCTACATGCCTTTACTTTAGGCCATATATAGTCTTGTGAAGTGTGTAAATATACTCCCCCCTTGGTTGTGTATCCCAACGGCTGCGGCGTATAAGCTTCTTCCTGAAGATGAATGCATTCTTCACATCTAGCTAATCGATTGTTAATTGTTGTTAAATGCAAGAGACAAGATAATGCAAATAGGTCCCTTCGAGTAATACTAGTTTTTTTTGAAATAATACTAGGTTTAGTGGAAGCTTTTAGCCACTAGTCTAGACTTTAGTCTGTCTAGTGAGCCTTCGTGTGCGCGTTTGGTTGTAAAGACCCCATCTGCAATCAACATGAGTGACTTGTAGGACATGGTACCAAATTCCAAGTACCACTAGAAATTAGAATATCAATTTCCTCATACACACCATGTTTCCACCCTTTGTCATGTATGGTTGTGTGTAGTGTGATCTCTCGATGTTTAGATCACCATAAAAGCATATGTAAAACTGCTTGTCACCATTAGACAAATCATTAGTACTAGTAAAATCAGACATTGGGTATTAGGTATATTGTCTATCCAACTTTCTTAAAGCAATGCGAAACTTAATATGGGGCAAAGTGCCATCCGTCGGTGCAGGTGATTGAGGGATAGTTGTGGATGTCTCAGCTTTCCTAAAAAAGAAGAGTGGTACACAAAGGAACAAACTCATGGACATTATTGTATCTTATGTGGTAGACATGGAGTGTGAGTGGAAACTCTAATGGGATGTCACCAACAGATTTAGTGAAGAAACTTGTTTTTTCAAAAAGGTATATCCCTTATGATAGATGGTGGCAGAGTTTGAGCACATGAGGTCAAGAAAGCGGTCCTTCAACTTAATGTGGATGGGGCTCCTGGCTAGACCTGGCCAATGGGCCGGGGGCCCGCCCACCCTGCCCGCTCATGGGCCGGGCTTGGGCCAAGATATTTCATGAATGGGTCGGCCCGACCCGCTCTTTGGCCCGCTCGTCAACTGGACAGGTCGTGGACATGTGCCAAGAAACACGGCCCGACCCGACCCGCACATATAAAAATATGGGTTTAAAAATTACTTAATATATTATTCTTCAAGTTTTTGTTTTACATATAAATATTACATCGTATTTTATAGTTTACATGTTAAGTAACACCTATTATGGTTACTATGATTTAGAAAGATAAGATGATGTTAAAAAAACTTAATTATCTCTATAAATTAGATTACAAAATTAAGAAAAAAAATACTTTACCTTCGGTCCATTGGTCGGCCCGGCCCAACCTAGACCTAGGTCGGGCTTGGGCCTTGTAATCGGCCGTGTCCTTGGACAAGGGGGTTTAGAACCCCGACCCATTCAGTCTGGCCCGCACTTTGGCCAGGTCTACTCCTGGCCTAGACGATTTCTCTTCTTTTCACAGAGTTTTGGGAGATTGTAGATGGGGATATTAGAACAACTCTCCACAAATTTAAGTAAGACAATTTGGCTTTGATCTGCTTAACAAAGACCTTTTCTTATTGCCGAATCTAGTTACTCAAGTGGAGGATTTTATGTTAATTGCTTTCTAATGTGATCTACCTCATTGTCTCTAAGGTCATCACGAACCGCCTTCGTAGTGTAATGAATGATATTATCTCCTTACAAACAGCTTTTGTTCCTACCAGACATGGTAGACAATTTTGCTTTTGCATCATAGATTGTTATGGATTGGAAGCAAAAACAAACCAATGCATGTTGTGGAAGATGGATTTCTCTAAAGCATATAACCGAGTGGATTAGTGTTTCTGCGGGCCTCTCTCACGAGGAGGGGTTAACTTCAGACTTGGGTAGTGTGGATAAAGAGATGTGTCATGATGACATCATATTTTGTTCTGGTAAATGGACCCCCAAAGGGTAGCTTCTTTCAACAACAATTGGGGGTCTACCAGTGTTGCCCTTTGGCTCCAGTTCTATTCATGATCGATGTCGATGCTTTGGTTGTGATGATGAGATTGACTTCTGAGCAGCTTTTGCTCGGGATTCTGATGCAAGGAATTCCCATCCATGTCCTACATTATGTTGATGAAACAATCTCATTCATTAAAGGTGTCGTTGAGTAGGAGAGGGTGCATCTCTCATTATGGATAGTTTTGGCGACATTTTGGGCCTTCTGATTAACAGAGAGAACTTGGACTTGGTTCATTTTGGTCTCTCGCAAGTTGATGCACATAACTCTGTTGTGGTGCTTCATTGCCTAGTTGTGGTGCTTCCAATTACCTACCTTGACTTCCACCTTGCAGGGGACAGGCTTCACAACTCAGATTGGCATCCTTTAGTGGATAGGTTTTAGAAGAAGTTGGCAAGGTGAAAGAAGGCGGTCTTTATCTCGGGGAGGGTGGTTGGTATAAGCATGCCCTCTCTGCCATTCTGAACTTTTTTGTTCTACTAGATTCCTTCGTTTTAATGTACGACCGAAGCTTCCATGGTGTAGTTCTTTTGGACTGGTGTTAGGCAAGAGAAGGGCGAAGTCCATTTGCTGGACTAGGAGATGGTGACTGGGCTGAAGGAGGGACGGCTCGATATTTTGGAGATAGAACATATGAATAAGGTGTTGTTGGCTAGGTGGATTGTTAGTCTTTGGTGCAGAAGTAAGGATCAGGTGTCGCCTGATGCAGAATATATAGGGTAACAGGGCAAGCTTATCGAGTTTGCATGGTATTTCATGCTTACCCTCTTTGTTATAGCGTGGCATTTCTGGTCTTTTGACTAAGATGGCAAAGTTTTTGCGGTAGTTTTGGGTGAGCATTACAATTTCTGTTTGGAAAGTTGGACTTCTTCATAGCTCTCTGTGATCGGTTACCTAGATTATTTTCTTTATCTTACAGTGGTGCATGCATGGTCTAGGGGGACATGGGCTCCTCCTTTTGCACTAGACTTTTCTGAGCAGCATCTGAAGGATTTTATTTAGATGTCCAAGGTTTTGAAGGATGTTGGCATGCTGATAGTTGGGAGAGATCACTGAGTTTGGCCTGAAGGTTCTTTTCAATGAGGAAATCATGTAGGGTGTTCACAGCTTCACAAGGAGTGGCACATAAGATCTAAGGACTGATTGTAGAGTAACTTGGAGAAACAAGATTCCGCTGCAAATAAAGCTGTTCTTATGGCATGTGAAACATGGCAGACTTCTAAAAGTTGTCTACAAGGTTAGGATTTTTACGAGTTGGGGACAAGTTGTGCACTAGATGTAATGTTGGAGAGGAAGACATGGGGGTATTTTTTCGACTGGAAGTTCTTTGCGAAGATTTGGGACTCTGTGAGGTTTATCACGACTTTGGACAGAATTTTGGTGTTCTAGAGTTCCATCAGGTCTGTGTGGCAACTTACAGGAGGACTGATTAAGGTCCTTCGCTCACCTTCGGGCAATTTGGTATGCCAGAGATGAGCTCATAGTTTGTGGTCAGAGATTATATATATGAATGCCATTGAGCATGCCAAAGTCCTTATTATGGCATGTCTGGAGCATGTAGTTTTTAATTAATATACCGTGACGGGTCCCATCTTGGGGCTTCACCCTCTCTTTTATCGGAAAAAAATTCATAAAGATATAGTATATGCAACCAATCGAGTCATAACTCCCATACTACCCTGTTTGTGGCTTTTGTAGTAACCCAAGAGGGCAAACTTGATTGCACAACGAGACAATTTGTTGTTGGCATGAAAATTGTGAGCGAAGGCAATGCCACCAAAAATGTGCAGTGGCGGGTAAAAAGGATCCTAACCTCTATAGGGTTAGGAGAACCGTCTATTACCATCTAGTACAGACGAGGGGGGCCGAATTGATTAAGTACGTGGCGGTGAGGATAGCATCACCTTGGAAGGTTTTAGAGACCTTCACTTGAGTGAGAAGAGAGAAAACAATGTTTAGAAGATGCTGGGTCTTGCATTTCACTACACCATTTCGTTGTGAGGTATATATGTAGAAAATATGATGCAAAGTTCTTTGTAAAGTAAAGAACTTAATTAGATCATTCTACACAAATTCAAGAGCATTATCAGTCTTAAAGGTCTTAATACTTCAAAAGAAGATGTTTTTATTAGAGCATAGAAAGACAACAATTTTGTTGATCTGGAACTATTCTTTCATAAGATATACCCACAAAAATTTACGGAAATCATCAATAAAAACATAAAATACCGAAGACAACTCAGTATAAACATGATAAGGTCCTTAAACATCATAATGGACTAAATCAAAAGAAGTAAAATGTCTAGGTTCAATCCTATGATAAAAAAGGCTCGGTGATGTTAGAAAAGCTTTACACTTGAAAGGCTTCAACAAAATCAGTTCGGCAAACATCTGGGAGAGAGCGTTGGCAGATGGATGATTGAGACGCAAATGCCATATTGAGATAGCCCGACAAAGGCCGAGTAAAAAAGAACATCAATGTAGTAGTGATCACCTTTGGCCTTGCCAAAAACCGTATTTTCCAGATGTCCTGGAAATAACAAGAATGCTCGTCAAATATTACCATGCATATTTCAGATCACTGCATAATAAATAGATATAGTAATCTTGAAGGAAAATTCGATGCATAGAAAACTCTGTAGAGTCTAAAATTAGATGAAAATACGTATTGTTAACTGAAGTAGTAGGAGGAAGAACATCATTTTGTAATCTAACTAATCTCACAGGTATAAATGGATGAGAAAAGGAAACAAACCTACCTTCACTAGTCAAATGAGTAGAAGTACCAGAATCAATAATCTATGTAACACTACCAGTGGACGCAGTTCGGACCTTAATTACCGAAATTGTAGCAAGATACATAAAAGTACTTTGGAGAAGATGCACTTGCCGAGGCTAGTCTGTTGATGATTACCGAGTTATCTAGCTTGGTTCATAAGAAGTATCCTTTGGCTGCTCTGTAGCTTATGAGCTATCAAACCTACTGGAAGCAATTAGCAGCATGAGAAGGATGATTGGATTGGTGTTATAGTACAAGGAATGCGTATGGAACCTCCTTACCCCCATTGAGTCGAGGCCTTCATGAAACTTAAGGAACCACCACCTCCTCCAGAAGCAATGTGAGCAGCAATGGCTGAGGAGATCCCATATGAGTCAAAAGTAGAGTATGGCTGTTGAAGGTGACCAAATACCACACGTAGAGAAGGGACCATGTCAGAGGTGAGAAACTGATCTTCCACTGGTAAGGAGGGCCCACTCATGCTAGAAACCAGTATACTTTCAACATGCTACTGAACCTACTCGTCATAATAAGCATGTTGAAAAATCCAAAGCCCTTCATATAAATATGTGATATGTGTGCAGCATGGCCTCAAATTTCAGTCAAATTTTATTGAATTTTCCCAAAATTTCTATTTTTCCAAGTTAGAGATATCGAAATGCTACCTTATTTTTTTCTCAGAATTTCAGTAAAATATCGGCGAAATATCAACGAAAAATTCATCCAAATTGCATGTGGTTTCGATGAAACATAAAAAATAAAAAATAAAAAATAAGAGAACCTACCATTTTCTTTCATGAAAATTTGCATATATCAATGAATTTATACACATTTTTGCATTGCTGCATTGAGTCCTTAGAGAGCTTTATATTGTTTGAAGTTCCTTTAGCTTGTTTCAGAACTTCAGGTCTAAATCCAAACCAAATCAATTAGAAACAACCTTCACGAGTTAAAAGTTTAATAAACGAGTTTTATGGTTTATTTATATATCAATATTTGTTTTAGGGTAAAATGGGGCTGCCCCTTGGGGAGCTAATTTGGCTCCTCCTGCCCCATTTCCCCATATTTTTTTATTTTTATAAAAAAATCTTCCGTGGATTTTCATTACTATATCCCCTGTATTATGTCATTCAAATTTCATGCGAAACAGAGACTCCCATGACCTCTATCCAGATGTAGCCGATTTCAACAATTCTGCGATCATTAAAAAATGATTGTCTAGATGGATGACGTATGAGTCTCTGTTTCTCACGAAATTTGAATGACATAATATAGGGATTAAGTGATGAATATCCACATATTCATTTTTCAAAAAAAAAACAAAAAATATGGGGAAAATAGGGTGGGGGAGCTAAGTTAGCTCCCCCAAGGGGCAACCCCATTTTTTCCCTTTGTTTTATTTAGTAGTTATTGCATGTACGACCTCATTCTTGTTGAAGAGGTGATTATCATGGTTTTTGCTTCCACTTCAGATTCCTATTCTTACTCTAGGCATCAAATTGCTATTATATATCATCTGTGATGATTATGATGATAATACTACTTCAAATCTTAACCTTTATTTTATAAACAAGTGTTCTTTTTATTATATTTATTGATTTCAGAACATTAAAAAAAATTAAAAAAAATTTTAAAAAATTCAGGTTTGAATCATTTCCAAGATTCCTAACATTTACGGCAAAATTCTTCGAAATTTCTCTTTCCAAATTTTGACGAAATGAAATCAAAATCTTTAAGACCTTGGTATGTGGTGCTATTGCATAAGAGAAGATTTCCCTTGAGAGATCCACATATAGATATTTGCAATGCATGATTTGGTATTTTTTGGGAGTGATTTAGAGACAACTCCTCCCACGTATCATTAGTTGTCTTGTTGTATAGTAACTTAGCTGCAATAAAGGGCTCCACACTGTTGGTTAAGTGCTTCATCCCTGATAACTATCTGCAGTCAGAAATCATAGTCCTTGTCTGCTTCTTTCAGAAAGGATGTAGAGTTTTTTCTGATCATCAATGAACACCTTCAATGTCTAAGATCTAAGGACATAAAACTCTGCATCTTTGAGTTTAATAGAGAACAATTGAAGATGTGTAAACAGGGGGCTTCGTCTTCAGTGGAGTCCTTGCCATTGCGACTAATAAGGAAGGAGAAGATAAATAAAATTGTCTATATAAGAAGTGAAGGTTGTGGGTGTAGACCTAGATCCACAATACTTCCATCTACCTTAAGGAATTCTTTAGACTTTAGTAGGAGGAATCTTTCAAATATTTAGCGAGGGCTACCGGCAACGACATGGTGTATGTGAGTGAACAACACTCGTAGCAGCCGGAACGACGGCTTCAAAAGAGATGTTGCCATCAGCGGCAATGGTTTACAACCCAGGGGTGGGATTGCTCGAGAGTAGGATTTGGTGGGGTTAGGTTATGCCTAAAGAGTGATGGAATTCTTATTGATATACAGGAGGATATAAGATTTCGTAAATAGAATGCGATCCTAGCATAAAAAGGACGGTGTATTTATGACATCGGGCATTCGTGGAAATAACCACAATGGATTACAATGAGGCAAATGCGATAAAAAACAAATAATGAAATAGTAAATTGCTATATATAATAATTTGGGATTTTTCCAAGGCATACCCTATAAACTTTGCCAGTTACCTTCACGTCCTTTGAAACTATCTAATTCCACACTCGACCCCAAAAATTGGCTCCGTCTTACCCCACAAATCCTGCCATCATATTTAACTTTATTGGAGTCAATTATTTGTTTCAAAGGTCGTGAAGGTAATTGACAAAGTTTATAAGGTCTTTGTGTGCGCGTGCGTGTGTGTTGTGCGTGTGTATGTCGGCATTAGGATAGTGGGCTTGTCATTTTTTCATGGACGCAATTTGTAATGTTTCTTGGGATGGGGATTGATCATAATCGTGCATCCGGATGTAAGTGTTATCATCAAGAGAATTTTGACTAAAACATCGACCTGAATTTAATAGAATCAGAAGTGATGTTTGGACGTGAGAGAGAATCATGATCGGGATTGGTTTGAAGGTTCCTCGTTTTCGTCAACGAAGTTGGAAGTGTTGTGGCATATAACTACATTTGATTTTTACCAAAATATATTCCAGCAAAATCATTCATACTTTGCATTTACACAATTTCATATTTTTTGGCATTTGAATATTCTTTTTTTATTCTTGATTGATCATGCGGATGTACTTTTTTGATGCTGCATTTTTACGGTCAATCTATTTAATGCCTAAAATACTCTATTACTAAATTCATTGTATACACACTTGCATTATATTTTCTCATCAATTGTATTATATCATTGGTCTAGATATTAGTTTAGCATTTTTCATTTTAATCCTTTTTCCTGAAGGCTTATCAGAGGTGGGGTGGGTGATGACAGGGATTTTGCGAGGGACTAATGTGGTCTACACAAGGCGAGATCTATATTGTCGCTAAGGCGATTGCTCACAAAACTCGGATGTCAATCAACAATTAACCCACAAAAGATGAAGCAATTCTAAGAAGAAAGGTGGAGTTAAAATTTAGTATAACTTTACAAAATGTGTGTAGTGCAAGTATGTACATGTCAAACACATGGAACAAGAGGAATAGACAACACAAATTGGCAAAACAAGACAATAATTTTTTTGATTCTTTTATATTTTTTAATTTTTAGTGGGTTTTTAATTATCTGTTCTTTGGAATTTTGTTTTTATATTTTTATGTGTTTTTTATTTCATAATTTTTATTTTCTTTTTATATTTTTCGATTTTTAATTTTCTTTCTCTTTTTTCATTAGATATAAGATCGGTATACATATTATAAATATATAATATAGATAATAATTGTTTAAAATAAAGATGAAATCAAAAAAATACCCTAAGGTACAATCTTTTTTATTTTTAAGAGTATTAAAAATATGTTTGGTATTTTCTAAAATTGTAATAATAATAATTATAAAATAAGCAAATATAGGTATAAGTATGCAATATAAGCTAGTATGTATATAAATATACTTATAAATATTCAAAATACACAAAATAAATTCTTTTTCTCTTTTTTATATTTAACTCTATTTTTGTAATTTTTATCTTAATTTCTGCTATTTTTTGTATTTTTAATGGAATAAAAATAGGAAAATAGTGAGCAAGAGTAAATAACTAGAATGTTTTGGATTTCAAAAATAGTTGAATAGCTCAAAAATTTCTAAAACTAATTTTAATATATAAGAAATATAATAGAAAATATAGAACTAAAAAAAATACAATTTTTAGAATTTTTAATATTTTTTTGATTTTGTATAGTTAGAGAGGGATTGCTACTTTTTATTTTTCTTTTGAATTTTTTAGTGATTTGGGTATGTATATGTAAAATACAATAATAAGTAACCCTTGATTTTTTATAATTTTTCATAATATTTTTCTAATTTTGTAAATTTTTTAATGCAAACCGGGAATAAGATGATTTTTTTGGATTTTTAGATATAGGAAAAAAAATTTAATTTACCATGCGAAAAATATATGTGATTTGTTAATATAGCATGCACTTAATATAAAATTCCTATAATTTTAAATGCTAAATGCTATTTTTAATGCATGAAATCCAATAAATAAAAATACATGACTAGCAGGGACTAATATGCAAATAAAAATAACAAAAAATGTAATTCAAATAAAAATATAAAGTCTAGGGACATCTACATAATTTTTTCGCAAATAGTTAATTCATTCCACGCAAGTAGGGTATAAAGGCAATTTATAGAACACGACAGGGCATACATGCAATTATCTCAAAAATGTTTTGAACTGAGTTACAAAATTACTTTACTAAACAATAACACAAGTACCGAGGGGTCCTTGCAAAAACTCCACCACCTCATATGTATGGGCATGGGAGGTGACGTGGCAAGGGACCAAAGTGCAAATACAGAAAGTACACGGGTCTACTTGCAAAATAACCATGAACTTTTACACTAGAAATAATAGTTTACAGATTAAAACTAAAATACAAAAAGCAAGGGATAATTTTTGCAAAATACCCCTAAAGGTACGGGCGGACGGTCGGATGTGTTCCACTTATACACTTGTCGCATGTGGGACGGTCGATGACGGTTCATAGATCGACGCTCGAGATCAGATCCTGGGTAAAGATCAGACGACTGCTGGAAGCTTGATCGGATGGATGATGCTGCTCGTGAAGAATACCTCGTGGCGTGACGATCGATGCACTATCTAGAAGAACTGGGGAAGAACTCTCCCATGGCAAGCTTGGATCTCTGCTCCAAGATGAATCCGACCACTTAGGAGGCTCCCAAATGGCTCAGAAAATCGCTGAATGTGTTCCGCATCGATCGGTGCCCTCAAAATGATCCAGGACCCATCGACGGGGTCCTGGAAATCGAAGAAAGGCGGAGCACATGGAGATGCTTTGGCTGAACAAAATTCGACCCAGAAGGGGTCCTTGCAGCCTCCAGAACCTGCAAAAACAGTTAGCAAACAAAGATGATGGTTCTGGGGGTTATACCAGGTCGAAGATGAGTGCAAGTGATGTCAGGCGGAGCCCTCCGGCGAGGTGGCGAAGGATGGCAATTCCTTGATATGGACAAGATCAATTTGAATGGAGTTGTGCGGGGCGTAACTTAAGTGAAGAGGAACAAAGTGATGGTGGTCTGATGGTCAGAGAACAACGGAATCAAAGTGAAACAGTCACCGAAGCTGAGCTCCGGCAAACTACGAATTTGAGATTTCACGGATAAAATGCGATTTTACTGAAATAAAGGACTAAACTATCCTAATAAGAACCTAAAGGAAGTAAAAGCTAGGGCTCTACCTGTCGGAGAAGGGAGCTGATGGACCGTCGTTCGAAGCTCGTCGACGATGGGGATTTACCAGAGAAAACACTACGCCAAATCCTCGGGGGAGAAAGCCTCTGTCACAAGCAACTTCATGCATAAGAAGTTTGGGGATTTCGGTGGTTCAAACAAGATCAGAGAATGAAGGAACTCTGATGAGGGCTATATGTACATGCCGATAGTTGATCGAGGTTCATGGTCGACACCATGCTCCATCGATCGAGTCAAGATGCAATCATGAAGGCCTTATGACCTGGAGCAAAAGTCAAAGAGGAATCAAGACGAAAGGATGCAAGGATTGATTGGAAAAATCGAGGAAAGAGGGCAGTCAGCGAGGTTGGATGGCCTAGGGCGCCGGAGGCTCAGTTTACCAACGGGTCAATTGAGGCTAAGCGCCCATTGGGCCATGCAAGGCTACTAAAGGGAAAAATAGAAATCAAATACGTTATTAATTCAATTTAATAAAAATGATTTTATTATTTAGTCGAAACATGAAAAATATTTATTTTTTATGTAAAATTTGATGAATCTCCATTTCATCACATTTATTCTATCTTTTTGGTCTTAAAAACCCTAGCTAAATGCATGTAAATAATATTATTTTGTACAAATTAACATTCATTATTTATTCCATTTATTATATATAAAATATAGTTTCTAATGCCAAAATTATAAAATAAAGAAAAGAAATAGAATAAAATGCCAAAGGTATTTTATGACCCTAAATCCCGAGACCTAGGCATCTTAATGACCATGTCGACAAGGAATAAAGTAGGAAGAGATAAGGGTCAAAATCCAATAAAATTCCCATTCTTTTATTCATCAATAATTCATTTTTGGGACCTATTTTATTCTTTATTATTTATACCTCAAATAAAGAAACTTTGTACATGAAAGTTGTATATAGAAATAAAAATAAAAATACAAAATTGATTCCATACAAAAATAATACACATTGTACTTTTTATACTCATAATAAAAAGTCAACCAAAATTTCCAGACCCATATCTTCTCTATATGAACTCAAAATGTACCAAAATCATCTTTAATTGCATATAACTTTTAATAAGTTATTTAATGAAGGTGGTTTCATTGAATTTGGACTTAAGATTCAAAAGTTAGGTTTTGGACCCCTATCGTATAATATAACTGAATAAAATATTTTATTATTTATTATTCTTATAATTATATATTTTTATAATTTTGTAAATATTATTTATAGTATATGTACATATCTAGAATAGAATAAAATGATAAAGAAAACACAAAAATAAAATAGTATACAAAAATACATAGATGAATATACAATACTTAATATAATAAGTATCCCTATTTATTTAAATGTACATATTACATCAGAAAAATATAATAACAATATATTTATGTGCATAAAAATAAGTTATAGTTATATAAATTAACAAAATAAAATAATAAAATTACAAATACAAAATAAAAATAAAAATACCTATAGATAAAGCCCTAAAAAGTAACTTGTAATAATTATACTCATAAAAATAAATAAAATTCATATTAAAATACTAAAAAAATAATAGACATTTTTATTTTATAACTTTTATTTGATTAGTTCATTTATTATTTTATTTTTAATTAATAAAGAATTAAACTTCTGTTTTATCCCCTAGCGGTCCAGTTGGACCAATAGGGGCGCACCATTCGTTGACTTGGGTTAACTAACCCTTTGTACAACCTACTCCTCTGACTTTGTCAGAAAACCTCGTGCAACCCATTTTCACCAATTTATCCTCTATGATACGTTGCCCTATGCGAGATGGTTCCTTCATGAAAAGTCTTTTCCTCGCATCCCTCTAGCACACCCTATCTTATGTATAGTTAATCGAGCTCGATCCGAGTGTTCTAGCAAGTCAAACATCACTTGTTCACTCGCATGTACAAAGACCCCCTCTCCGCCATTTTTGTTTCTTGATTCCCTCTTTGCTTCTTCTTGGCCCCTCAGATCGTGCCCTAAGGCTTGAGCGTTGTGACAGGAGGCTCGCCCAACTGCTTTGCAGCGAGGAGGGCTGAGCAGAGGTGCTCCCACTCATCTCCGCCGTTCGCCGGAGTGAGGTCCCATCTCTTTGGCTTCGGGCAACTCGAGGTTTGTTTTCTTGCTTTTTAGGTATCTCTAGTGAGCTTTCGATTCTGCATTTTATTTCTTGTTTCAATTACTATCATTAGCTTAGGAATAGGATTAAACCTCACCGGAGCTCTAGAGCTCTGGCCACTTTCGTACACCGTCACACACCTGTTCCGACTCCCTATTCACCTCACTACTCTCCTTATCCACTTCTCCATCTTTCGCCTGCCACAAGCCACCTAGATCGCGCTCAGTTTGGTCCACCGAGGTCCCTCCATCATCAACTCGCCGGTTTGCTCTGCCTCCATTCCCCCTCCATCCTTCACCAAATAACTGCCAACACCTCCCCTCCCTCGTCGTGACTTCTGTGCCATGTGAAGGTGTTGAAGGGCCCTTTTGCGGGTGATTTGCATCAAGGAGTAGGTCCCAGGTCCACCTGACGATCGTTGAGCTCCAAGGACCAATCCACGGTCCACATACATCTTTGAGGCATTGGGAGCTTGCGGGAAGGTTGCTAGAGCATGAAGAGTATCTCGACGAAGCTGTAGGTGGCTGGAATCGCATGCTGCACCTGATTGAAGCTCGCCAAGGGCGTGTTCATCCTTCGTTCCTCCACCACCATCCAACGTCATTGGATCAAGAGCTGTTCTTCCCAAGTAACAGCAGGTGCCCAATATGAGCAAGCTCCACTGTTGGATCCACATCTAGGATCTAATCCTAGATGTCCCTGCACGAAGGGGTATCGTCCGTCCACACGTTGGCACGTGGACAAGTGACGCTCAACCCGCCATCCGTTTGAGCATATAGTGGGGGTAAATTACAAACCTTCCCCCATTTTTGTTGCTTTTAATTTTAGTCCTGTAATTATTTTAGTAGTTTAAAGTTTTTGTAAATATTGCACGGAACCCCTTGCTTTTTATTCGTATTACTTTTGGGCACGCATCATGTCACCTCACGTACGGTCCCATGTGAAGTGGACATTTTACGTAAAAGCTCTTGCGTCTCTTTGCATTTCATTTTAGTATTTAAAGTTTAAAGTTTACTTGTAAAGTTTTGAGTAAATTGCACTGAAGTCCCTGTCTTTATTTTAAATTGCAAAAATACCCTTCCTAGTTAATTTTTGAGCTTGTATTTTATAATATCAAACGTGCTCCAAAAATTCTCAAATATGGTTAAATTCCTGCTTGCTTGTAGATTCACGGTAGATTTTTAAATTTTAAATTTATGCATTTTGCCTATTTTTAAAAATCCAAAAGAGCACATTTTACCCCTATTTGAATTAAAATTCCAAAAAAATTATAAAACCATATTTAAAAATTCCACAAAAATTAGTTTTAGTTTATTATTGTATTTTGTAACTCCAGACCAAAAATCACTAAAAATAAGTCTAAAAATTTAAAACTTCGAAATATAGTAAAAACATATTTAAAATCCTAAAAAATCCCAAAAATATTTATTTTTATTTTTAATTTTTTATATTATTATTTATTTATTAAAATGATTTTAAAAATTTTAGATACTTTTTTCTATTTTTAAATTCCAAATCAATTTGATCTATTTATTTGATCCTTGTTTTGAGATATTTTTGACTTTAAAAATATATAAAAATTAACAAATTATCTAAAAAATCACAAAAACAGTAAAATATATTTTAAATTCCAAAAACATTTTATTTACTTTATTTTAATTATTTTTAAGTGTATTTATACTTACTTTACCTTATATTGTATATATAATTATATATATTCATATATTATATATTAAAAAGAAAAATAAATTAGAAATTAGAAAATATAAAAATAAAATAAAAATTACAAAATTAAAATAATTTAAAAAAAATAAAAAAACTAAAATCCATAAAAAAATACAAAATTAGAAAACCACACAACAAGAGAATAAAGACAAGAAGAAAAGACAAAGTTTTGGATTCATTTCCTCAATCTATCGTTTGCTCCCTATGTTCGATCTCTACACTATACTTACTCCTATATACATCTTTATTGTGGAGTTATAATAAATTTTAACTCCACATTTTATTTTGCTTTGCTTGATTCTTTATTGTGGGTTAATTGTTGTCTGAAATAGGGTTTCTTGTGGGTCACCACAACGACTGTATCTTCGCCTTGTGAAGACATATTTAGCCTGTGAAAAATCTTTTCAACAGTATTTTATGGTGATTTTTATTTATTTATACAAGTTAATTGATTGTATATTACTTTTTAGAAGTATAAATATATGCATATTTACCTATATATTATGTCTGTTATATTTATTTTCTAGTTTATATTTTATTATTTTATCTACATATTTTATATATTATAACTTATTTTAATACATACATATATTTATTGTATTTTTCCTAATTAATACGTATACTTAAATAAATAGGTGTATTTATTATATATGTATATGTATATACATTTCATCGATATATTTGAAGTTAATTATTTTTTTATTGAAAATTTAATTGTTTTCTTTTATTCTAATTATTTACATGTATTCCACGTATTATGTACAATAATATAAAAATATGAAATAGTGAAAAATACAAAGAATAAATAAATTGATTATTTTATTTATGTATAATGTACAATAGAGGTCCAAACCCTAACTTTTGCATCTTAACTCCAAATAATTGAAACCACCTTCATTAAATAGCTAATTAAAAGTTATATACAATTAAAGGTTATTTTGAATTTTGAATTCATATGGAGAAGATACATGTCTGTAAAGTTTGGATTTTGGCCTTTTATTCTAAGTGTGTAAAGCACATTGTGCATTATTTTTTGCATGAAATAAATTTTGTATTTTTCTATGTATTTTTATCTACAACTTTCATGTACAAAATTTATTGATGTGATGTACAAATAATAAAGAATAAAATAGGTCCCAAAATGGACTAATTTGGATTTTAAAAATTATGATTTTCAAGTTATTTTTGGCCCTCATTCTCCTTACTTTATTCCTTGTCGACTCATCTGTCATGATGCTTATGGGGTTTATGGTCATTCAATACCTATGGTATTTCATTTCTTTTTCATTTCTTTCCTTTATTCTTTTATTTTAGCTTTAAATAGGTTATTTTATACAATATTTAAAGAGTAAATAGTAGAGGTTATTTTATGCAAATAAAGATGTAGACATGCATTTAGCTAAGGTTTAAAGGTCAAAATGAAAGAATAAATGTGATAAATGGAGATTCATCAGTGGGGGTGTTTGTAATCTTTACGACATCAATGTGGAGATGTTATTGCCACTGTCATCATCGATGGACTTAAAAGAAGTTTTCACAAGTAAACAAAGGGAGGTCATCAGCATGGATGTATTCTTATCTTCATCGATGGAGTTGGGAGTGTTGCGCGAAGGAGGACGTCATTGGAATAATTGTGATTGGAGCATAGACATAGATGCATTTCTTGTTTTAACGATGTTGTGGGTTGAGAGAAAGGAAAAAGAATGATGGAGACTTGAGACATTAGCATGGGGATGGGGGTTTGTAGCATCTTCACAGGATCATCCGTGGACTGTGATTATTCAATGGATCCTTGGACTGGGTACCATCTTCAATGGAAGAAAGCATAACAGAGAACCCAAGCCGAATTATCTTATTGAATATCTATATGTTCAAGGACAAACCATTAGACCGGATTTGATATCCATCTGATCCAGTTGACACGCACACCCCTAGTCAAGGGTGGAAGAAGACAAATCCTTTGTGCGTGCAGGGCAACGAGAGACATCGCGGATTGGTGCTCACAGGCAAGATGAGCGAGCTCGACATTCATGGCCATGTGTAACATCCAAAGTTATCCGGTCTGGGAGGAGAAAAGATGTGACTAAGGTTGAAACTGCATCTGAATTTTGAACAATACCCATAACTAACCCATTCTTTTAAGAAAAATTGATGATTTCTGTTTGTTTCCTGCGTCCAAATCTTCCCGCGGACTCTGCTCTTTCCAGCTTGGAATCCGAGGCTATGTACCCATCGGAGCCTGAAGTATGACTGGTTTGTCTGCACTATCACTTTCTCGACGAATATATATATCAGGTCTATCCATATCACTACCAACTTTCAGTCACCTCTAGACTCTGTTTTACTGTTCAATATACTTTCGACATATTTCTCTTCTGGAGTGACTCTCCCAAGCCTGTGCTCTTTTTATGCAGAGGAGAGCTAAGTTGTCAAATCTGATGACAAGAGCAAGAGAAGATGATCGCCCCCTCGATTTCTAACAGGAGTGTTTTTTTTCTTTGAGGTGTCCGGTCAACATCATCAACTTGGGCTCAATATTTGATGCCTTGTTTTCTTCTCAAGCAGAAGAAACGAGGCAGCGACTAGTCAACTGTAGCCGCTGAATCCCATATGGGGTCTCCCTCACGATGTGGAGCAGTAGTTTGAACGTGTTCTAATATCTATTCACTACCACCCACTTGTCGGTCTCAACTAATCCTCCTCCCATCTGGTCAAAGACACATCACCTGTTTGCTCATGTATTCAAATAGTTGGAGGTCCTTTTTCACATCGAAATGGTGCAGCCGACAAGTGCTTAGCTACTGATAATATCAAAAGCCTGCTTTGGTTATGGATTCAAGTATAGGAAATCACGATCGTGATAGTTCCCGATTGAGAAGGGATAAGGAGTAAGGATGAATGATGATGACTAGGTGGGCTTTCTCTTTATTTTTTTTTCGACTGGTTGACTGTTAACCATGATGTGACTGCTTAGTTTTGAAAATGCTAGATAAGATCTTATTTCCATTGTTGTAATATTCGGTAAAATGGATCGAATATTTGGCTGAACATTCTTATTTGATGAGGTGATCGAATAAAATATTGATATTCGGTCAATGTTTGGTTCAATCTAGATATTTCTGAATATTCAGCCTGGATATTCAAGTTTTCGGGTGAATATTATACCGATTATTGTAATGAACTGCTGATTTTTTTATTCTTTAGGTTCCATCTCGGTATCACCACAAATATTAAAGCTCCATATATGTAACTTGTTAATTAATACATTAATCTTGGACTCTTATTGATTGATGACCACATATGTATAGATATATAAGAATATATATATATATATATATTGACATGATATTTATATTTAAAATAATTTAAAAATATATAATCGAATAATTTCAAATATTCACATAAATATTTAATATTCTTTTATTCAGTGACCAGATTGAATACGGGATACCTATTTTTGCAGCAATGCTTATTTCTATAAAGGATCATTATATTATCGAAAAATGGTCAAAAGATAGCCTGATGAGGGTTGATGGGGGAAGGACTCTTGTTCGGTGATGACAGATTATGTTTTCTGCCTTCTTTCCAAGCGTGAATGAAACGATTCCCAGCTTTTTCTAAATGAGGCTTTTATCTCATTCCGATAATGTCCATGATTGATGAAACCACACTTGCTAATTTCTATTCTCTTCTCACTACTCTCTAGTGAGATCTCGAAGATGTTTGTGTTTCCGGCATCCTTTGCCATGTATCCTCTCGCTTTGATTAGGGCATTAAAAAAGTTTCAAATCCTCCACTCCTAGGCTGGAAACCAGGTGCCGTATATAGTAGGTCCACATGGAGTTCTTTTTGTGAACTAAGGGACGTACGGTTAGCAATGGCCTCCCTCATACGAGATGGATGGTGCTTCATCCACAACGACAACCAGCTTGCTAGGATTTATGTCCTCTGGAAAGAATCTTGTTGAATTTACACTCCGATCAGGGTTACATCACAGTTAGTTACTACGGCGTGTGTTAACCATGGAGGGATCTCATTAATTGCCTCTGTGGTTTTTGGGGCGACTATAGGGCGGACACAGCGTATGGCTCTTGGAGGACCTCAACCAACTTTTGGGGCCCTTATCTGGCCCATGGATTGTTCTTAGTAACTTCAACGTGGTGCGGTTTGATTGTGAGAAGCTTGATGGTCGTCCACATTTGCACGGTGCTAAGGAGGAGTTCAACAAGTGCATCGACTTCTGTGGCAACCTTTTATTTCGCCTTCAGAGAAAGCTCAAGAATGTTAAGTTGGCCCTCAAGACATGGGCAAGCAAGGAGGTGGATGTGTTCAATGAGATCAAGGCCATGGAGGGTGTGCTATCCCTCATTAATGGAGCTCTCTCCATTGACTCGCTTGCCAAGGGCCATATTGCTAGCATTGACTCATACCTTGAGTCGGTGAGGAAGCAAATGAATCGTGTTGATTGGCTCAAACTAGGGGATCACATCACGCATTTTCACCTCTCTGTCGAAGGCCATGTAGCATGCAACAACATCCCCTCCTTAGTTGACGGACATGGTTAGATGGTGGATAAGCCTTTAGATGTTGCCTTGATTGTGGTTGATTTCTTTGGCGCCCTCCTAGGCCATGAGATGCCTCGGCCATTGAGAGGGGAACCTCCTGATCCTAAACTGCATTTATCTGTTAGTGCTCATGAATGGTTGATTTGTCCATTTGGCGAGGATGAGATCTGGACTGCCCTCAACTCCATGTCTGCATTCGAGGCCCTAGGGCCTGATGGCCTCAACGTGGGCTTTTTGAAGAGGCATTGGTCGTTGATCAAGGTGGACGTGCGTGAAGCTTTGTCTTTCCCGCATCAGGGCAACAACATGGTATGGTAGGTTAGGTAGACGTGCGTGAAGCTTTGTCTTTCCTGCGTCAGGGCATCAACATGGTATGGTAGGTTAATCACACCTTCTTGACTCTTGTGCCCAAAGCCCCCCCGCCCCCATGGACTAGGCATTCTTCAGGCCGATCTCTTGCTCAATGTCTCTTACAAGATCTTCTCAAATGTCCTCGCCTCATGCCTTGCCCTTGTTCTATCGCACCTTTTCTCACTTAATTAGTCGACTTTCATCAAGGGACATTCTATTGGGGATATCCTTCATCTGGCTCACGAGCTTGTTATGGGCTTTGAGCGTAAGGTTCACTCTCTCAAGGCTTCTTGCCTCAATGTTGACCTTTACAAGGCATTTCATACAATTGAGCATGCCTTCATCTTGAGGAACTTGGAGTTGATGGGGTTTGACTCTTCTTGGATCAAGTGTTACATCTCTACCAGCTCATTCTTTGTCTTGATCAACGGTTCCCCTTTTCATTTTATTCGGGGCTCCCATGGACTGCGGCAAGGTGACCCGATCAGTCCCTTGTTTTTTATAGTAGGCATGGAATCTCTCTCAAGCCTTGTTGAGGACTCAGTTGCTAGGGGTCGCCTCAAGCTAATGGGGAGAGGCCGGCGAGCTGCTCCTACTCATATAATCTATGAAGATGACATGCTTTTCTTCTGCAAGGGCTCTTCCAGCTCATTGTTGGTAGGATATTATCGATAACTTCTTTTGGATTTCGGGCCTATCGATGAATGTTCATAAGAGCAAGCTGGTTAGGCCCAAATGCACACCTGATGACTTTGGTTTGACACTTCAGTTGGGTTTGTTGAGGCACCCACTTCCAATGATCTACTTGGGCCTCCTGCTTGCTTCCTCCTACAGGAGGAATAAAGTGGCTCACCATCTGGAGGACATGGTAAGGGTTTTTCTTTGTGGCTGGAAAGTAAAGGCCCTATCCATGGTTGATCGAATGCAACTCCTTAAATCTTTCATTGCGGGTGTGCTTCTTTACAGGGAAGCCGGTACCTTGATCCCTCATGCTTCTGTCAGGCAGATCGACATGCTTTGCGCCAACTTCGTGTGGTGCTACGGTCGTCATGTTATTGCTTGGGCTACGGTATGCCTCCCTAAGGTGAAGGATGAACTTGGATTGCGGCCACTAGATACCATACGTGGTGCAATGATTGTGGTTTGGTCTTGGTGGATTCTCATCTCGTACTCTTCTATATGTGTCCTCTACATGCGTGAGAAATACTTGAAAGGCTTATCCTTCTGGGTGGTGTCTCGGGCTAATTCTAACTCCTTGATTTGGAAGCATATCTTGGTTGGTCGTGACACACTATGGAGTGTAATCTCTGGCTCCCCACCTTGCGTAGGGTGGACCCATTCCACCAAAGGATTCTCCTTTGGGGAAGCTTGCAACCTCACCCGACCTCATGGTATCGATGTTCTGTAGGCTGCTGAGGTTTGGTGCAATCATGCACTCCCAATTCTTGTGTACTTTATCATGTGACGCTGAATAGGTTGCCTACGACTGATCGTCTCGCAAAGTACGAGATATGTGCGTCGACCCCTTGCTACCTTTGCTCGGGCTCTTTGGAATGTGGGGACCATGTCTTTTTCGATTGCACCGTCTTGTATGGGGTCCTATTGTCCGTTTTCAGCCATGACGTTGCCTAGCCACCTCTATTGTCATGGCTGGATATTTTAGAGTGGATTTGGCTTGCGGTTGTGGGTGACTCAAACCATTACTCATGTGTTTCTATTGCTGTTGTGATCTGGACGATGCTCCTTCTCCATTGAGAGAGTGGCCTCTTTCGTTGTGACTGACGTTCGTGTTCTAGTCGGATTTGAGATTTTCCTCCCCTGATTTATTTTTTTAAATCCCCTTAATTTTTTTTCATTCCATGTACTGTGCTTAATGTGCTGACGAAGCATCAATTCCCATGAATGGAATAGCCCATTTTATAAATAAATTTTGATTGCATATTTACGGAGAAAGAAAATTGACCTAAAAAAATAAAATAAAGAAGTCCGAACAAAGTCGAAATATCTTCAAAAGAAAATCCGACTGTGTACCTGGCAGAAAGGCTGAGATTCTCCACCTTTCCGAATCCACAAATATTCTTTCACCAGCTTTACGAGAAAGTAAAAATCCACGCAAAAGTGGGCATCCGATACTACCAAGTCCAAAACCCTCATACCTACTTGACTGTGTGGTCACGCTAATTATTGGCTTCTTGAGCCCCGTGATCTCATATCTAAAGCACATGCCATCGATGGAGAACCAACCATTTCCCTAATCACTCTACCTCCTATCCATAGACGAGCATCTGAACCTCAGATAATATACATAAATTAAGGCCTTCCTCCTTCCCCCGAGCACGCAGATTCCTCGCACAAAGATGCAGACAAATGCGTTGACGATCTTTTCCGAGATCGGAGTACGATCATCGTGAGATGGATACATACATACATACGAACGAGGTGAATCAATCAGTACATCTTGCACCAATCTCGTATAAGGAGTGCATGGACCGAAACGTGGGTGGTCCTCCTTGTACATCGCCATTATCTACACGCCCATATCGGGCCTTCTGCAGAGCAGGAATCGATTGCCTCTGCTTGGACACATCTCTGCATATATCCCCGTCACCTCATTTCAGAGGACAGAGGTGCGGTGAAAACGTCACCAACAGCGTGATGTGCCACTGAACGTGAGGAAGGGGACAACCTTTGGGAGGGATTTCACCATCATCCTTTGCAGATTTCGGCACTCGTTCTCTTTTTTACCGCATCGATTCTTGAAGGGAGATGCTTCTTTGATTTTACGAACAAGTTTTAACCAAGTTGAAGTTATCACGGAAAGGGTAAGGGAAAGGGGTTTCCCTCTGCGTGTCCCCCACACCACGTACAGGGAGTGGTACTACGTTAATTATTACTAATGCTTCCCGTGCTCATGTCAGGTCCTATTAATTCGCGTGACCGTGTGGGAGTCCTCTTACAGTGCTCGGAGATCCCTGTTAATTAAAACACGTCACGTGGTACTGGTGCATGCAATGCGGAGTACGTGGACTTGTTTGGTCGATGCGAGGAAGTGGTTGGTTAGTTTAATTCCTGAGATCATGGGGTGGAAGAGGGAGAATCCATGTTTAATGTCCAGACAGATGAAGGTTCGTCGAAAACTGAGGTAGCTTAGCCTTTGCAGTTTGCTCTGCCTACCAGAAAGCCAATGTCAACCAGAGGTCGAGCCTGGGGAGAAGCTGGAAGCTTGGCCTCCATGGAAGTGGATGAGAGATAAAATATCCGTGTCAATGTGTAACTCATACTGTAATCAAGCATAACCCAAGTTCGAGCGAGAGCCGAGCATCCAGATCCTAACGATAGCTGAGTACCCAAGTCGAATAGTCGATCATCTGGGTCCGAGAGCTGAAATCCAAAAGCTCGGATATTTTTTCCAACTACGATTGAAGGGAGGAATCAGAAATCAGACGAAACTGTGGATATAATAATGATTAAGATGGATAACGTTCCAGCTCATGTCACCATTGTGAAGTAAACAAAAACAAACTACTTAATGTGGTTTGAGAAAATGGAGGTTGCCTTAGCCTCTCATGGTAGGAAAGGATACATGGATGGTCAAAAAAAAGGTTCTTGCAATAACTGATAACTTATATGAACAGTGGTACATCGAGGATAGCCAATGTTGAAATTGAATCATCAATGTTGTGTCTTCTAACATTCAGTCGCTTACTCTTTGGAAGAAGTCGGCCAGAGAACAATGTCTCACACTTGAGAGCATGTATGGACAGAAGAAACAAGATACCTGTATGTATCAATTGAGTATAGATGTTATACTATGAGACAATGAGAGCTAACTGTTGCTGGATACTATGCTTCATTGAAGGCCAAATGGGAGGAGATTGATTACTATTGTTATGATCTGTGGACTAGCTCTGCTGATCAAAAAATTAGAATGAGGTATGGAAGCAGAGGATCTTCATTTTCCTTGGAGGACTAAATGTTGAGTTTGAGTCAACCATAAGCCAACTTTTGACAGACAGGATTGGATCTGACATTGAAGAGATTTATCATGTTATTGAGTCTGAGGAACAACGACATACAGTTATGAAAGATGATCAAGTATCCCATTTTGAAAGATCTGCCTTGTTAACAAAGGAGGAAAGAGCGGGTATTGGAAGGACAAGAAATGTGGACATTGCAAAAAAATAGGGTATGGGATTGATTCTTGATGGGAACTTCATCCCCAAAGGAAGATGAACAAAGGAAAAAGACCTCTTGCAATGACAGTTGAAAGTAAGAGGCTGACAACTGACTAGATCAAGGATTTGCATGCATATATTTAGAGGATTTCAGACTCTAATAAGGGCAAGGGTGATGCTGATGTGACCAATACTGCCATGGCCGCTGCTACTGTAAAAAAATTATGATGAATGGATATTTGATAGCGGAGCGTTGACAAATCGTTAATTACCCTCATTAATCTATCATTTTTATATTGTAGTGTAATAGGGATCAATCAAAAATATAACCATAAATTAATTATTTAATTAACATGAAGTGTTTTTTTTGTTTATTTAGCTTGAGCAAGCCCCAAGGTCAAACTCAAGGAGGCAAAGGAACAACCTAAGTTTAAGTCTATCAAATTTTATGTGAGGTTTCCAAAGTGGATTTTTTTGATATTTTTAATGTAATTTTTTAATGCAAATTGAAATGTAGCCAATTTTAAGGAATAAAATGTGACTTTCAAAATATAGTCCAAAAATTATTTGGCCGGAATGTAAAATATGATGAAATGAATGCACTGTAATTTTTTGGAAGTTCTTGATGCAATATGAATATTTAATGTATCAAATGGTGCAAACAGTGTGAATCAAAATAATTAATTATAATAAATGTTAAACCTACTTATTTTCAAGGAATAAAATTATCTGAGATATATGTGGTCTATCTCAGAAAAATGCTAAACCTTAAAAATGTGGAGTTTCATATTTATTAAAAATTAATTACTCAAATTCAAAAAATGGTTTTTACCGAACAAATGATGCATGCAAATACAATTCTTTTTTAGCATAATGTAAAACACAATTAATTCTATAATCCGTGAATTTTTGCATTGAGCATGGGTTAATTTATATGAATTTATAAGTATAGATTGGGCAAGATATGTAAATTTCCATAAAATAAATTAGTTAAAATTAACCGTAGAGCATAAAATTATAACAAGCATGGCACAATGTAAAGAATTGTCATCGAACAAAAGCATTATTTTTGAGTAATAAAACCGTGCAAAAATGAGGTTCAAAATATAAATGAAAGATAGGATCTTGTTTGCAAAAGTACAAAATAAAATAAAATAAAACTGCAGAAGAGGGACCAAGAAGTGATTACCGGCCCTGTTGAGGGGCTTGCAAAATGTTCAGGGACGGCATGTGCGTGGCACGTGCCCCCTGGTGGCTGGACTTCTTTGGAAAAAGGGCAGAAGTAGAGGGCCCCTTTTGCAAATCATTCCCTCCCACACGTGTGCGACGCGTGGAAGGGCCTCGGGCATTACGTAAGGTGACTTGCAGGTAGTTGGCGGAGGAGCAGCAGGCGCTTCGAGGCCTTGGTATTGGTGAGGTGCAGTAACAAGGTTAGGCTGGAGGGCGGTCGCCGGCGGGTGCCCCACCATGCACGGGTGATCCTGGAGTCGAAGGGGGCGGAGTCCTCTACGTGAGTGCAGCTGGAGGGCGGTGGAGAAGGCTCGACGGCGGTCGGAGGCACGAAGGCATGCAGCGAAGCCATTGCTAGTTGTCAGAGGCAATGAACACTACACGGGGTATTGGGGCTCGAAAAATCAAAGCCAGATCCAGAAGAGCAGCTCGCCTTGGCGGATATGGCAGCTCTGCAACAGTGGGCATACCCACCGGACCTCGTCGAAGGAGGAGGGGCGGGTTGTCACCACCGGTCCTCCTATTCTTTTGGGTTCTATTGGCAGATGAATCGAACAAGGTGCGACAATGAAGTTTTTATAGGGATGGAGGCGTGATCGATTTGGGAAGGTGGGGGTTTAATTGGTCGGAGATGGGATATGATGGGACACAGCTAGCGACGACGGTCGTATTTGGAAGGAGAACGGAGATCGGGGTCGCGAGATCAAGGGAGGCAGTACGACTGGATTTCGAAGGTGGTGGAGGATCGGGAGGAGATACACGGGCGGCGGCGCTGATCGGGAAAGGGGCGAGATGAACGGGAGGATGATGAAGAACAATGGTCCTCCGATCGGCCGGCCACGATCGCGCCACGTGGAATTTTTTATTTTCATTATTTGATATATTTATTTTTTTTATTTTTTTTATTTTTTTAGATAAAAAAATCAAAATATAAGGACAAAAATGGATGACACGTGGCGGCTCCAGGAGCTGCCACATGTCACTCCCAGAAAATCACAAAATAAAAAGAAAAGAAAATTTGAAAAGAAATAGCAAACAATCTCGGATCGAAAAATTTTCTTCACCAAAATTACTTGTCTCAATCAAATCTACAACTTTCATGAAGAGATCAAAACCAAAATATGTCATTTCTACAAAGTGATATTTTTGGTGGCACTCTACGTACATAGAATACCATGATTTTTGTGTTTGTGATTTTTGTCATTTTTAAATAAGATAAAAATCGAGAAAAAAACAATAAAATAAAAGACAAATATTTACACATTACTCTGTTTTTTTATTTTTAGTAGTTAAGAAAATAAGAAAAAATATAGAGGACTTATTATACAAATGGTTAATGAGGACTCAAACTCAGTCAGTTTTTTTTAGGTTTAGATTTTTACGTATTTTAATAAAATTTTGTCAAAAAATGAAAAATAAATAAAATAAAAAGAGTTAATTATGTACATAAAATAATAGGTTAAAATCAGGCAATACACAATGTACAAAAGAGTCCCAAAATCCAACTTTAACATATGAGCTTCGTTTCACTTGAATTTGGTCTTGTTTTGAAGGTAATTGAATATAAATTAGTTCAAAAGTGAATAGGATTAAATCGGATACTGTATGAGGAAGATATAATTTTTTTAGTCCGACAGATGTGAAATTAGGGTTTGGATTTATTAGTTGATTATTTTTTGTTAGTGATTTTTTGTATTTTGTATTTATTCTTGTTAGTGATATGTACACAATGGAGGTATTTTCAAGTTGTTTGTATTAGCATGAATTAATTAAAAATCGGGGAAGTTAGCTAGTTAACATGTCAAACTTAAATTTATTGGCTTTTTATTGTATGCAGTGATGAATGATAAAATGCGATTCTTATTTACACATGCATGAATGTTAATAATGCAATAAAGGTGATGAAATACCAATGAATTTTGGGGATCTTAGCTTAATTAATGTCTTTTAGAGTGATGAATCACATATTCATCAACACCCTATACTTAAACTATGCTCGTCCCCGTGCATCATGAGAATGAATGATTTAGTCAAATGAACCCCTGATTGTGCATGTGAAATACAAGAATTGATCCATTGAAGAACTCTTGATTTTAGTGATCTCAAAATTCCAAGCTGAACCAAGCGTTGGTCAACATGTATCCAACTTCTCTAGTTATGAGACTCTCTTTGTTTACATATATAGTAGCAGTATGACATTTAGTGTGGACTGCAGTCACTGGAGTAGACTCGAGACGTCACCCAAGGTTCCAGTCTACGAGACTCTCCTAAGGACCCAATCCTCAACACATAGGAAATAAATCATTTCTTGCAAACATTCCACCATCTCTTTAGTTGTTAGTCTTAAAAGTGTAGATGGACGACCAGTTGATGGAGGGCATAGGATTGTGTAATTTCTTCTCTCCCTCTTATTGGAACAAGGATCCACTTGAGTGCCTTATTAGCGCAACACATGTATTTTAGGTTGTTGACTAGTGCATCTGTCAAGAGAGTTCGGAGTCCTATGCACTTGTTTTCCTAGGAGTACACCGAGGTGTGCCTCTTTTGAGTAACTATCATATCTTCGACACCCAGACTTGTATCACTATATGATGCAGAACCCTTTTTGGGTGCTAGCCCAACTCCTGGTCCTAATAGCTTTGGTTCAGGTGGACACTTTGAAATGGTTGGGAGCGCTCGCCTTTGGTGGAAGCTCTTTGAGTTTGTATTTGTAATCAGAGAGCTTTTTCTTTGTATTTGAATGAGAGAACTTCTCTTAAAAAAATTTTCATTGATGGTTGGCTAGCTCCACTGCTTTTACCAAGTTGGCGCACACTGATCAACACTTAACTAAGTTTCATCACATCCTAGCACATAGGTTTTATATCAAGAGATTAGTACAAGAACCTTGTTCTCATACTAGCTGAAGGTGCTGACTCTCGAATTTCATGAAGCCGTCATCGATTTTATCCCATCCTTGAGCATCATAAGATCTTGTTCAAACTCAAATCCTCATCCCAATTCCCTAGGTGAAATCCCAACTCATCTCATCATAACTACAGTCATGCAAGTGAGATGTTGATCATATTCTTTAAGATAGAGACTAAGTATGCAATATAGAACATGCATCTTTCAAACCAGGGAAGTGTGAATAATTAAATCGTAGACCCTAATGACTCAGATTGGTTAACTATGAATCTTAAAATCTCATAAATCAAGTATCCTTGAACTTCACAGGTCTTGTGTAAAAGTGAAAGTTTCAGGGATATATCCAACTAAAATGCATGGATGAATAAAATGCCGAGTGAAATGCAAGTGTGCAGAATGTGTTGTTTAATGCAAGATATATATATAATTTTAATGCAAAAATGAATAAGAAGCTAATTTTCAAAACGTTAGTTGGACAAATACAATGTTAGTTGCAAAGCTCCCTCTCTTTCTTTTTAGAAGTAAGTTACCCACCTTGTGATGAGAGGGATTTGCAGAGAGTCGTACTGATTCACAAGGTGAAACCGCAGTTGGTATATTGACCACTCCATAAACCTCACTCAATCAACAATCAACCCATGAATATAAGTCAAACAATGAATGTCAAAAGGTGAGTTAAAATTTATTATTTTCTCTACAACTAGATGTATAGCAATTAAGTACGCATAGGTCAAACCACAGAGAGCAAATATGGTAGCCTATAAGTTATTTTTGAACACGGGAGTCATTCATCATGTATATGCATATATCCTTTTATGGGTTTAGATTTTTATATTTTTTTGGATTTTTTTGGTTTTTCTAATTTTTATTTTATTTTTGGATTTATCTTTTTATACTTTCTTATTATATATCTACATATATATTAAGACATATATAATATAGCTATATATAAAGTGTGTATATAATGTAAGTAAATATAATTATAGATAAAAATGAAAGAGAAAATACAGAAAATCAAATGTTTTTTGGTTTTATATATTTTTGTAATATTTTATGATCTTACAGAATTTTTTACTAATTTTTATAGATTTTTAATGTAAAAAATATCCCAAATCAGGGAATTAATAAATATTCAAAATTTATTTGACTTTTAAAAAAGGTCTAAAATGACTCAAATCAATTTTAATATATAAATATTTATATAAAGAAAATTATGAAATAGAAAAACATATTTTTACAGTTTTTACTGATTTTTTTAGATTTTTACAAAGATTTTTGGGAATTTTCAATTTTTTGGAGTTTTCTTTTTCTATTTTTAATGATATTTGGTCTGAAGGCTAAAAATATATAAATAAGCAACATATATATTTTTGAATTTTTCTGAAATATTTTTATATTTTTTGGTAATTTATATTATAGACAGAACAAAAATGGTCCACTTTTGATTTTTAATAAATGGCTAAAATGCCAAAAAAATGCAAAATAAAAATGTGCACGTGAAAGCACCTAGCCCTACTTTTGCTTAATTTTTAAGCAAGGGTGCTATTTTAAATAAATGAAATCCAAGTACCAAAATTCATAGAGTAGCAGGGGAATATATGTAAATAAATTAAAGTCCAAGGGCCACTCTAAAATTTTCACAAAAATATACAATATATTTAAAATTTTATTAGACAAATTAGAAATACAAGAAGTCGCAGGGGTATCCTTACAAATTATCCACCTCATGTGGGACGACACATGAGCTGAGCTGGACTGAACCAAAAGCAAATAAAGTAAGTACAGTGGCCTATTTGCAAAATATCCATTTTATTTTAGCCTCTACAATTTATTTACAGCATCAATAAATAAATCTACAAAAAGGCAGTGTATGGTTTGCCCCTTTCACGTGCACCATCGGACGGTGCTGACCATCCCACTTACCATGCATCGCTTGCACAACCCGCGATACCCCTTCACCGATCGACACTTCAGATTCTATCGTGGTGCTTCATCAATGGTCCAGTGGTGCGAGAAATAGATGGTTGGGATTAGAACTGGAAGCACGCCCCCATCGGACAACTACTGTTGTTCACGAAGAATAGGGAATAGCAAGGTCTTCCCCGACCTTCGATCGACAATCTCTCGCTCCTCTGACGGTCTCTGATCATGCCCTGGTGCTCTACACGTCGGGGAGGCTCGCCCACGTCATCTAGTACTTGCAAGATGGTCCGGGACCCAGTGTTGGGGTCCTGGAGCTCGGTTGAAGCAGGAGCACCTGGGGAACCCGTACAGATGCGATTCTTGGCCCAAGAAAGACCCTTCTGGCATGGGACTTGCACAAGGGTGTTACGGGTACAGAGGCGATGAAGCTCGGCCCCTCCTGAAACTAATTCGCATAGAAATGGATGGGTGGTGAAGGTTCGACGAACGACATGAGGTGACCTTCAATTCGCAGATCGAGAGCCGATCCAGTTGGCTGGGTGATATGATTGGATGAAGAAAACACGGAGGGAGGTGAAGGGTGTGAGGAGAGAGTCGGAGATGGGTAGGATCGCAGTGAAATTAGGACAGAGCTCAAGGACTCCAACGAGGGGATTCCGCCTAATCTACGCTAACTACTTAGCACATGCGAAACTAAAGACTGGAAATGAAAGACAAGAATTAAAGATACGTAAAATAGAGGAAAAATTAGCTCTTATACCTGATGTGGTCGGCACGAAGCAGGGCATGGCGGAGCGCCGTCGTGGATCTCCCCTTCTCCTTACTCTGCTGCTTCCAATCGTGGAGGAAGCCGCAGATGTCATTGGTGATTCACGCGCCCACACGAGGTTGCACTTAGGAGCTCCAAGAGGGATCAAGAGAGGAAGGCAGAGGGAGAAGTTTTATTTATAGACAGTGAGTTCGAGTGATCTTGGGTGGCAATTATTGACGTGCTCGAGGCAGATTGGGAGGATCCAATGATCTCGCGAGGTAGATAGATGTGAGGAGAGGGATTTTCGTGAAGTGCTCAAGGTGGAAGGACCATCAGGGAGGCATTGAAAAATTAGAGAAGAAGAGGGTCGCGAGCCTTTGACATGAGTCAGGATGAAAGACGGGGAGTTTACCAGAGTCAACGAATGGAGCGTTGTGATTGGTCCACGCAGGCGCACTATAGGACAAAACTGCTTTATTCGAAAATAATTCTTTAAAAATAGTAAATGATTTTATTAATTTTTGAATATAAAATAAAAATGTTTATTATTTATGTAATATTTTATGATGATTTTATTTATTTTCTTGAGGTTATTTATTTGTAGTTAATTTTTAGGGATTTATATTTATATTCATCTATGTTTTAGTTGTTTTATTTTTATTTTGTATATTATATTTTATTATTTTATTCTATTATTTTATATATTTATAACTTATTTTTAGATATATAAATATATTTTTTATTATATTTTTATGATGTTATTTGTATACTTAAATAAATAGGGGTATAGATTATATAGGGCTATTTATTGTATATCTATCTATGCTATATACATTATTTTATTTTAATGTATTTTCTTTGGTATTATTTTGTGTTTATATTTTTAATAAACTATAAATAATATTTATAAGAGTGTAAATATATAAAAGAATAAAATAATTACAGCATAGATTTTCCTTTTATTTATTGACAAGTATTGGCATAGGTATTTTACCTATGTTTTTATATAGACTTATTTTATTTGGTGTTTTCTTTATTGTTTTAGTTTAGTTTTAATATAAAAATAAGTTATAAATAATATTTATAAAATTATAAAAATATAAATTGTAAAAATAATAAAGAATGAATAAATTGAATATTTTATTCGGGCATACTATACAATAAGGGTCCAAAACTTTCACACCTTAACTCCAAAATTATGAAACCACGTTCATTAAATAGCTTATTAAAGTTATATACAATTAGAGGTGATTTTGATATATTTGGAGTTCTTATTTGGAAGAAATGGGTCTGTGAAGTTGGGATTTTGACTTTTTATTTTGTGTATAAAAAAATACACTGAGTATTATTTTTGTACAAACTCAATTTTGTATTTTATTAGCATTATTATCTACAACTTTCATGTATAAAATTTTCTTTATTTGATGTATAAATAATAAAGAATAAAATGGGTTTCAAAAATGAATTATTGGGGAATAAAAAGAATTGGATTTTTATTGTATTTTTTGGCCCTTATCTCCCCCTACGTTATTCCTCATTGACCAACTCAATTCTTAACTTGGTCTCGAGGTTTAAGATCATAAAATACCTTTGGTATTTTATTTCTTTTCTTTTCTTTTCTTTATTCTATAATTTTGGCATTAAAAACAGTATTTTATGTACAACAAATGCAATAAATAATGAATGCTAATATGTACAAAAAAATGTTATTTTCATGCATTAGCTAGGATTTCTAAGGCTAAAATGATAGAATAAAGTTGATGAAATGGGGATTCATCACCCTATAAATAAAATATAGACTTATGCGAAAGTACGATCTATGGGTAAAATATATACAGGGTATATTCACAACCCCCGATACTTAGCAACTGCTATGTCCTCAAAGCATAAGAAGTGCAGAGAAGACATAGCTCGGGCTAAGCATAAGAGTGAAAAAGAAAAAGAAAAATAGAAGTCAGCTCACTCCCTATACTCAGCTTGTGGACAATCTAAGTATAGAAGGAGCACGAAAATGGGGCGATCGAGGATACAAGTGAATGAGGAGAGTAGTATATACATATGATATCGGTTCCCCCCTATACTTAGGCCTTGGCCTAAGTAGAGGAAGAAGAAGTACAAGGGAACTGATGGGGTCGGGAGGGAAAGTTGTTAGTGATCAAGGAGTTTTTCGGCATATTTTTTGTGATCATGTGGTGGGAGTCATAAAGATAGGAAGAAGATGAATCAGATGATTCCCAACCATTGTCAGAGTTATTCACAAAAGAATAGTATTGAAGGTATATTGATGGAAAGAAGATGAAGTAGATGATTCCTAGCCATCATCAGATTATCCTCAGAAGAATAATACTGGAAGGTAGAGGCACTCCAAACATTCTTATGTTTAAGATGCTTTCTTAAAATGTGCTCAGTCTTGTGGTTAACTGACTCATCCTCGGATGATGAATACTCCGAAGCACCAGTCTCAGTCAGGTCGTATGAAATTATATCGGTAAATCTACTGAGACCAGGAGAGTCGACTTTGGAGAAATAGTAGTGAGGAGCATGAGTCGTCCATCGGGGGTCAATATTTGGTTGCTTGCTTAGATAGGGATTCAGAGCTTCCGAACTGAGCTCACTTATAAAGATCACCTTATCCGGACTTGATGAGGAATCATCAAACGATTCTTTTTCTGGAATGTTGAAGGTGACTTTCTTAGTCGATTTTCTAGAACCTGAAGCAACAAGAAGAGAAGGAGATTGATACAGCTTGAGGTGTTCGGGGGAACGACTTGAAGAATTAGTACTCTTCTTCTTCTCACCAAATAACCGACTAGATGGAGGAGCAACAGGTTTAGCAGGATTAGTCAATTTAGTCCTTGTTGTCTATGAAGGTGCATGACCTGGGGATTTAGTGATGACCATCATTTCGCCATCATATAAATAATCATTATAATATTCCTTCCTGGTCAGCGGACGTCCTGCGTATGTGTTCTCAGTTGGCTTGGCATTGGTGAGTTCCTGTGTCAGATCGAGTTGATCAAAGCGGTCATAAGAGGTCTTGTCCAAGTCAGGGTTAGACCTTGATTGTGTGTTACCGTTAAAATCAAATGAATAATCTTTTAGATGGTAAAAATTCTTGCATCATATGCTCCTCCGTAGGATCTGTCACGGTAGTGGTGGAGGTGAAAGCAGTGGGAAATGGGTGGATGGGGGAAATTGTTGATCCAACGGTCATCTCAACAGTCGTTATCTCAGGTATATCAGTGGGGTAGGGCTCTTCTACCGCTTGACAGTTACGGCTGTTGATGGTTTTGTGGGTCACCTTAAAATATCGTGTTTCCTCAAAACTGTGTGTTGAAATGCTTCCAATGCGATGAAATTGATTTCTCGAGTCTCGCGATCTATAGTTGCCTTAGCCAAAGCTAAGAACAACTTTCCAAGAATGATTGGAGATCGGATGAACTCTCCTTGATGCTTAAAATCAATGATCGTGAAGTCCACCTTGAGCGGAGCACCTTAGAATGTAATGATGACAAAAATAGTTCCTTTTGACTATTTTATAGTTCCTCTCTTGATTTCCTAATGGGTCCAAGTTTGAGCTTGTCAAACACGGAGGTCGGAAGGATATTGATTGGTGAGTCATCATCGATTATGGCATGGATGAATGTGGTGTCTTTGATTTCACCGTCAAACCTAGGAAACCATTTCACTCTATGGCTCTTGGTCTTCCTCCTCGTCACCAAGGAGGTTGCCATTGACAATATGTGTCTTTCAGTCCTTGTTCTTTTCCTGCCCAACTTTTTCGACATTAATGTACTCATTTTTAAATCTTTCAAGATCGGGAAAGTGTTCAATAGCATGTATCAAATGAATTTCAAAAATCAATCTCTTATCAAGTGCTTCCCTCAGAGCAGGATCCAAATTCTTCAAATCCTCTCCGCTTTTAATTTTTATGGTTTTCTATTTTTTTCTTTTTTTTCTTTTGGTATTTTTGAGTTTTTTAAGTTTTTGGTCTTTTTGATGTGGTGTGGAGATTTAGTGCTTTCTACAGCTGAGGAGGGGCTTCGATGTGTCGAGTCAAAGTCATCCCTAAGGGATTAATATGCAGAGGTATCGCTGCCAAAGTTGTCCCTAAAGTGTACGGAGTTGTGGGTTTCTGGGTGTTCTCCGGGTTTTCAACTTGAGATACAAAATTTCATCGTCCATTCCATGAGTCAGGCGGAAATTCTCTCAACATATCCCGTAATTATATCAGCTCATCATCCTTTGAAAATTTCTCCTAAAACTTGTAGGCGAAGTTTGCTCCATGGGAGGATACTGTGGGAATCTGTAGGTCTCATACTCAGCTTCCCGTGAGTTAGGCATGCAATTATGGGTTGAGTAGAGTCCATTTCCATGGTCTTGATTGATCGGATCGTTATACTATGGAGTCAACATACAGGATTCGTGTGTGTCAATGGCATTAGTCCAATCCTCTGTATGTGTGGGTGGTTCAAAGAAGTGGTATTCGGGGTTGTCAATGTGGATTTGATCGTCACGGTTAATCCAATATGGAAGATCATGAGGTGATGGCCCTTCCATCTGATTTGTTTGGATTATCATGTTATGTCCTAAGGTCAAGTCAGGATGTGGATATGTGAAGTGTTGGCATGTCCCAACAATGTTGTGAGGAAAGAATGAAGTCGGTTTGGGTCGATATCTTTGCCAATCATTCGTCTCGGTGTTTTTTCTCTTTAAATGGTTCTTGGGTTCTGGAAACAAATCGGGAATAAGACGGGTCATCCCAATATGGGAGTGGTTCATGTAAGGAAGAAAATGAAGAAGTGGGGATATCTATTAGATGATAGACTTCATAATCAGGGTGGACCATGCTCATTCGTGGGTGAGAATCACTCGCTAATGGAGGAGGCTGCCTAGAAGAAAAGGATTCAGATGATCGTGATTTGGTCAAGGAGGAAGGAACTGAGAGGTACGAAGACCAATATCCTGACATCTTCAAAATAGATGGATGACGGAATAGTTCGTGGTTGAAAACGTGTAAGTGCACAAGATACAGACTCAAAGAGAGGAAACCTTAATTTTTTCAAGTGATAAATCAAGATCGGGAGAGTAATGGCACAGGTGTGAAGTTTTTGATATTCGATCTCGAATCATGCATACCAATGCAAACGCAATACAAACCTCAGGTTCACCAACTCACACAGTGGCGGTCGCAAGAATCCAGCCAATTATCTTGTCAATTTTAATTAGTGATAAAATCAATCTTGAATCTTTTAAGCGAGTTGTTAGGTGCTAGAAATTTTCCCAAAGACTGTCCCAAATTCATACGGCTAGTTGCATCCACTTTCAGCTAATATGGGTGTAAGTACGGATCGTAAAATGTCTACCCGTATTACTTAAGGATGGTACCAATCGCGTTGTCCTTTAACCGCCCACTCTGCTAAGGGAGACCGCAGTTCCCTCACTAATAAGTAGCTAGTCATTTTTAGAATCAGTATTCTAAATGAAGATTATGGAGCTCGGCTCCATCCTAGTGTGCGTCTCTCACTCACTCATAAAGATAAATGAATCCAAGTACGAGGATATTCTCGCGCAATAATTCTCGATTTTATGTTTAATTAAAGCCGTCCTTATTTAGCAGTCTCAATTTTATTTTAGGCAATGCATATCTACCGTCCAGTCTTAATTTCCTATAGTTCTTAAGTGACAAAATAAGAGAGAGAAATTGAGAAAAACAAATGCACGTGAGAAACAATGATGTATGTTCAGTTAGAAGACTTCTAGTGATTCCTCGCAATCTCCATGTGTGATGCAATACAAGAATTGAAATTATTCTATACAAGATGCAAGCCGACAAAACCGCACCTAGTAGAAAGTTCTATTAGCGGGGAAGAAATTGATTTGAATTTTGACTAGGTTGAATGATTTAAAAGTATGTCTCAATTAAGTGCAATATGGTCCTAAGTTCTACGAGCACGAGAAAAATAATCATAGTAGCCTTAATAGCCATTAGTGCAAGTATAACCTACGAACCACTAAAGTCAGACCCCAACCTCACTGGAGAGTGAAACAGACCACGACACACCGCAGAGAAAAAGTTCAAGTCTTGTTTACAGACGTGAGATTCCAAACGGAAACCACTATAAATAGGCCATTATTTACAAATAATAAAAATGTTGAAAATAAATCCTAGACTCTACGCTCTCTCACGATTCGACTCGATCTTAATTTTATGCGACTTTTCGACAGGCTGTAAAGATGTGCCAGTTTCTGAAAAACCGCTCCAAGTACGTTGGGTACCTCGCACAAAAATAAGAGAGAAAATGTAAGAGAGTTGACACAAAAATAAATCCAAAATAAAAGACAGAAAATAAATGTTGAAAAAGAATAAATGCTGTAAAATAAAAAAATGGAAATTTTACAATGAAGGCTTGGGGTTCAGACTACCCAAGTGTATGGAAAACCTAACATTAAATTTTCTAGATATAAAATCTAAGTTGTTTTCCTCCCCGGCAACGACGCCATCTGACGAATTGCTAATTACCCACGTTAGTCTATCGTTTTTATGATGTAGTCGGGTAATTGGAATCAATAAAAAATATAACCACAAATTAATTATTTAATTAACGTGAAGTATTTTTTTGTTTATTAGCCTGGGAAAGCCCCAATGTCGAACTCAAGGAGGCATAGGAACAACCTAAGTTTAAGCCTAACAAAATTTATGTTTGGTTTTCAAGGCAATTTTTTTGGTATTTTTAATGAAATGTTTGAATGCAAATACAAATGTAGCCAATTTTGAGGAGTGGAATGTGATTTTCAAGTAAACAGAGTCCAAAAATTATGAAATTTGGTCGGAGTGTAAAATAGATGAAATGAATGCACTGTAATTTTTTTGGAATTTTCTAATACAATATGAATATTTAATGAATTAAATTGTGCATACGGTGTAAATCAAAAAATTATCTGAGATATATAACTACACCGTCTATCCAAGAAAAAACCTAAATCCTAAAAATGTGGAGTTTCGTATTTATTAAACATTAATTACTAAATTCACAAAATGATTTTTACAGAACAAGTGATTATGCAAATGCAATTCTTTTTAGTACAATGTAATATACAATTAATTCTATAATCATTGAATTTTTGATAATTTTCTGAGCATGGGTTAATTTCATATGAATTTCTAAGCATATATTGAGAAAATATGCAAATTTCCATAAAATTAATTATTAAAAATTAACCACAAAGCATAAAAATATAACAAACATGCCACAATGTAAAGAATTAATCGTACAACAAAAGTGTTATTTTTGAATAATAAAATGATGCAAAAATGAGTTTCAAAATACATATGAAAGTAAGGCCTTATTTGTAAAGTTGTAAAATAAAATGAAATAAAACTGTAGAAGAGGGACCTAGAAGTGATTACTGACCCCGATGGGGGGTTGCAAAATGTCTAGGGGCGGCACGTGCATGGCACGTGCCCCTTGGTGGCTGGACTTCCTTGGAAAAAGGGTGGAAGTATAGGACCCCTTTTGCAAATCGTATCCCCCCCGCACGTACACGGTACGTGGAAGGGCCTCGGGCCTCACTCCCGGTGGCTTGCGGGTGGCTGGCAGAGGAGCAACAAGCACTTTGAGGCCCTAGTGTTGGCAAGGTGTGGTGGTGAGGTCGAGCTGGAGGGTGTTCGTTGGCGGGTGCCCCACCATGCACGGGCGATCCTAGAGTCGAAGGCAATGGAGTCCTCGATGTGAATGCGATGGAGGGCGGTGGAGAAGGCTCGATGGTAGCCGGAGGTGCGAAGGCGTACGACGAATCCCTTGCTAGTTGTCGGAGACGATGAACAGTGCGTGGCGGAGTGGGGCTCGACAGCTTGAAGCCGGAGCCAGAAGAGTAGCTCGCCTTAGCGATATGGCAGCATTGCAATGGTAGATATACCCATAGGACCTCGCCAAAGAAGGAGGAGGGTCGGGCTGTCACCATTGGTCCTCTCTGCTTTTGGGTTCTGTCGATGGATGAATCGAGCAAGGTGCAACGGTGAGGTTTTTATAGGGATGGAGGTGGCGGTCGATTTGGGAAGGTGGGGGTTTGATTGGCCGGAGATAGGATATGATGGGATATGGCTAGTGGCAATGGTCGTATTTAGATGGAGATCGGTGATGAAGGTAGCGAGATCGAGGGAGGCAGTGCGGTTGGATTTGGAAGGCGGTGGCAGATCGAGAGGAGATACTGAAGGATATGGGATAATCCTCAAGCGCATCATGGAAGCATGAGCATCGTATCGAATATGACGAGGAACGACTAGTCGGACTAGTTGTTCTATGCAGCGGAAATTAAAAAATTTTTATGTGATGAAACCACAAGATCCAAGAACACTTCTCAAATCGTTTCGTCTAAACCACAAACAAGTAATAGGATTACCTCTTGAAGCATGGTTGTGATCGAGTCTCTAAACGAAGAGACCTCCTGTCTTAAGTCCGATCCGACAGAGGAGATGCTTGCGAGCGCAGGGATGAATCACGTGCTTCTCGTAATCCATGTTGATGATCCAAGCGGTGAATCTCCTGATCTCGACACATGAAATCCGACGTCTTCTTCACGAGCGAGGCGCACCAAAGGAGATGGAGATCCACGAGCAAACGATCGGGCAACATAACGACGATGCTGCGGTGATGGAGACTCTCTTTGGGGCATCCATGGTGGACGGCCATGAGAGAAGAAGAGAGAGGGCTGACGTGTAGAGAGAAAGAGAGAGAGACTTATGTTCTCTTGTGTGTCAAGAAGAGCAAAGGGGTGCCTCTTCTTTTATAATATTTTGGGATCCATGGATCTCAATCCATGGACAACACAAATCCAATGGCTCTCATTGATTGTGTTTCTTTTAATGGTCAAGATTTGTGTTGATAAAAACCAACAACAATTAATTTAATAAAATCAAATATATATATTGAATATAATTTGATTTATATTAAATCAATCTTCATTGGAGAAATAGAAAGGAGACAAGCCTCCTTCCATAATAGGGAAGGACGGCTACCATATTCCATAGTGGGATTGTAGCCATCCACCCTCTATATGAGGAAGGTGGCTCTCCTTTCTATATTACATGAGATTACATTATCTCATGATTATTTCCAATATTTGCAACAACTTTTGTTGCAAATTATTTCTCAAAAATAAATCCAATTTATTTTGTGAACATTGCAATCTTGCCATTAGAAATTTGTGAATCACATTCACAACCCAAAATAAAATGTAAATTTCATTTTTAATTTAATGTCCAATGTGAATCCAATTCACATCAACATTTAATTAATAAATGTAAATTACAAATTCACATCAACATTTAATTAATAAATGTAAGTTACAAATAGCTCTCTCTTATATATTATAAATCGCATTTATAATATATATGATTAATATGGATAGTACTATCCACATTATTCATATCCATGATAATTAAATCACATTTAATCATCTTGGATCTCTATTCTCATGTGCCCAAATAATGTGAATCAAATTCATATTGTTTACATCTTTGATAATTAAATCACATTTATTTATCTATGGTAACTCTCCTTATAATATGAATCAATTTCATATTATTCATGATAATTAAATCACATTTAATTATCCATTTTGTCAATGCTTGGACACATATATCAACAATGAAATTATCATGAACTCTTTCAAGGATAATACGCTTTCTCCGTGGATGATGAATCTCGTATTCATCATGCTAAAATTATTCATTTAGGCTCTGTTCCCCATCATCCTCTTGTAATTAAACGTTAATAGAGCATTATTAGCCATCATGCATGTGTAAATAATATCTGCATTTCATCATGCATAAATTGCATTAAAAATCCCAAGTGTAAATTAGCCCAAAAAGCCGCTAACTTCTCACATTTTTAGTTAATTCATCCTAACTCCGATTGATCCAAAATCACCTCCATTGTGTAGATATTACTAACCTTATTTAAAAAAATACAAAAAAATACTAACTCTAATAAGTGTCAAATAATCCCAAAGTCAAATTTCACATCCGACAGACTAAAATGAGCATATTTCCCACATACAGTGTCCGATTTTGGTCTACTCACTTTTAAAGTACTCCATTTTCAAATACCTTCAAAACAAGACCAATTTCATAAAATTCGGAGCTCATATGTGAAAGTTGGGTTTTGGGCCTCTTTTGCGCATTTTAACTTTTTGCCAATTTTGACCTGAGTTTTTATGTCCATAATTAACCCGTTTAATTTTATTTCTTCTTCATTTGTGTTCTTTGATGAAAGTTTTATTAAGCGATGTAAAAATCCAAATCCAGATCAAAACTGAAATCAAAGAAACTGACCGAGTCCAAGTGTCCGTTGTCTGACTGTTTAAAAATTGTGTGTTTCTTACTTTCATTTTATTTTCATATTTTCTTATCTATTAAAAATCCAAAAAAATAGATTAGTATGTAAATATTTTTCTTGTATTTTATCGTATTTTTCTATAATTTGTATCCCCTCTAAAACCACCAAAAAATACAAAACCCCAAAAAGTCGATTTTCTGTACACATGGAGAGCCACCAAAAATACCACTTCGCACAGGTGACCTCTTTTGCTCCCGGGTCCTTCATTAAAGTTGTAGATCTCGACAAAACACACAACTTTCGTGAAGAATGTTTTTCGATCCGAGGTCTCCTGCTACTTCTTTTCTATTTTTCTTTGCTTTTAAATTTCAAAATTTTTTTGGGGAGCCATGTGGCAGCCCCTGGGCGTGCCACGTGGCACCCCACTTTCTTCACTCCACCTCCCCCTCCCAGGTCACGTGCCCAGCACGTGACCCACCTTCTTCCTCCTCCAACAAACGACTCCCCTTCCCGCGACCTTTCCCTCTCCCCCTTGTAACCGCCACCGCCATGCGCGGCCATAACCACCACCACCTCGCCGGCCGTTACTCCGCCCCCTCTCGCAACGGTCGTGACCAGCTCCCTATAAAGACGCCCCCTCGCCGGCTCCAAAACCCATCCGCCCTTCTCCACGATCGCCGGTGACAGCGGCGTACTCCTAGTGGCGCGATCCAGCCGTCGCACGGCTGCAGCAAGCACCCAAGCTTGCCTGAGCTCGTGCTTTTGCCAAGCACTTGGGCAACGATCGAGGGCGGTTCATCCTCCTCTTCCCAGGCTCTTCCTCCGCCTCCATTTTTTGTTGAAAAATCCTTGCAGGTACACAGAGCCACCGGCCCCCGCCCGAAGTCCCAGGAGCACCGTCTCCCTCAGCCGCTCGCCCCCCTGCAACGCACGACCAGACCGAACAACCCCGAGCCCCTCCGCGTGACCGTGCGGCGACTCCGCCTTCACCTCCCTACACCGCCCCTCGCGCTGTTTGTCGGCCGAGGAGCAGCGCCGCCACCTCTTCGTCCAGTCCGCAGCCGACCTCCGGTCTTTCGACCACCCCTCCGGCCACCGCCCGCGCGGAGGCACCACCTTCGCGCCTCCGCCTCAGCCTCCGCGCGCTGAGCACCACCTCCGCGCCTCACAGTCGCCGTTGGATCGGGCGAAGCCCTTGATCCAACAGCTGATGGGCTGCCACGTGGAGGGCCCCCGAGCCAGCCTCCAAGCCTCAAGGCTCGGCCGCCCGAGCCTCGCGCCCCCTCACCGAGCCCTTGGTTCGGGCTCCGAACCTCAGGTCCAAGCCCGAACCTCAGGCTCGGTCGCCCGAACCTCCAGCCCCGGGCCCGAACCATAGGCTCGGCCACCCCGAGCCTCCTGCTTCCCTTCCGAGCCTTGGGCGCACGTGCTCCGCACGTGCGCATTGGGTAAATTGCTAGAAGGCCCCTGGCACTTTTAGAAATTGCAAAAATACCCCCGCCAGGGGTAAATTTCAGAAAGGCCCTTCAACTTTTTTATTAATTACAGATAAGTCCTACCAGGGACCTCTTTGCAAAGAAAACTTTATTTTATTTACATTTTAGTCCCTGAAACTTCATTTTATCATATCTTTGTCATATGGACTCCGATTTTAGCATATAATATGTCGTTTCGAAGCTAATTCTGTGCTCTAACATTTAGCATAATTTGTGATCAGATCAGAGGGCATTTATTGAGAATTATTATTTGAGGATATCTGTTGACATTTGCGGGCGCTTTTGACATATCTATGCCACATTTTTCTTGAAAAATTTGACGACTTATTTTGCAGGGCTTTGATTTATGCAATAATGAAATTAATTTCAGATCTGAGGACTAAATTTTGCAGGGGTTAAATCAAGGAGATTTACTAGGCTTATTATCTTGTGAAGTGCAAACATTTTTTGAGAAGAATTTTGGAGATAAAATCATTGCAGGATTAATCTGATAGCCTATACTTGCATCAGGGATTAATTTGATACATCCCACTGGATTTGATATTATTTGACCTGTGATTTCATTTCACGGTTATTGATTAATCTTATTTGGATTAAACATCACTAAATCGCAGATCCGGTGCTTCATTTTCCCTGTATATTTCTTCGCATTTGCATCTCATTGCATTGTACATTTTATCAACACAAGAATTAATCGAGCATTAAGTTAGTTATTTAATTTGATTCAAAACCACGCAACTAAGAATCACTGTTCCCTGAGTTCGACCTTGGTAGACTTGCCAAGTAAAAATACTCCACAACATTCATAAATTATGGTTTTTGATCGACCGAAATCCGCCTCCTATACTACAATTATCGACTATTAAAGAGGTAGATTTCGCGCTCATCAAATGGCGCCGTTGCCGGGGAACGACGATTTTTTAGGGTTTTAAATCATTTTTTGTGATTAATTTTTGTAAGATTAATTTTTGTATAATTTTTTTCTTCTTTATTTTATTTTGTATTTCTCTCTTACTTCTGCTACTAACCGCAAATTCTCTCTTCGCAGACTTTTGGGAGCTGAATTTTGATATTCATCAAGGATCTGCAAGGAAGATTGAATTTTGATTTTTGTGAGAGAGATCTTAGTATAGGTTTAAATTTCTGCATTATTCACAGGGTTCCTCTCTCCTTGTACCCTGTCAATTTGTAATATTCAGGACCGGACTCTCTATGGCTTGACGTAGAATTTAGGGGCACATATGCTAGATTAGAATTATTTGATTGTGCTCGTAATTCTTAGGCCACACATTCACTAACTATACACACTATAGATCGTTCAACATTAGCCAAATTTTTAAATCAATTCTTCCCGCTAATAGAACTATCTGTTTAGGGTGTTTTCCATCTGTACATACCATTTAGTATAATTTAAATTCCTTGTCTTGCATCCCGCATGAAGAACGCGGAGGCTGATACAATGATACACTGATAAATATTTCACATTATCAGACATCTCTACATGACACACTGATACAAACCCTAGGAGAGTCACCTAAGGGATTGACTGTTGGACAAACTTCGGATTCTCACCATCTTATTACTGCTCCTAGGAAAAAGCAACATTTTGGAGCTTATGAAGAATTGGACCATATTATTGAGGACCGTCATGATTATCTGAGTGGACCAATCTTCGAGTCGGCAGTAATTCATGAGATACTGAACCATATAAGGAACCGACTCCGAAAACATCCGATGTCACCAAAAATCACGATCATCCGAAAGTGACATCAACACCCCCAGCCATAAACCACAAGATCCGCAGGAACAATCTCCCTCGACCGAAGCAGTGCATGACCCTTCAAGAATTGGTCGACTTTTACGGGGATTCATCTGATGAGGAACTCACAAATGCCACATCGGTTACTCAAGACAGGGAGATGAAGATTGTCCAACTTCCTCCCAATACTTCTCAAGGAAACAAACCAACTAAGAAAGTCACCTTTGACCTTAGACATCAGGTGATTTCTGACGAGTCCTCGTCCGATCATGATGTGGTTCATCAGATAAGTGCAATAGGTACAGCTCTGATCCAAGGGCACTTACCTCTGATCGACAAAAGTTGGAGATCCTCTGCAGACGACTACTATTCTCCTGAGGACGACTCCGACGATGGCTGGTCTTCTTCATCGGCCCCCTCTTCATCACACTCCACATCTCCATACTATCTCCCTCCACACTCCCGCAAGAAGGTCCGTCGCAAACCTCCTTGATCTTGTACATCCGCAAATCTACCCGGTTCCCCATCTGTAATTATCCGATTATACTTAGTCTGACTTGAGCCTAAGTATAGGGGGACCGCAATCATTGTTTATACATCACTTCTCTTCTTTGATTTTTTATTTTTTATTTTTTTCCTTCTATACTTCGTACGAGCTATGTCTACATTTCACTTTGTACCGTGAGGACATAGCACAAGCTAAGTATAGGGGGTGTGTTTGTATATATTTTTATCTACTTTATCCATAGCTCGTGCTTTAATCGTTTCTATCTAACATCGGGGATGGATACAAGTAGTGTGTATATTACCTGTTTTTCAAAAAAAACAACAACAAAAACAACAAAAAAACCCAAAAAAAAACTTTTTGCATTAAAAAACAATCATCTCTCATGGTCTTGCATTTCATCAAGCATTTCATGCATTCCTTGGTCGATATATTCCTGACACATTCACCATCACTCAAGGCTTGAGGATTTTTTAGGACACTTGATTTCTGAGATCTTGAGATTCTGAGTTAGCCTGCCTTAGTCATTAGGGTTTTAGAACTTAATAATCCACACTTCCCTAGTTTGAAAGATTTGAGCGCTATATTGCACTCTTCATCTCTGTCTTCAAAAAGAATATGATCAGCACAATCACTCCCACCAACTGCATAAGTGATGAGATGAGTTGAGTTATCACTTGAGGAACTAGGACCATAGATTTAAGTTTAGACCCGATCTAATGATATTCGAGGATGGGATAAAGTTAATGAAGGCTTTAGAAAACCTGAATGTTAGCAAAAACCCTAGCTAGTATGTGAACAAGATTCATATGCTATCTCTTTGATATTTACCTATGTGCCAGGGTGTGATGAAATTTAAAGGAATTTGTTGATCAGGGTGTGCCAATCTTTGGTAAAAGCAGTGGAGCTAGCCAACAAAAGAAAGAAAGAAAAGAAAAGGAAAAGAAATGTCAAAGAAAAGCTCTATCATCCAAAGTCAAATTCCAAATGAGCTTCCACCAATGGCGAGCGCTCCCAAACATTTTCAAAGTGTCCACTTGGACCAAGCGCTAATTAGGACCAAGGAGTCGGGCTGACACCATAAAAGGGCTCTGCATCGTAAGCGATACAAGTCTGGGTGTCGAAGGTATCTTAGATACTCAAAAGAGACACACCCCGGTGTACTCCCAGAAAAACTAGTGCAGACGACTCCAAATTCTCTTGACGGACACATTGATCAACAAAATAAAATATACTTGTGTTGAATAATAAGGCACTCGAGAGGCACCTTGTTCCAATGTGAGGGAGAGAAAATTAGACACAATCCTATGCCCTCCATCATCTGGCCGTCCATCTACACTTTCAAGTCTGACAAACTAATGAGACGGTTGACTGAAGCAAGAATAGACTTACTCTCTAGTGTTGAGGATTAGGTCTAGAGGAGGATCTTTGGGACTGGAACTTTGAGTGATGCCCCGACTCGACTCTCATGAAATGCAGTACACTTAAAATCATATCCTTATATTATATGTACAAACAGAGAGTCTGAAAATTAGAGAAGTTGGATTCCTTTTGATTAAAGCTTGGGTGAGCTCAGAATTTTAGGATCACTCAAATTAAGGGTCTTCTCTGAATTAAGCCTTGAAAATTCACTTACACAGTCAGGGATGTAATCAACTAAGTCATTCATTCATGCTCGGGGACGAGCATGGTCTAAGTATAGGGGTATGATGAATCTCGTATTCATCATGCTAAAATTGGTCATTTAGGCTCTATTCCCCATCATCCTCTTGTAATTAATCGTTAATAGAGCATTATTAGCCATCATGCATGTGTAAATAATATCAGCATTTCATCATGCATAAATTGCATTAAAAATCCCAAGTGTAAATTAGCCCAAAAAGCCGCTAACTTCTCACATTTTTAATTAATTCATCCTAATTCCGATTGATCCAAAACCACTCCATTGTGTAGATATTACTAACCTTATTAAATAAAAAAATACAAAAAAAATTACTAACCCTAATAAGTGTCAAATAATCCCAAAGTCAAATTTCACATCCGACAGACTAAAATGAGCATATCTCCCACATACAGTGTCCGATTTTGGTCTACTCACTTTTAAAGTACTCCGTTTTCAAATACCTTCAAAACAAGACCAATTTCATAAAATTCGGAACTCATATGTGAAAGTTGGGTTTTGGGCCTCTTTTGCGCATTTTAACTTTTTGCCAATTTTGACCTGAGTTTTTATGTCCATAATTTACCCGTTTAATTTTATTTCTTCTTCATTTGTGTTCTTTGATGAAAGTTTTATTAAGCGACGTAAAAATCCAAATCCAGATCAAAACTGAAATCAAAGAAACTGACCAAGTCCAAGTGTCCGTTGTCTGTCTGTTTAAAAATTGTGTGTTTCTTACTTTCATTTTATTTTCCTATTTTCTTATCTATTAAAAATCCAAAAAAAATATTAGTATGTAAATATTTTCTTGTATTTTATCGTATTTTTCTATAATTTTTATCCCCTCTAAAACCACCAAAAAATACAAAACCCCAAAAAGTTGGTTTTCTATACACATGGAGAGCCACCAAAAATACCACTTCGCACAGGGGACCTCTTTTGCTCCTGGGTCCTTATGAAAGTTGTAGATCTCGACAAGACGAACAACCTTCGTGAAGAAAATTTTTCGATCCAAGTCTCTTGCTACTTCTTTTCTATTTTTCTTTGCTTTTAAATTTTGAAATTTTTTTGGGGTGCCACGTGGCAGCCCCTGGGCGTGCCACGTGGCACCCCACTTTCTTCACTCCACCTCCCCCCTCCTAGGTCACGTGCCCAGCACATGACCCACCTTCTTCCTCCTCCAACAAATGGCTCCCCTTCCCGCGACCTTTCCCTCTCCCCCTTGTAACCGTCGCCGCCATGCGCGGCCATAACCACCACCACCTCGTTGGCCGTTACTCTGCCCCCTCTCGCAACGGCTGTGACCATCTCCCTATAAAGACGCCCCCTCGCCGGCTCCAAAACCCATCCGCCCTTCTCCACGGTCGCCGGTGACAGCGGCGTACTCCTGGTGGCGCGATCCAGCCGTCGCACGGCTGCAGCAAGCACCCAAGCTTGCCTGAGCTCGTGCTTTTGCCATGCACTTGGGCAACGATCGAGGGCGGTTCATCCTCCTCTTCCCAGGCTCTTCCTCCGCCTCCATTTTTTGTTGAAAAACCCTTGCAGGTACACAGAGCCGCCGGCCCCCGCCCGAAGTCCCAGGAGCACCGCCTCCCTCAGCCTCTCGCCCCCCTGCATCACACGACCACGACCGAACAACCCCGAGCCCCTCCGCGTGACCGTGCGGCGACTCCGCCTTCACCTCCCTGCGCCGCCCCTCGCGTCGTGTGTCGGCAGAGGAGCAGCGCCGCCGCCTCTTCGTCCAGTCCGCAGCCGGCCTCCGGTCTTTCGACCACCCCTCCGGCCACCGCCTGTGCGGAGGCACCACCTCCGCGCCTCCGCCTCAGCCTCCGCGCGCTGAGCACCACCTCCGCGCCTCACAGTCGCCGTTGGATCGGGCGAAGCCCTTGATCCAGCGGCTGCTGGGCTGCCACGTGGAGGGCCCCCGAGCCAGCCTCCAAGCCTCAAGGCTCGGCCGCTCGAGCCTCGCGCCCCCTCACCGAGCCCTTGGTTCGGGCTCTGAACCTCAGGTGCGCATCCGAGCCTTGGGCGCACGTGCTCCACACGTGCGCATTGGGTAAATTGCGAGAAGGCTCCTGACACTTTTAGAAATTGCAAAAATCCCCCCGCCAGGGGTTAAATTTCAGAAAGGCCCCTCAACTTTTTATTAATTATAGATAAGTCCTCCCAGGGACCTCTTTGTAAAGAAAACTTTATTTTATTTACATTTTAGTCCCTAAAACTTCATTTTATCATCTCTTTGTCATATGGACTCCGATTTTAGCATATAATATGTCATTTCGAAGCTAATTCCGTGCTCTACCATTTAGCATAATTTGTGATCAGATCTGAGGTCATTTATTGAGAATTATTATTTGAGGATATCTGTTGACATTTGTGGGTGCTTTTGACATATCTATGCCACATTTTTCTTGAAAAATTTGACGACTTATTTTGCAGGGCTTTGATTTATGCAATAATGAAATTAATTTCAGATCTGAGGACTAAATTTTGCAGGGGTTAAATCAAGGAGATTTACTAGGCTTATTATCTTGTGAACTGCAAACATTTCTTGAGATGAATTTTGGAGATAAAATCATTGCAGGATTAATCTGATAGCCTATACTTGCATCAGGGATTAATTTGATACATCCCACTGGATTTGATATTATTTGACCTGTGATTTCATTTCGCGGTTATTGATTAATCTTATTTGGATTAAACATCACTAAATCGCAGATCCGGTGCTTCATTTTCCCTGTATATTTCTTCGCATTTGCATTTTATTGCATTGTACATTTTATCAACACAAGAATTAATCGAGCATTAAGTTAGTTATTTAATTTGATTCAAAACCATGCAACTAAGAATCATTGTTCCCTGAGTTCGACCTTGGTAGACTTGCCAAGTAAAAATACTCCACAACATTCATAGATTGTGGTTTTTGATCAACTGAAATCCGCCTCCTATACTACAATTATCGACTATTAAAGAGGTGGATTTCACGCTCATCAGTGGATACTTGGAGATAAGGACGGGGTGATTGTATTGTTCCACGTATAGTGACTTGGATATTGAGATCACATCTCAAATCCAGATCTAGGGCCTCCCATAGATGCCTGATTAAATCAAGACCGTAAATCTAATCTTCTCATTGCATCTGAATCACATTCAGATCAATGTCCAATATTTGGACTAAGATCAGATTACTTCTCTACTGAGAGGAGTCACTAAAATCCAGACCCGTTTCATCAAGCCCTAGGAATAGAAGCGTCATGGTTATACAATCGTTTATGATCACATCACCCTCAGGTATTCCCAATACCTGTTCATCCTGCATACTGGAAGATCCAGAATAATCTCGAAGTATAAGATTAATTTTACATTGTCTACTTCAGGGATTTATCATTAAGTTTCTCATTTGACTATTGGGAGTTGGTATCGATCATATACTTTCCAAAAGCATATATCATACCCAGGTGTTGATCATATACTTTCCAAAAGTATATATCAAACCTACAAATTCAGTCAAGCATCCAAAGCGAGACGACCGTGCACGGAATTTGATTCTTTCCAATATCTTATGAGTGAGCTCATGTCTTCCGGTTCAGTAATGAACCTGTATGATCCCTTTGAGAGATCGTATTACTCATATGCCCTTATATGAATACCAGCGCGCCGGTGTATAGACCTTGATTAGGTCATCAACCTATTGGTCTGCCAAATGTACATACTCAGACATATAGTAACACTTCTGTCTCTGGTCAGAGGATGCGTCCCTATATCATGACAGCATGTGATATAGGACTTTGGTTATCTCGGTCTCGTTAAGTCAACTCTTTGACCTAACTAATATGATACCTCCGAATCTCTATTCCTATGCAGAGGACCTGCATCAAGAGGTCGGTCAGATATCAGCCTAACTGAGAAAGGATTGTCATTTCCTACTCAGACTGGAGATCATCTCTTAACAATCATTTGATGGTGCTTGATGAGTCCTCAATCTAACTCTTTAGATGTTCATCTAAGCACCATCCTCTATGATTCAATATTTGAATCAATAGCTGTATGTTCATCAAGATGGCCATGGTACATAACCCTAATTGTACTAAGGGATCTATTATGCAAATTATGTATTCTTCATTTCAGATTAGGAAATGATATTCGCAATAACATTTATTGCATAATAACTCGCTGTGGACTCGCATGTCCAACAGATACACAAGTGGAAGCACTGATCAGGAAAGGGGCAAGATGAATGGGAGGATGGAGAAGAGTAATGGTCGTCCGATCGGATGAGATTGGACGGCCACGATCGCGTCACATGGAATTTTTTATTTTTATTATTGTATATGTTTATTATATTTTTATTATATTTTACTTTTTAAAAAATAAAAAAATCAAAATAAAAAGGTCAAAATGGGTGACACGTGGCGGCTCCAGGAGCTGCCACGTGTCACTCTCAGAAAAATCGCAAAATAAAAAGAAAAGAAAAATCGAAAAGAAATTGCAAGCGACCTCAGATCGAAAAATTTTCTCCACGAAAGTTGCTCGTCTCGATGAGATCTATAACTTTTATGAAGCGATGAAAATCAAAATAAGTCATTTGCATAAAGTGATATTTTTGGTGGCACTCTATGTACATGGAATACCTTGATTTTTGGATTTATAATTTTTTATCATTTTAAAATAAGACAAAAATAGGAAAAATAATATGATAAAATAAAATATAAATATTTACATCTTACTCTAATTTTTTTGAATTTTAATAATTAAGAAAATAAGAAAATAAATTATAGAGGACTTATTATACAATCTATTAGTGAGGACTCAAACTCGGTCAGTTTCTTTATTAGGTTTGGATTTTTACGTATTTTAATAAAACTTTTATCAAAGAAAATAAATGAAAAAGAAATAAAATAAAAAGAGTTAATTGTGTACATAAAAAAATAGGTTAAAAACGGGTAAAATACATAATGTACAAAAGAGGTCCAAAATCCAACTTTCACATATGAGCTTTGTTTTACATGAACTTGTTCTTGTTTTGAAAGTAATTGAATATACATTAGTTCAAAATGAGTAGGATTGAATCAGACAATGTGTGAAGAAGATATCAGTATTTTAATCCAACAGATGTGAAATTAGGGTTTGGATTTATTTGTCAATTATTTCTGTTAGTGATTTTTTTTGTATTTTTTATTTATTCTTGTTAGTGATATGTAAATAACAGGGTATTTTTAGTAATTTGGAGTTAGCATGAATTAATTAAAAATCAAGGAAGTTAGCTAGTTTATAGGTCTAATGTGCTTAGATTTCTTGGCTTCTTATTTTATGCAGTGATGAATGATAAAATGTGATTCTTATTTACACATGCATGAATGTTAATAATGTAATATAGGTGATGAAATGCTAATGAATTTTGGGAATCTGAGCTTAATTAATGTCTTTTAGAGTGATGAATCACATATTCATCAAGCATCTGATCACATGACATAAAGATCTAAGATGTTTCACAAGTATAAACTTGCCTTGGGATGAGAACGTGTTAACTTGATTGATGGATCCTCCGTCATTATGGCCAGCAAAGGAAGCATATCTATCATCGATTTTATCCTGAAGAATGCTCTTCATGTTCATGATTTTCTTATCAATTTATTATCTGATTATAGCATTGCTAAGGACCTATACTGTCGTCTATTTTTTATGAAATACTTGTGTGCTACAAGACTTGGGGATTGGGAAGCATATTGGGATTGGTTTGATAGTTGATGGACTTCATCGCCTTCCTGCTCAGATCATGTTAGCTTGGGTTGTTGTTGCAACTCATACCATACATAAAGATGTTAGTGAATTGAAAAAATGGCATGATCGTCTTGATCATCCCGGTTATTCCACTCTTTCTATTTTATTTCCAAGCTTATGCAATAAAGTAGAACATGGTTTTTTCTCTTGTGAAGTGGGTCAGCTGTCAAAGCACACAATAATAATTTACCTTATTTCGAATAGTAGAAGTACTACTCCTTTTCAATTGGTTCATTTTGATGTTTAGGGACCATCAAGTGTGATGAGTTTAGGAGGTCACAAATATTTTATTACTTTCATTGACAAATTCTCTCATTATACATGTGTGTACTTGATGAAAATTCGAAGTAAAGTTTCCTAAAATTGTTCGAGAGTTTGTCATAATGATTGAAAATCAGCATAATATCAGGGTCAAAACCTTACATACGGATAATGTTAAGAAGTATTTAGAAATATCTCTTCAGTTTTTTCTTCGAGAAAAAAGGATTTTGCATGGCGCTTCGTGCAACTATACTCCTCAGCAAAATGGTGTGGCTGAGAGAAAAAAATCGATCGTTATTGGAAGTCACTCGTTCTCTTCTCTTTCCAAATCATGTTCTTATGATTTTTCGGGAGGTGGGGGGGTGGGGAGGGGGGAGGTTGTGCTTACTTCTACTTACCTGATTAACAAACGACCTTCTATTGCTATTAGATTGAAGGCCCCTTTCTCTGTTTTACATTCTGATAAAACTCCCTTTCCTCTTGCTCCTCGTGTGTCTGGTTGTGTTTGTTTTGTACACAATTCTGGTCATGTAAGAAGGAAATTGGATCTCATCCATAAAATATGTTTTTCTTGGCTATTCTAGTACCCAGAAAGGGTACAAATGTTATGATCCAATGTCAAGAAAATTATGTGTGAGTAAAGATGTTACTTTTCATGAAGTGAATTGTACTATGGGGCATCTCTTCCTCATGGGGAGTCCACAGAGAATAGTGGCAATATTTATTATTTGGATGACTTTCTGAACTCACACGATGACCATGAGGATCCAACTATTGATACTTACCACAATGCTAGTGACAGCCTTCCTGACGACATGAATGGAGGAAGAGAGATCTTGGACGATAGTAAGGATCATGAGGAAAATATACTACCAAATCAACATCTCAATCAGCCCCCAGATGTTCCAAGTTTCGACAACTCTGTAAGTGATTCTTCTTCTACTGATATTCAAATTGTTGACACCAATGTTGTTCTTAATGAATTGAATGAGGATGGTGAAAATTTTGATGATAATCTCTATGGGAAGGGCAGCATGGTCAATAAAGCCTTCTACTCGTTATCCTGTGGAAGGTTTTGTCTCCTACTCTAAGGTGAGTTCAAGTTACAAAAGCTTTATTACTCTTATGGATTCTTATGGTCTTCCTAAGAATGTGACTGAAACAAAAAATGATCCAAATTGGGTATGTACGGATGGATGAGGAAATGGCGGCTCTGAAAAAATGACACTTGGGATGTTGTAGACATTCCAAAAGGAGCTCATCTGGTTGGTTCGTAGTGGGTCCTCACGATCAAGTATAGCTCTGCTGGAAAAGTGGTAGATTCAAAGAATGGTTAGTTGCAAGAGGGTACAACCAGGAATATGGGATAGACTATCTTGAGACTTTTGTACCTGTGGCCAAAATGAATACTGTACATGTTGTGATATGTCTCGTTGTACAGTTCTTGTGGGAAATATATCAGTTGGATGCTAAAAATGCATTCCTAAATGAAAATCTCAAAGAGGAGGTCGACATGAAGATGCCACCCGAGTACGGAATACTAAGTGTTGCAGACTAAAATTTACGATGTATGGTCTAAAACAATCGCCTAGGGTTTAGTTTGAACGTCTCAGGGTGGTGATGAATGCTCATGGCTACCATCAAGCTAATGGAGATCATACCCTCTTCATTAAGAGGCGATGTGACAAAAGGTCCATTCTCTTGGTTTATGTGGATTCTGACCGGTGATGATGATGCTGAAATACTTAACACTAAAAGAGTTTTAGCTATAGAATTTGAACTCAAGGACCGTGGTAAGTTGAAGTATTTCTTTGGTATTGAGATGGTCCCCTCCCCAACTCAAGGACCGTGGTAAGTTGAAGTACTTCTTTGGTATTGAGATGGCCCTCTCCCCTAAAGGTATGTGTTTAATTTAACATAATTATAATTTGAATCTACTTCATGACTTTAGTATGCTTGGCTGCAAGCCAATCTCTACTCCTACATATGCTAGCCATAAACTTAGCAAAGCAGATGGTGAACTTCTCAATGAATCTACCAAGGGCAGGTACCAAAAATGGTTAGAAAATTAATCTATCTCACCTTATGACATCACCTATGTTGTTAATGTGGTTAGTCTATTCATGCATACTCCGACCACAATTCATATGACTGATGTCAATAGGATTTTATGTTACATTAAGAAATCTCATGGTAAAGGACTTTTGTTTAGAAAACAAGGTATTGTGAGCATTGAGGGCTACATTGATGCAGATTGGGCTGGGTCTATTGATGATAGGCAGTCAGCATCAGGATATGCTATTTATCGATGTGGTAACTTGGTCATCTGGCGAAGTAAGAAACAAAATATTATCTCAAGGTTAGGTGCAGAAACTGAGTATTGAGCACTTGCAAAAGGGGTTACTAAGTTCATCAGAAACTTCTATTAACTGAGTTGGGTAATGAACCTTTCATGCCACCGAAGATGTTTTGTGATAATAAAGCGACCATCAACTTGGTAAATAATCCTATTATGCATGACAGAACGAAGCATATGGAGATTGATAAGCACTTCATACGTGAGAAGATTGATGATGGTCAGTTGTGCCTTCCTTACTTGCGATTTGGTGACCAGATTGTTGATCTCTTCATGAAAGGGTTACCTACGACGCTTTTTGAGTTGAATGTAGGCAAGTTGGGCATGGTTGATATGTATGCCCAACTTGAGAGGGAGTGTTGAGTTGTATGGATCGTTAAATAGGTAAATGGATCTTTGGATGAGGGGTTGTTTACCCATTATCCTATAAATGTACTCAACCCCCCTCATTGCATTATCAACCTAGTGAAGAGTGGCGTCGTAATCTCTTGTTAGGGAGATTAGGGTTTGTGTGTGCCCCTGTGATTTTTCCCTCTCTTTAGGATTTTCCACGTACATATGCTTGTCATTCTTCTTGTTTCTAAATATTGTATTCAACACAACTCAATTACTACTAGGATTAGGAGTCCAATTCCATCAGGATTCCCAATCATAAATATGACCCTGATCCTAACAATGGATACATCAGCTGAGAAATTCTATTCGAACGTATGCATGTAGAAGCTACATTTGATGGTTATAGAATGTTGCCTTCCATCGCAATTTTTGTTACAAGGATGCTCAAACAGATTAGCTTCCCTTGTAAACTAGCATACATGCTCTTTTACACCTAGACTTGTTCGTAGCAAGATAACTTCCCTTAAAGGGACTTTATTGCATAATAAGGAGGATAACTACTTACATCATGATTTCATCCATCAGACTATAATCAACTAAATAAAGGATAGACTTCACTCCTTTTTGTGTGTTATTTCTTGGATTTTTATCAATTGTACCCCTCTGAGATATTGCAATTTTAGTTATGCCCCTTCCTTTTTGAGAATATCAGTTGTGCTCCTAACTTCTTGTCATTTTATCACTTGTACCCTTCAGGTTAGTAACCGCTTATCCTCAACGCAAGCGGACATTAACTTTGGGGACACAATCAGAATTAAATAAAAAAAGAGGGCTGGAAGGTATCATATCCTCTTCCTCCTCTATATTCTTCCACTTCCTTCCCTTCTCCTCCTCCCCAGCCTGTTGCTCCTCCTCCACCGCTTCCTCCCCTCGGCCCGGCTACTCCCTCCACCCCCAGCTCCTCCCCCTTCCCCCGCACATCCCCATCCTTCCCTGCACCTCCACCTTCGCCCTTGCTCCTCCCCCAGCCCACCCCGAGCATCTCCTCCTCTGCCCCTCCTCCCCAGCATGCGCCCTCCTCCCTAGCCCGACGCCTCCAGCCCCGAGCTCCGCCCTCGCACCTCCTCCTCTGCCCCTCCTCCCCACCCAGCCCCCTCCATCCCTGAGCTTCGCCCCGATCTCCTCCCCCGCACCTCCTCCTCTGCACCTCCTCCCCAGTCCGCACCTCCTCCCTAGCCTGCTCCCTCCATCCTTGAGCTCCACCCCGATCTCCTCCCCTGCACCTCCTCCTCCCCACCTGCTCCCCAATATGCCCCTCCTCCCTTGCCCAACCCCCTCTAGCCTAGAGATTCGCCTCGAGCTCCTCCCTCGCTCCTCCCACTCCACCCTCCCTCCACCCCCCCGACCCTCCTCCGCCCCAGCTCCTCCCCAACCTGCCCCGAGCACCTCCCCCTCATCCCCAGCTCCTTGTTACTCCCCCTACCCTCTCCTCCCCCTCTGCCACCGTGCCTCCCCCTCTTCCCTAGCTCCTCCCCAAGTCTCCCTGAGCTCCTCCCCCTCATCCCCACCCCCTGCTCCTCCCACCGCCCCACACCACCTCCTCCGCCCTCGTGTCTCCCCCTCCGCCCTAGCTTCTCCCTAGCCTACCCCGCACCTTTTCCTCCACCCTCTCTGCCCCCTCCTCCTCGGCTCGCCCCCTCCAGCCCTTCCTCCCCGACCCAGCCTGCTGGATGTGCTATTGCTCCTCCAGGCGATGATGAAGAAGACGAAAGAGCACACATATACTATTGTACTTAGATTCTCAGATAATTCACCTCTTAGACAAAAGTCCAGCTCCGGATGGTTCTCTTAGAGGAAAGGAGGGGGAGATTTAATTTTGACCAAAAAGCCCCTCTTAATTATACCATAGTTTGAATAAATTGTGGTTATTTTAATTCTTTGACGGTCAATCTGACAGAAGGGCACATGTGATAAAGAAGAAAGAAGTCAGGGGTACAACTGATATTCCCAAAAAAGAAGAGGCATAACTGAAATTATAATATTTCAAAAGGGCGCAACTGATAAAAACCTTCATTTCTTATCCTCTCATGCACTGTTCGTTTGGGGTATAAGGAGGAATGGAATAAGGGGAATAAGCCCCCAACACGCTTCCCCGTGGTACGACTATTCATCATTATTTCATCTTATTTCACTCTTATTCCTATCTTTATCCCACCTTACCTATCTTTATTTCACCTTATTCTCCTTATTCTTATCCTCCAACCGAACGAAGAATAGACCCTTATTTCCCTTATTCCCCATCCTTATTCCTGCTTATTCTCCTACCGAACGGCCGGAAGAGAGAAGAATGGGGAATAGACTTCCGTAAGAGGGGAACAAGTGTGAAAACTGGTTCTTTTACCCTCCGGTTATGCTTCATGTCAACAACTATATGCTATTTCATGTCTCTCTCCCTCCCCCACTCTGTGCGTCATTTATAGCATGCACTTATAACTTATCAGATAATGGCACATGGTCATGTGTGATGTAGAAAAACAAAGCTCCAAACTTTTATACACAATACACTGTTCCTTTCTTTCTTATACGAAGATTCCACGTAATCCCACGTCTGTGGACATATATTACCACACCCTCATTAAAACCCTCCCTCTCCCATATTTAAATCCCCAGCGTGTGGACCCACCGCAAGCTCTAACCCCTTTGGCTTGGCTTCCACCCCACGTCTCGCCACAGCCACCTCTGTATAAGAGTAGGAGAGCCACCCACCTCTCCTCCCAACTCCACCTCTCCCTCCTCCCATTCCAGCCATGGATTGCACCACCACCTCCGAGCTCAAGCTCTTGGGGACGTGGTCGAGCTCGTACACGCTGCGCGTGCAGCTCGCCCTCAAGCTCAAGGGCCTCCCCTTCGACTACGCCGAGGAGGACCTCTCCAACAAGAGCCCCTCCCTCCTCCTGCACAACCCCGTCTACAAGAAGGTCCCCGTCCTCCTCCACCGCGGCCGTCCCCTCGCTGAGTCCACCATCATCCTCCACTACCTCGACGAGACATGGCCCGACGTTCACCCCCTCCTCCCCCTTGACCCCTACGAGCGCGCCGTAGCTCGCTTCTGGTGCCACTTCGTCGACGACAAGGTTAGTAACATACTGCATTCCAAAAATATGCACACATTGCTCAAACGCCGCACATTTTCCACCAAAAATGTGCTTCTTGCATTTTTTGGGTGGTATATGTTGCAAGCAGGCCCTTGACAGTTTAGACGTATTGCAGCTGGGTCCCTCCGTGGGGGAAGTATTCCGGCTGGCCGGGGAGGAGCAGGCGGCGGCAGTGGCGACGGTGCACGAGAACCTCAAATTGGTCGAAGCCGAGCTCCGTGACGGCTACTTTAAAGGCAGGAAGTTCTTCGGAGGCGACACGATCGGGCTCCTCGACATAGTCCTCGGCTGCGGAAGCTACTGGCTATCGGTGTTCGAGGAGGTCGCCGCAGTAAAGATCGTGGACCCCGAGGCCCTGCCATTGTTCTCCGCATGGCTGCGCGAGTTCGAAGGTCTGGATGAGGTGAAGGAGACCGTTCCTCCCCTCGACAGGCTGCTGGAGTACGCCAGGTTTCTGCGGCAGGTGCTCCTGGGTTTCGCCGCTCCCCCTCCTCCTCCTGCCGTTGACAGTGCTACTTGTGGTGATCCTACGGACGGTGGCAGGGGCCCTGCTCCTCCTCCTGCTGCTGCCGCCGCCGCCACCGATGGCGCTGCAGAGACGTGAGGACAGTCAAGATCAAGGTGGTGTGCACGTGAACTCGAGCTTGTATGCATTACGCTGGGAATCTTTGACCTCTTGTTCTTCTTGTTAGGGGTTTCACTGCAGCATGGGATCCGTGTGGGGGTGTCCTTGTGTTTGGTTTCTGTTTATAGCTGGTGTGGTTTTGTTTGGGAGGGCGATGGATCGGAGATGTCTGAGTGTGGTTTGTGTCGACGTGAGCTTTGGTGCAAACAAGGACTTGTGATTCATATCAGCACGGACACGCACGAGCTTTGTCTCTATCGATCCATTGCCATTTGGAATCGCAGCGCTCGGGACAGAGTTCTGGGATTGGATTCCTCCAAACCCGCCCTTAACCATTGGATCCTGAAAGAGAAGTTGGGAGGCTCCTATTAGATTTTGGACAAGCTGTTGAAGCTGTCTTGCATGCACCAGAACCTGTCCCCATGGCATTTATACGATCCTATTAGTGGCTGACATAAGTACAACTATATATTTACGGATGGGATTATACATTGCTAGAATCATATTCATTTGATCGAGTACCGGGAAATATCATTACACGGTGACAACGAGAGAGTACGACTAAATAATTGTGGGTGCTAATGGGTTTCGAATCTCTGTACTGTACAGACAGAAGGAGTATTCCTTTTGGATGATATGATATGATATGTTTATAGGGCTGTAGTGTTTCAGCCGTAGCTCTTTGCTATCCAAGGAGCAGAAGCGAGACATTTATCATCATCCCTATATGGAAAGGAAGAGAAGTTGTGGATCATGTGATGACACCATTGAAGGCTGTATCGGCGATATATCGGTTTCGAGAGGGTTGGGGTTTCGATATTATCCAGTATCTCTTTTTACATGGATATCGGCGATATATCGCCATATCGGTTCATATCGGTCAAAATGGCTAGATTCAGTAGAAAAACTATAGGATATCGATCGATATAATCGATATTTCGCCGATATCTCTATATATCAATGCTATTATTCATGCAAGATTGATTCAACTACTTATCTAGCTACACCAAGTATTAAAACACATATATCTACTATACCTAGTATTAAAACACATAATGGTTTAAAACACATATATCTACTATAGCGAGACCCCCGTACTGGTAGGGTATGGTGCGACAGGAGGGTGCATACAATGGTTCTTCAACTTGGTGTATGTTTACAAGTTATCTATAAGTCAAGAATCAAACATTAATATCGATATATTCAAAATGATTGATATATGCAATATAAGATTCATAGATTGATCGATACGTGTAATCTAAGAGTATATTTGTAAGCTATTTCGTGATCTAAGAACTTGGATGAACTTCATTTTCAATATATATAGGTCAACAACTAACAGTACCTGCGATATGTTCGATATGATCGATATGTGCAATATAAGGATCATAGTCTTCACAAATGATCTATATGTATCATCTAAGTGTATATATGTAAGTTATTTAATGTTATAAGAACATGAATGGAATCCATTTCCATTATTTAAAGGTCGGGAATAAACATTAACAATGATATGTTCTATATGATGATCGATATGTGCGATATATGGTCTATAAATGACCTATATGCGTGATATAAGTGTGTATTTGTAGGTTATTTGTTGTTCTAATATTTTGGATGATTTTCATTGAAAAATGGTATAAAATTGACTTTTTTGAGCCATTTCCGACATTTCCACCGATATCGTCGATATATCCCGATATATCTATTTCCACGGACCGAAATGATATCGATATCGATACGGCCTTCCGTAGATGACACTACCGATTTAACGTTAGACAACTCTAGTGCGTCAGCTCTGCTGCTTGCTCATCATTTCTATGTTTACTAATTATATTTTCGTACCAAATATAAACATGAGAGGTATATGATAATCTCTCACGATAAAGTTGCAAAATCTTTACTAACTTCTTATAAGATAAACATGCATTTCATTATCATGTTTAGTTTCTTTGATCAACGGCAACAACATTCCCTGGACTGGTCATGAAATATGGCAGGTTACAAGTGAAGCGTGAGCTGCAATGAGCTCAATTAAAATAAGTTGATTTGTTAGGATAGAACAACTTAATTAATGATAATAACAAATGCATATTAAGTGGGCGGATAATTAACAAGTTTCAAGTATAGTTTCGACTAGTCAGTGCAGTTTAATGGCAACAGCAAATGGCCCATAACCCTTAACATTTTTAGACACCTATCTTAATACTTAAACTCAATCCAATGCTGAAAATAAAGTTAAAAAAAGGGTGAAAAACAATTTATTTTTACCTGAGGGACGTAACTAGTATATGTTGGGGGGGGGGGGGGGGGGGCGCATGGCCCCCCAATGGTTATTATATGTCACTGTACAACTATTAAGTTTTTTAATACGACCACTCCTTAATTGTATTAATGTTGTTAGAGAAAGGTTGTATAATCATTAAATTGCCAAGTGGTAGAGTAGCGTTATTAATATTTTAGAGACATGAGTTCAAATCTTATCTCCCTTAATTTTACCTTCTTTTATATGATTTATCCAATCACTTCCAAAGTATCAAAATAATTTGATATAAATTGTATTCAAGTTTATTTATCTCTCCCAATGTTTTTAGTACTCCTTGTAAATAAATTTTATTGTTTCCTTTTAACCATGAACTTTTTAGTTCAAAATTTCACTTGGTAATTTAGCCTTTTTAGGATGGATTTAGAGAGGCTTAAATTATTATATTTATCAAATTTTAAAAATCACCACTAAAAATACCAATCTATTTGAAAATCGAATATGAATAATAGATTTAAATTATACATTTATCAAAATTGAAAGAGGATCATTTTAAAATATTAATTCTATTAAAATATTGTTCGAAAATACATAGATTTTTTCATTTTTGAGCATACATAATAGTTGTATACTTGGCCCCTCCTTGATGAAATTTATGGTTCTCCCCTGCAATTGCCCCCTTATCCTATTACATTCCAGTACATGCATTTATATCTCGTCATCCTTATATTTTGTGTATAATAAAAAAAGGAACATTACATTAGAAATTAGTTTACACATTCATGTATAATATAAGCAGAGGCAAGTCAGCCATCAATATCTTAGAAATCAACGACATCTAATGTTACTTGTCATGCATTTCAGTAGTTAAATCACGCCACTAGGGCTAATTAAGCATCTACATATTATTCATGCAATTTTTTATGATTCATTTCATGATCCAACGGTCAATATTGGCCAACATGTATTTTGGTTTTCACTATATTATGATAAATCATTCTTTTTGTTACAAGAAGGAATCTATCTTGCTAGTTGTGTTGCCTTTATGGAATCAATGAGGAAATAATTCTCCATTTTTTTAATTGATTCTTTATAGCATAGACAATCAATTTTGCTCTAACTAAATGCATAGTCCAAATCTTCTGAGATAATAGTACATGTAGTCCCTTGGCTTCCCTCCTTTTTCATGTGAGGCTTCTTTCTTTTCTCAAGGTTTTTATTTGCGGCCTACCTAGCTTTTGGGGGATGTGTTGTGTATACTCCTCATGTTTCTTTTGCGCTCTAATTGCCCCTTCCGGTGAACGTCATATATCTCTACTAATCTTCTCTGCTTAAAAGACATCGAAATCAAGTTGCGAAATACGTGATCAAACTCATAACAACTAAAGTACACATTCTCCATTGAGGGCCAAAGCTTTTTGACAGAAGCCCAAGTCGGATCAGATCTCCACAATATTAGCATTTCAAACCATCTTTATCATATTTACAACTTGAGAAACCAGAAGCCCTTCGAACTCATCCTTAGTTAGCCTTCATGCACACGTAAACTTTCACTCTCTACCATTGTAGAGGAATAAAAAAAGAATCAATACATGTCTGGCCTCATCCAAGAGTTGATATATATCATGTTTCTTCAGCAGCCCCGAGTGGATTATATAATGATGGTTTTTTTATAGAGTTTTTTCCCCAAGAAAGAAGAGGGAGCATGAAATTAGGTAAAAAGAGCAAAGGACTCTTTCCGCCCAAGTGAGTCCAATGCCCTCTTCTCAGACTTCTTTCATCTGAAGAGCAGAACTATCAAAATGCACTCTATTGTTAACCAAAGACTCAGAAAAACCTACATATTCTGGAGCTAGTACAACCCGAAGGCTAAGGAGGGGAGAGGTCAGCCGCCATTGTCACTAGGAATAAGTGATGGGTCATGTTGCATCTAGGACGTTGCGAATATAAGTGGGGGAGGTTCTAACACACATACAACCGAACGTAGTCCCACATTTAAAACTCATAAAGTGTGAAAGTGGATTATAAGAGTTCCATTCAAAAACTCACAAACTCATAAAATCCATTCAAACCAAGAATTCTGTTATTTCAACATAGTCCCACATCTGAAACTATAGGTGAACTATCATGCTATAATGTATTTTTCTACCATTTTGTGTGTTGGATAAGGAACGTATGTTATTATTCCTCACACTAACATCGCTTAAGAGGAACTATCAAACATTACCATGTCGATATTGATCTTTAAGACATGCCTATCCACCACTCTGAATATCGTTAAAAGCATGTGCACATTCTTACAAAGCTCGATATTTCCACAAGCCATCAACGGTGACTCTTGTTGGCATGTAATGACAACTCTGTATAATTATATGGGTCCGTTTGGCAACCGGATGACCTCGAGGTAATCCGGTTTACCCTTCTTTTTTCTTGGATTGAAATTCCATCACAAATCATAGTGACATCACATCACATTCTTTATTCCAACCGTCTCCAATCCTCATAAATGTCCCAAACAGTTACTATTCACACCAGGTTACCCCAACTCATCCTATCTCAGTAACCAAACAGTACGTTGTGCACCAGAGGAATATCTTCAATGGAGAATAGGAGGTCGGATCTCTTTCTGCTAATAAACCTTGGGAGGAAAAAGGGTTCAACAGCCACTCTAGTCATCTTTGACTTTGTTTGAGATGCTCTTCTTCTTTCTTAAAGAAAAATGGAAGTCAGTCATTGTCTTTTGACTTTCCTCTCATCTTTTGGGGAAGCTTTCACGAAAAGTTTGACCAAATCATCCGAATAATTAAAAGCAGGATCACGGATTGGTTGATTAAAGATGCATGTAATGTACGTAGCACTGTTATTCAACTTATTCGTATGCCTTATTTCCCTTTGAAAGCTCCTTCTTATCTTATGGTTCTTCCTCTTTAAGTGGTAATTGTCTCGTCTACCGTACATTACATTTTATTTTATTTTCTGTGCGCCTATCCTCCATTTCCCTTTAATTGCTTATGGTTTTTTCTTGGAAATAATTGACATCATCTTTTGATTTATTTATCTCTAACGAGAAAGAATGCAAACAATCTGTCTTTGATGGACCTACGTGTAATTTACAAGATTTTCCGTGATACAAGTCCAATTACATAGTTTTCAGGGGTATAATATGTATATATGTAAACCCACCAGAATAATCTCATACTAAATGCATCTATTAAAATTACCCATATAGAAGGTTGTGAACGGATGTGTATAGATATCACTTTGATATACACATATATTTGTATTTTCATATATGTTTTAATATGTAAATATAGATGTAGACTTATTCGTAAATATGTGTAATAAAATTTTATGTCTTCTTTTACTATATTTAATATAATTTTATGAAATAAATACATTTAATAAGCTTATCCCATGTGTAAGTCATCTAATGTATTTATATTTAAAGTAATATATAATGTATTTTTGATATCATCAATATTAAATATGCATCAATTTCATATATGAATCCATTTTTAAGGAAATGATAATGAAAAATCACTTGATCAACTTCTTTATTCCTGCAAAGGAGAAAGAAATTTGATTTCGCGGTCGTTGTATCGACCAGGTGAGTTTTAGCAAAAAAGATTAATTTTTAGTTAATCTTCTTTTATTTTATTTACACTCCTAAACTTAAGTGCATAGCGGTTAAGCACAGGAATGTCGAACTAAGGGAGGCAAACTGTTGGAGTCTAGGAAAATCGGTAGAAAAAGCTTAGGTTTTGGGTTTTCTGATTTTTATTTTATTTTTAGGGATTTTTCTGAATCTTTATTTGCTTTTAAAAGAATTTTATATTGTTTTTGTTATTTTTAAGTATTTTGCTTTTTTATTATTTAGAAAATGTTTTCAATTTTTATTCTATTTTTCATTTGTTATTTTTATGTTTTTATTTTATTTCATATTTTTTATGAATTTTTAACAGTTTTTAGAAATTTTATTGATTTTTGAATTATTTTTAAGGTTGAAAATTGAATTGAAGGTTGAAAATTGAGTTTTTAATTAAAACAGATTTTTTTCTGATTTGTAGAATTGAAAATAATAGCAAAATATTCTGATTTTATGTTTATTAGAAAGCTAGCTAAATTATCCTTATAATGATATATTGTGCATTTTTAGAGAATTTTTATTTATTTAGTTATGATTTTTACAAGTTTTTGATGACTTTTATATTTTTTATTAGTTTTAATATTTGATTTTTGTTTTCTTTTTAGTTTATTACGTAAAATACGGTAAAATATACTCTAACTAATTTTTGTAGGATTTTTAAAGATGTTTTTAGATTTTTATATGATTTTAAAGTTTGTTATATTTTTGATGTTTAAATGATTTATTTAATGCTAAAAAGGATTTTTATTTTAAAATATTGTTTACTACTGTATACAGTATGGTATATGGTATAAATGTGTATTTTATTATATTTTTATATGTTTGTATTTAATTTGTTGTGTATTATAAAATGCATATAATGTAGTATAGGATAGTGTATTGTTATAAGGGTATAAGCATAATTATCGGAAAAGATTGAGGCATGGGCACAAATACTCATAAAATAGAGAGGCATGCATTGAAATTTCCCAGAATCCACGAGATGTTCACGTGAGTGCTCAGCTGCCAAGGTCTTGTAGGCAATATCAAAAAGTTCGGAGGGCATTTTTGTAAAAATCTCAATAGGCTCGCACTATGCATGTGCTTCAGCTTGGTAGAGACCTGCTTGAAATAACAGAAAACACAAGGATTATTTTTGCAATTCTCCCCTAAAATATCTGTTTGCACGCACGTTGCGCGTGATGATTTCAAGCGACGGGGCAGCAGAGTGAATCTCGGTCGTTGATTGGGCCGAGTTGGACCGAATGGTCCGACTTAATTATGAGGTGATTAAATCCAAAGTTCGATGCGATGTTTCTCAATCTTTTAGAAGTTTGATGATTGTGGCTCGAACAACCTCCAGGTAATCGCTGGCGATATTCTCAATCTGCGGCAGATCACGAGCGGTCGTGGCTCTTATATACTCTCCGTGAAAATTGTTCTCCCCTTTTTTTAATCTATAGGTATCTATTCAAGCTTTCAGGCGATGCTTCAAACACGTGGATCACTCTCTAGCGGATCTCGAGTGCTTCAGATGGCTATGACTTCTTCATAATGGAATCTCGAGCAATCAATCGGTTGTGCGAATATGAAGATTTCTTAGGCAGAGATGTGGTACTGAACAATGATCTCAGGGCTTTCCTCTCAATAATAAACTCACAACTATTGTGCATGGTCTCACGACTCGCTCGCATCAAGTACTCAATCAAGCAGCAGATGGAGGTTATACCAGATCTACGGGAGTTGTGAGTTGTTATTCTTTGATCTGCAAGTTGTTCCTCTTAAGGCGATAGTCTAGAGATGAAATACTCGAGCAGTAATCCATGCTCCCGACCCAACACCTGCAAGTAGAATCGAGGCTCGAGGAAAAAATACACCTCAACCAAATGTTAAGCATAAGGGGTAGAATGGGTGGATATCCTCTGCGAAGGTGGAGGATGAGGATTGAAAACTCAGATCGGATGAATGATCCGAGATGGACAGAATCGAAAGAGAGATTGCGCAGAATCGGATCGAGTTGTGATGAGATGAATAAGCGAAAGTCAGATTTGCACATTACTCAGAGAGGAATAGAGAGATTGAGAAGAGAAGGGAGGAGGAGATGGAAGAAAGGAACAAGAAGAAGGCTAGGGTTACTAACCTGGATATGAGAAATAGGGAATGGAGAAAATGCCTACGGCGGAGATGGATGCCTATGAATCTAGAGCCTCGAGCTATGTATGATCGTCGCCTCGACCGCGACTGAGGGAGACTGGATCGTGACGGAGCAGTGCTCACTACAGGAAGTTGCAGCTTTGGAGACGACAACTAGCGACGGTTATATTATGACCGTCCCTAATGAAAGCTTCTAGGGACGGTCATGACATAACCGTCCCCAATACCACATATCAGGAGACTCTATGTGAGTTGTCGTGCCCTTTTGTAATAACTTAATAGGGACGGTCAATAACGACCGTCCCCTCTGCCTAGGGGCCCATTGGGGACGGTCCTGACCGTCCCGCATACGCTTCTGTTGGCGTCGCCCCGGTCAATGGACCTAAGTGGACGGGCAGAGGGGACGGTCAACAAGGATCGTCCCCTCTGCCATGCGAGGGTCTTTGGGGACGGCTATGACCATCCCCAATACGCTTTTGTTGGTGTCGCCTCCGGTCATTTATCCTAAGTGGCCGAACAGAGGGGACGGTCACCATGGACCGTCCCCTCTGCCCTGGCAGGTTCTTTGGGGACGGTTATGACCGTCCCCAATACGCTTCTGTTGGTGTTACCTCCGGTCATTTATCCTAAGTGGGCGACCAGAGGGGACGGTCACCATGGACCGTCCCCTCTGCCCTGGGAGGTCCTTTGGGGACGGTTCTGACCGTCCCCATTACGCTTTTGTTGGCGTCACATCCGGCCCCATGGACCGACCAAAGGGGACGGTCACCGAAGACCGTCTCCTATGCCCACCAAAGGGGACGGTCTTTAGTGAACCATCGCCGATCGTCTCCAGTGGGGACGGTTGAAACGACCGTCCCCATTGGTCAGATCGAAAAAAACCCCTTCGACCTGCGTTCATTCTCACTTTCCTCTCCTCTCAAGCCGTCGCCCATCGTCGCCCCCTGCCGCCCCGGCGTCGTCTTCGACCTCTCCGTGGTTGCTGACCTCGTCAATCTCATTTTCTGGTATCTATCAACACTCCTTTGTGTTTATTCTTGTTTATTTTACTTGATATTCTTGTTAGGGATGTTTTTCCCCATGTGAATGAATTTTTTTGATGATATGTTAGGTTTGCTTGATTTGTTTAATATAATAGGGTTTTCCCCATGTTAGGGTTGCTTGATTTGTTTAATATAATAGAGAAACATGATTTGTATAGGATGAAATATCTTGTTGTCTATTAACATGATTTGTATATAGGATGAAACATTGCTTGTGTATATGATGAAACATTGCTTGTGTATAGGATGAAACATTGCTTGTATATAGGATGAAATATGATTTAATATAATAGAGAAGCATTGCTTGTTTATAGGATGAAACATGATTTGTATAAAACATTGCTTGTTGTATATTAAATATAGTGTTGTTGTGTATAATAGATCTAGAAAATCTTGTTTTGTATAAGAGAAACACTTGATTAGGGTTTAGGGTGGAAAAACTTGTTGTCTATAATAACACAATGGTGGATTTTATTCTGATTGTGCAGTAAAATGGATAAATCATGGATGGATAAGAGATACGATAATTTTCAACAATATAAGAGAGGAGTGATCGCGTTCTTGGATTGGGCATTTCACATAGAAAGAGTTAATAAGAAATTTGGTGGTCTTAAGATTTATTGTCCATGTGTGAGATGTAAGAATATTAAATGGGGTGTTAGAGAGGAAGTCTATAACCATCTTATACTCAACGGATTTTGGTTACATTACTCCATTTGGACTGAACATGGAGAGGTTATAGATTTGCGAACGGATGAGGATATGGGTGTAGATGCAGGAGTCTCTACACAAACCTTGAATAATGTTGATCACGAGTTACTTGAACTAATGGAAGACTTAAGAAGATCTGAGGCACAAGACATTGGTTTAGATGATAGGTTTTCGAGCAGTTTGCCAGATGCAGAAGATATATTGGCTCCTGGGGTGGAAATGACGCGTTTGCAGTTTTTATTAGAGTTGTTTAAGATGAAAGTAAGGAACGGATCAACTGCTGCAATGATGACAGATGTGTTGGCTTTAATACGGAAGTTATTGAATAATCTTCAGAATTATCCTAAGGATTGGAAAGAGGCGAAGCAACGATTCCGATCGCTTGGTCTGAAATACGAGAAGATCGATGCTTGTGTTAATGACTGTATGCTTTTTCGAGGAGAGAATTCTGATTTAGTTCTTTGTCCATATTGTAAGGCTTCCAGGCATAAAGAAGAAAAAAATGATTTAAAGAGTAAGAAGAGGTCGGTGAAAATATTACGATACTTCCCATTAATTTCAAGGCTGAAACGTCTCTTCATGTCAGAAAAAACTGCAAAGTGGATGACATCCATCCGATGCAGAAGAATGGATAAAATTTGATCAGAGATATCCGTATTTCTCTAGTGATGAGAGAAATGTTCGCTTGGGATTAGCTTTAGCTGGTTTCAATCCGTTTGTTAATATGAGTCTGAGTTACAGCATTTGACCTGTGATTTTGATTGTTTACAATCTACCACCGTGGATGTCAATGAGTTCATCATTTATGATGATAACACTACTAATTCCTGGTCCTAAAGGTCCTGGCAACGCAATTGATGTGTACCTACAACCGTTAATGGATGAACTAAAAGTCTTATGGACTACTGGAATACCTACATATTGTGCATGTAGGAAAGAGATGTTTATATTACAAGCTGCACTGTTGTGGACTATAAATGACTTTCCCGCGTATGCAAATTTGTCTGGTTGGAGTACTAAGGGAAAACTCGCATGTCCTGTCTGTCTTTAAAAAACACATTCGACATGGCTGTTTGGAAGTATGAAGCATTGCTATTTGGGTCATCGTCGATTCCTTCCACCGAAGCATAGATGGCAAAGGGCAGATAGTAATAAGAAATTTGACGGCTCACCTTATGGGCAACGACTTGACTTAGCTCGTGTGAATGGCAACATTATTTGGGAACAACAATTACTTGTACGAAACAGTTGTTTAGGACGGACAACGAAGAAAAGTGTAGCCGATGGTTGGAAGAAACAAAGTATTGTTTTCAGAGAGTTACCATACTGGAAACACTTACAACTTCGTCATAATTTGGATGTCATGCATATTGAGAAGAATGTTTTGGAAAATATTTTGGGAATATTAGATCTTTCAGATTAATCAAAAGATAATTTAAGGACGAGACGAGATTTAGTTCAACTTGGTATACGCGAAGAACTACATCCAATTGAATTAGACAATGGACGAATTACTATACCTACAGCAATATATACATTATCCAACGCTGAGCGTGATAAAATTTTCAGCTTCCTTAAAAGTTTGAAGGTATCTGATGGGTTCTCATCACAGCTGTCGAGGTGTGTAAATGAAAGAGAACGTAAGATAATTGGATTAAAAAGTCATGACTGTCATGTTTACATGGAAGTGTTACTCCCATTCGCTATTCGCGGGATTGTTGACGATGTTGTCCTACAATCATTAACAGAATTGAGTGGATTTTTAGATTATTGTGTTCGAAGGTTTTAGATCTGTTGATCTTAAGAAGACTTGAAGAAGATTGTTATCACATTATGCAAATTAGAGCAGATATTCCTACCAGCTTTCTTTGACGTAATGGTTCATTTAATAGTTCATCTAGCAGGTGAAGCAAGGATCGGTGGGCCGGTTCAATATCGTTGGATGTATCCAATAGAAAGATACTTTCGAAAATTAAAAAAATATGGTCTTTAATAAGGCACAACCCGAAGGATGCATTGTTGAAGGTTATCTTTGTGAAGAGTGTATTAATTTCTGTGAAATGTGTATGGAAGGTGAAAGCGTGTGTTTCAACCATTATGAACGAAATGATGAAGGCGATGTCTTGGAGGAAGAGGACGAATCTAAATTATGGATCTTTCATTCATGTGGCAGGCATATATTCAGTGGTATCCGCCGTGTAATATCCGATGAGGATAGAGAGCGGTCAATAAAAGATGTCATTCTTCATGATTTGGAGGTATTTATAATAATAACAAACCAAAGTTTTTCTTCAGTATATATATAAACTTATTTCTGTTTGCTTCAATTTCTTCGCAATCTAGTTTTTCCTGAGATCGTAACCCGGCCACTGATGCTCTGATTTTAGGGCATGGTGCGGAGTTGTTGCGTAAACATCGAGGTCGTCTGAAGGCCCGAGTGAGTACTTTTCTTTATATTTAAGTATAAATTTGTTTTCATCATTTAAGTATATAAGTAATTTTCTTTATATTTTAAAGTACTTCGACCTGGAGCTTCCATTGGAAACCAATTTGGCAAATTGTCCTCCGAATGTACCCGCTGAACAATGGAGGGCGATGGTTTATATTTGGATGGAAGAAGAACATACGGTATGTGACATATATATGTGCATTTTATACATATATCATTTGGAATTCTTTTATTGAAATTATTATCTTTGTATAGGGCATCTTAAGGAGAAATGCTGAAAATCGGAGGAAAGGTTTCAAGTCTACCCATAGAATGGGGAGAAGAAACACAAATCAACTGAAGGATGACTTCGTAAGTAATCTACTTTATGATTAGTGTTTAAATTCTAACCATTATATATGTATTAAAATGGTATCGTAAGTTTAGTAATCTTTTCACATTAGGAAGTGGAGAACGAGTGAGTGCCCAGCCGAATGGAAGTCTTCGAGAAGTCTAAGAGCCGCGATGTGGGCGGGGAAATTCATTGGGTGGATCCTGACTATGGTCCTATTCATGTAAGCTATTCATAATATTTTTGCATCTTTTCTACAAATTAAATGAATTTGAACTTAATTAAATAAATTTGTAGGAGGAGATGGTCAGGCTCACAACCACTGGCTCTGTAGACAACACTGGAACGAGTCATTTGCCTCTTACTCCTGATGCGGCCTTCCGCCAGGCGACCGGTCTAGAGCATCAGGGACGCGTCTGTTGTGGTGGCCGTGGTGCTGCCATACGGAATTGATATGGAGTAGGGACCGGCTCGACCTCTCATAAGACACAAAGGGAGAGGGAATTAGAGAGTCAAGTGTCTAGAATGAATATGGAGATTCAGGATTTGTGCCAACAAATGACGATTTTCAATGCATTCATGCAGGCACATCAAGGTGCAGCGTCGACTAGCCACCAAACAGAAGATAATAATACCGTTGCGAGGCTTGGCGACGACGATGACGGCGAAGAAGAAGACGATGATGCTGATGACGATGAGGACGACGACGACGATGAGGACGACGACTAGGACGACGACGACTAGGATAGTTTGGTTACTTTGTAGGATACTGTAGTATATTGTATAACTATTTTGGACAATTACTTTGCAAAGTAGGTTATGTTGTTTGAATGCATATGTTGTAGGACGACGACTTTATGAATGAGGAATGCATTTTTTTTGTGTGGTGATCGTAATATTTATTATGAAGAAAAATTTATTGTAACAGGTACTACATTATAGTGACATACAGGGTAAAATGAAGATCAAATAGGGGGTAATGGAAATTTTTTTGTTAGCAGATGAACAGAGGGGATGGTCATTGCGACCGTCCCCTTAGTTCTTAGAGATGGTGTACCGTCTCCACTTCCTCCTGTTTGGGATGGTCGTGACCGTCCCCCCTGAATGACTTTAAGGGACGGTCCTGACCGTCCCCAATAAGAGTCTTTAAGGGACGGTCATGCCCGTCCCCTATACCAAACTTTTAGGGATGGTCACGACCGTCCCCTATGTATGAGTATAGGGGACGGTGCAGACTACCGTCGCTTATACCAAATGGGACGCCACCTTTGGAGACGGTCGCATGACCTTCCCCATTGATCAGAGGGGACGGTCATTTTATCATTCACGACGGATGTTGACCGTCGCCTGTTCTACTCTTTCTTGTAGTGGCTCACGCCGGCGATGGACTTCGCCGTACCTCGCTCTCCCTCGTGGCGGCTCAACGTCGGAGATGGAGAGTTTTCACCTCGACCTATTGATGAATACTCATTCATCACTCTTTATTCTTATATTTTAGCTACAAAAGCCTTTGCAAATACATGTAGATATGTGTAAATACAAATATTTAACAAAAGGCATGCATTGTGTAAAAACTAATAATTAGCATGTTTTTGTGCAAAAATAAAAGAATAAAGAATAAAAAGAAAAAGAGAGAAATATTTAGAATAAATATTGAGCAACCTAATCCCAAGGGAGGGCTCAGCATGGGCCTGATCGCTTAAAAACCAAAGTAGGGAGAGATAGGGAGCTCATGTGTGTAAATATACCTGTAAATATAATAAAAAATATTTTCCTCTAAAAATAGAATAAAATGGGCTTATATATTTGTAAATATTTGTAAATACAAAATCAAAATAAAAATAGAAAAATTAAAAAGAAAATAAAAAAATTAACATTCCTAGTACATATTCACCATGTATATAAACCCACACTTATATTTATTTAGCCTTGTAAGTAAATAAATTAAAAATCCCTAAAAATTTGTATATATTCTATATTTTATGTTGTAAATAAATAAAATAAAAACCATAAAAACAAAAATCAAATAAAAAGAACAAAATTAAAAACCAAAAATAACATTGTACATATACCATGTATATGTATGTATCTAATTATTTACCCCTTGTATATAAATAATAAAAATAAAATAAAAATACCTTCTTATTCCTAATTTTATGCTATAAATAAATAAAATATAAAAATTGAATAAAAATGTAAAAGAATAATAAATTAAAAATCAAAAATTAAAAAGCCATATTGTATATATACCTATATATAGCACTATAGTGTAAATACCTTATTTTTATTTCATAAAATTAATTAAAAATCACAAAAAAATAGAAAAAATAAAATAAACATTTTTCATGTTTTGAGTTTTTATAATTCGGCCATTTATTATTTCTTTTTGAATTTTCAAAACATTTCCACATGGTCAGCTCCCATTGGTCCACGGGGGATGTTGACCCCCCGGTCAACTCCCCCCCTTGGACCACAGGGTTTCGGATCTGAGCCACCAACCCGATTTCTCGAAATTTCCTACGCTCGATCCGACAACCAAATCCGTGAACCCCGGGCTCCACTTCTTCACCTTGCATCCGAGAGGCACGCCCGATCAGTATCCTAGGGATCCGTGCTCCGAGCTTCACGCCCGACTCCATTCTTGTCGGACCCTCGTTCGTATATAAGCCGAGCTCCGCCTCCTTCCTCAATCATCTTTGGATCGTTTCTCTCCACCCCAGGACCTCCACAGCCTCCGCGAGAGTGACAGCTCGCTCCCGGCCGTGTCGCAGCGAGGAAAGGGAGACCGGACCACTGATCCGGTAGCTACGCGCCGCCGTGCGCCGCCTGGAGGTGACGCTCGAGCCTCGGGCACCGACGGCCCTTGAGGTAAGGACCTGGAGCATCCCCTGCTCTTCCCCAGTCGACTCCATCCATCAGGTGGCCTTCCTTCTTCTTCTATTTCCCGAATTTCCATTTTCCCCCAAATCGCTCTGTCACCGTCGAGCTTCAATTCTGACCACCCTCGCCTTCGTCCCGACCATCGGAATAGCTCATCATCTCCGCTTTTCCTCCACGCACATTCTCCACCCACTCGTTCAACCCAGCTCGCACAGGAGCTGGGATTGGGGCTCCTCCGTCGTCGCTTCGCCGGAGCCCCTTCATCCCGACGCACCTACCACCCACACCACTGCTAACCGGGTCAAGGTACTTTGCCCTCGACCCGCGAGTCTGTTGCCGTGCTTTTCAGGTTCATCCGAGCCCACCTGAGGGCCTCGACCATCTGGTGCAGCAGCTCGACATCCGCCGACGTCGTCTGAGTTCCCAGGAGCTCCGTCGCGCCATCGGAGGACCCCATTAGACGCGGGAGGCCAAGGCGATTCTTCTCCGATCAGTAGCAGCCTGCGAGGAGGTCTCCAGTGCCCACACGAGCCCGGCAAACCTCGCCGGAGTCCAGTTCTTCGAGTAACCTCCGGAGCCTTCGATCCCCCTCCAGCTCCAGATTAGATCTCAGACGTCCATCAGAGGAGCCACGCCAGCCGTTGATCTTCAGAGGGAGGATCTCGACCATCCGATCAGCGAGGTCTTCCCACGTCGCTTCCCAGCCATCCGATCTTCCACGTGGGGAGATTCCAGCAATTCGATCTCGCCGAGGGATCCTTTGCTGGGCGCCACCCTTCCCTGACCGTTTGGATCTCCACGTGGCGCCCATCTGAGCCTCGACTTAATAAAGGGTAAATTTCTTCTTAGGCCCTTAGATTTTTAGTTGTTCTGCCTTAGTCTTGTAAATATTTTAGAAACTTTATTTCAGTTTGGTAATTTGCACTGTGGACCCTGTCATTTCTTGTATTTGTGTTTATACCCATGCTTGTAGTGGAACATGTGCTTCGACACGTGCTTGTCTGGGTTATTTGCATGTATAGACCTAGGGTTTCAGGATGTTAATGAATGAGTTTATACTTTTGATATTTGCATAATTACCCCTGTGAATGGTTTAATTGTGCATGTGCGTTATATAGTAGGTAATTAACACTGAAGCCCCTGGACTTTTAGTACGTGTTACTAATTAGTCCAGGAACTTTAGCTTTCTTGCAAATAGGTCCCTGAGTGCCCAGGTCACGCGTCTCGCGCATGGTTTTTTGGAGAATTTGCACCGGACCCCCTGGAACTTTTATTAATTATGTACAGGTCCATGTGCACTGTACCCTTCTTTTTATTTTTAATAAAATAGCAAACAAACTCCAAATTTGATGAAAATTAGATACATGGCTCCTGCCATGGTGTAAAATTTTCTATAAATTTTGGAGACATTTTTTACTTCATTTGTTATTTTTAAAAATTTAAAAACAAGCATTTTTGTTACTGTCTAACTTTAAAAATCACAAAAAAATATTAAAACACCTCTAAAATTTACAAAAAAATTACATAGTATTTATTTTACCTTGTTTGATTTTCTGACCAATTTTAGTCATTCTCATAAAAATTACAAAACCCCCAAAAAACCATAAAATTCTAATAATTAAAAGAAAAATCAAAAATTAATAATTCTAGTGGCAAATTTTTTCTTGTATTTTCTATTATATAGGAAAATTACCTTCAGACCTTGATAGGGCCATTTTGCATTTTAAATTGGCCCTCCAAGTCTGACTGGACAGTACCTTGGTTTTTCTTCCTTGTTTGATTTTTATAAAATTCCCTAAAAATCAGAAAATTATCAAAAATTAACCAAAAATAGTAAAAACTCTAAAAACATAAAAACATTTTTTTGAATTTTTGGGTGTATTTTGAGTAGTTAAATAATTCACCCAAATTGCTTGTTTATTTGTTTTCTTATTTTCTTTATTAATTTAAAAATCCAAAAAAATATAAAAACATAAAAAAAATCCACCAAAAATATTCGTCTTTTATTTTATTTTATTTTAGACTACTTCGTAGGCCGCAAGGCCATCACGTGTTCCTTGTGTTCGACCCTGGTCGCTATACCAGGTTAATATAATAGCAAGACCGCTACTTGCGCTTGTTTGATTTTTATTTGATTTTGGTGGTCTATATTTTTCTCGATCGACCACGCTTGGTGACTTGGGTCGCAACGACCCTTGATTACCTTTACCCGAGTTGCCAGGCGTGTCATCAGAATGGCGTCGTTGCTGGGGAGCACGGCTTAGTAGTATTTTTCTTTATTTTTCATTTTCTTTTTGTTTTCTTTTTCGCGGCTTTCCGCAGCTCTTTCTGAGTCCGCGGCTTTTCACGGCTCTTTATTTTTTCTTATTTTATTTTATTTTATTTTATTTTATTTTCTTTTGTTTTTGTTTTTTTGGTTTTGCCTGTTTATTTTATTTGCCATTTTTGCACATATACCCCTGTTTAGTTTCCTGCCTTTATTTGACTATTTTATTTTGGTCTATGACACTCTCTTCCTTTCTTGCGAGGGCCCGAGGACCGAGGCGGCGACTCTCGAGAAGCCGACGCAACCGCGGGATTCGGAGGCGACTCCCTTCTGCACGGAGCCGCAGGAGAGCGTGAGAGAGTAGCTGAGTGGGAGAGGTTTATATTAGCTTGGACTTTTATTCATTTGATTTGTTGTAATAATATAGGGACAACAGACTTGGTCTTGGACACTTTCTCATGTCTGTTTCGCCGAGCACCGGTGTGCTCGGGGGACCCATTAGTTAGTTGGCTTTTTTGCGGCTTTCTTCGCGGTTTTTGTTTTTCGCTGCCTTTTCCGATTTCACGCGGTTTTTCTCGAGCCCCTAGCTTTAGGAATTTCTATTTGATTGTGCCGTATTGAATAGGATCCAAACACTTAATAGACTGCTTGTGCCTATAGTTCGTTAATTGGACCTACTAATAAAAGGCTAATAAAAATAGCTGACTCACTCCCTTCGAGCCTACGTGTCGTAGCCTGCCCTGCCAAGCGCTGCTCCTGAACCCGATGTGTCGGGAGGAGGAGGGGTAGACCAAGACCGGACCCTTTGGATCGAAGGTTGGTGACCAGCTAGACGGTTCTTTCGAGTAGAAGTTGCCTGCTTAGGGACTCGGCTTTTCCCGCTACACCATATAGGTAGTTTACTTTCTATCTTTAAATTCTGCGCGGATCATATAGCATGTAGAGTTCTGGAGACAGGTACACATTTCTTACTCTACATGCATCATTGATTTTATCGCGCATCGGCTTTTTCGTCTTCTCCCCCTATTTTTGACTTAATAACCAGGAGAACCGAAAAATTCGTTAGGCGTTTTTGTTTTTATTGAAAAGGATCTAAAAAGAAAAACAATAAAATTGGGACTGCTAAAACTATTGACCCTAAAAGACACCTCATTTAAAAACTTGTCTTGGGGAGAGCAACCCCCTCATTGTTTGGTTTGATTGTGCGAGAGAGTGACCCGAACACTAGGTAGAGCCCTCTGGTACTATTCTCGACTGACTACCGACTACTTCTGTGCGGGACAGTCGGTTGGGAAAGTATCGGGTATCCCAACAGGTCACGTAATCGCTTTGATATCCTGATTGTTCACCAAAAAAAATTGACAAGATAATTTGACCGAGCCTCTACGGTCTTCAGCTCGTGTTGCGTTGGTGAACTGGGGGTTTGCTTGTGATCATAGTTTTTCCAGATCTCATCTGCTTTACTCGCCACATCGAGATGATGGGCAGACGATCTCTTAGGCAGCCTCTGACTGCACCGCTTTCGGGCGCGTCTACCCATTCATCTAGGTTGGTTCGCGAGAGCCGAGACCAGCTCTCCGAACCCGAGTATGATTCCACCATGTTCCCCCTCGATCCCCTTTCTTTCTGTTCCGAGAGGGCAGTGCCAGAGGAGAGACTTTCAGATTTATCGGCACCTGAGTATGGATCATTTGATTTTGCAGAGACCATGGCCGGCAGTTCTGATGATCGCAGTAGAGGTCCACAGCCTGAGCATTTTGTTCTGGACCAGGGTGCGATCAACTCCACCCTGATCGCCTCCCTCAAGACAGTGCAGCAGCAGTTGAGGGATCAGGGAACTTTCATGTTGGATATGAGGAGAGAGATGGAGCAGATGAGAGTAGAGAGAGCAGCGTAGAGACGGGCCGAGGGTCCCAAATGATGCAGCAGCAGCAGCCGCAGCGGCCGCCGCCGTAGCGGTAGCCGCCGCGGTAGGAGCAGGAGACCCACCGAGACCGATGCGGGAGTTACACAATGATGACCAACAAAACCGAGCGAGCGAGGTAAATCAGGTGTATCTCATGCGGTCGTTGCGACCTCAATCACTCGGGTGGTCAATCGAGAAAAATAGATCACCAAAATCGAATAAAAATCAATCAAGCTCAAGTAGCGGTCTCGCTATTATATTAACCTGGTATAGCGTCCAGGGTCGAACACAAGGAGCACGTAATGGCCTTGCGGCCTACGAAGTAGTCTAAAAAGAAATAAAATAAAAGAAATGTATTTTTTGGTGGATTTTTAGTCTTTTTATATTTTTTTTGGATTTTTAATTAATAAAGAAAATAAAGAAAGCAATAAAGCAACCAACTTCAAGCAATTATTAAGGCACTCAAAAATCACTCAAAAATTCAAATAAAAATATTTTTATGTTTTTTATATTGTTTACTATTTTTGGTTATTTTTGGTAATTTTCTAATTTTTATATAATTTTCTAAAAATCAAACAAGACAGAAATATGAAGGTGATGTCCAGTCAGACTTGAAGGGCCAATATAAAATAGATAAATGCCATATCAAGATCTGAAGGTAATTTTCCTAGAAACTAGAAGATATAAGGAAAATTTAGGTACTGGAATTATTATTTTTGGATTTTTCAATTAATTATTAGAGTTTTTATAGGGTTTTTAGTGTTTTGTAATTTTTAAGGGTTTTATAAATCCAAAAATGACCAAAATTGGTCAAAAACTTAAACAAGGTGAAATAAGCACTAAGTAATTTTTTTGTAATTTTTAGAGGTGTTTTAATATTTTTTGTTATTTTAAAACTTAGACAGTAAAGAAAATGCGTGTTTTTTATTTTTTAAAAATAGTAAATGAAATCAAAAATGTCTCCAAAAATAGGAGAAAATTTTACACTATGGCAGGAGCCATGTGTCCAATTTTCATCGCATTTGGAGTTAATTTGCTATTTTATTAAAAATAAAAATCAAGGTGCAGTGCGCAGGGACCTAACTGCAAATAGAATAAAACCCTGGGCCCCTTGGATAACAAGCCTGAGAAGTATAAGGCTAGAAATGCAAAATGTCCCCCGGGTCACGCACGATACACGTGACTCAGGCCTGGGGGGACCTATTTGTCATTCCTATTTATAAAAATATAAATCGTAACAAGCCAAAAACGCAGGGAAAAAACTGCAAATACACCAAATTCCACGTGTCGATGCACGTGTCCACAACAGGCAGGGGTATAAATGCGATTCCGATAAACAGGAGGGTCCTCTATGCAATATTTACAAAAATAAAAGAACTATAACACGTATTTGCAGTACTAAATAGTAAATGCAAGAAAAAGAGGGGCCTAAGAGCAAATACCCCTTTATTAAATGTCGACGGCTGAGATGGCGCCACGTAGCAGATCTAACGGGTAAGAATATCGACGCCTTTAACCACGAAATGCTGGATGAATCGAACGGATGAGGGTCCACCATGTGGCAGATCTGACGGTCCTCGTATGCTGTGGCTAAACCCTCAGTGGATCAACGGTGATGAAGCTGACACGTGGAAATCGGACGGCTCTGGAGTCACGGGTTCCTCTTCAACTGATCGTGCGGTCCAGATCAGTCCTCCTATGGATCTGACGGTGGCGAAGCTCCTCAGATGGATGGCCGAGATCTAATCTGGAGCGAGGGGATGATCTGACGATTCGAAGAGGTCCTGGAAGAACTGCCGGCCGGCAAACTTCGTCGGCTCGAAACTCGAGCGTGGGGACTCCTCGACGGCTGCGGAGATGCTGGAAAGATGCGCCTCGGGGCTCCACAGCCAATGGACAGCTCCGATGATGGCGGGGAGCCCTAGAGAGCTCCGACGGCGATGAAGACCTGGAGCACCTGTGCCTGAGCTGTTGGCCTCCAGATGAGGCTCTCCTGACGATTTGACCTGCACAGGTAGAAAGATGGGTCGAGGGCAAACTGCCTCGACCCGTCAAAGCGCGAAATGGATGGGAGATGCGTCGATATGGCGGTCCTCCAGCGAGCGGCGGAGGGGGAGAACCGATGTCCCTGCTCCGGGGCGAGCCAGGGGGATGGGTAGGTGGAGAAGATGCGGTGGAGGCTCGTGAAGGTGGTGGCGTTGTCGGATGGGCTGATGGATGGTCGGAGTGAACTGGTGAAGGCGGCGGAGCTACAAGAACAGTAACCTAAAATCTACGTTCTACGCTAAACTACATGCTAACAGAGCTACCTGGCAGAGGAGATTGACTAGGCTGGAGCTGCTGGAGCTCATGGGTCATTTCCTGCAAGGGGGAGTCGGTTCCCCGAGGCTGGGCGCGCTCGCGGCAGCGCACGGCGGCGATGCCACCGGATCAGAGGTCTCCCGAAGGGCTCGTGCCTCGCTTCCACTCCAACGAGCACCGCTGTCACTCAGGCTCACCGGAGGAGTTCCTTGGTTGCGAGTGGGAGGTCCAAAGATGAAGAACAGAGCTGCCGGAGTTAAGGTTTTATACAATGATGGGTCCGATAAGATGAGGATCGGGTGAGCATTCCAAGGAGCGGATCCTAAAAGGAGGTGTACGCGAGGATCATGGATCATCCCCTGGCAATCGGAGCCCTGGGTTTGAGTGGATGGAGTTCGGATTGATTCGGGAATATGTGGAGATATCGGTCAGAAATCAGATCCGCAAGGGAAGAGGGTCTGCGGGGGAAGTTGACCGGGGGGTCAACATTCCCCCGTGGACCAATCAGAGTCCGCCAGCTCATAATTATTTGATTACTTATTTTAAAATAGTAAATGATAGAATTAAGAAAAACTTAAAACATGGAAAATATTTATTTTATTTTTTTCTATTTTTTTGTGATTTTTAATTAATTTTTCAAAATAAAAATAAGGTATTTACACTAGAGTGCTATATATAGGTATGTGTACAATATAGGTTTTTTAATTTTGATTTTTAATTAGTTATTTTTGTGCATTTTTATTCCATTTTATATTTTATTTATTTATAGCATAAAATTAGGAATAAAAGGGCATTTTTATTTTATTTTTATTATTTATATACAAGGGTAAATAAATAGATATATACATCTATATACATGATATATTTACAAGGTTCTTTTTGGTTTTTAATTTTATTCTTTTTATTTTGTTTTTGTTTTAATGGTTTTTATTTTATTTATTTACACCATAAAAGATAGAATATATACAAATTTTATGGAAATTAATTTATTTATTTATAAGGTGAAATAAATATAGTAAGTGGACTATGTACATGATGAATATGCACAAGTGAAGGGGTTTTTATTTTCTTTTTAATTTTTCAATTTTTATTTAGATTTTATATTTACAAATAAATACAAATATGTACAAGCCACTTTTATTCTATTTTTAGAGGAAAATATATTTATTGTATTTACAGGGATATTTACACACATGAGCCCCTATCTCTCTCTACTTTGGCTTTTATGCGGTCAGGCCCATGCTGAGCCCTCCCTTGGGATTAGGTTGCTCAATATTTATTCTAAATATTTCCCTCTTTTTCTTTTTAATCTTTATTCTTTTATTTTTGCACAAAAACATGCTAATTATTACTTTTTACACCATGCATGCTTTTGGTAATTATTTGTATTTACAGATATCTACATGTATTTGTAAAGGTTTTTGTAACTAAAATATAAGAATAAAGAGTGATGAATGGGTATTCATCACCCCCTATACTTAACTTTGGTAGTCCCTTAGCAAACACTTATTTGAAAAAGAAGTGAAAAAGAAAGAAAGAAAAAGAAAAAGAGGAGAATGCACATGGATCCAGGTTGAATATTAAACTTGCCTTCATTAAATTGAATTATGGAGCTCAATCAGATCTTTGGATTATTAATGTGTCGGAACCTTATTTGGACTTAAGCTTAAAACTCAACAGCCTCTAAGTTCCACTAATCTCTAATCAAGACTCCTCAAAAATCTAGATCAGAACAAGTCATCAAACACAAACCCTAAAGACCATGAATCTTTCCTTGTACTATGAATGTGATGTATAAGCTCTCCACCTCAGAAATGGCAACTTGACAACCCTCCCCAACAAGGTAACTCTATGACCCCAATCTGGCCACTCTTTCCTCGAGGAGCGGGGTATTCCCTTCTAAGTTCAAGTTCAACCGGCTCAAGAAGAGGGGGAAGAAGAGAATGGACCATGGCCAGTGTAGCCATGTATCCTTGGGAGCTCGACCAGTGTAGCCAAGTCTCCCTGCTGCAAGCTACATAAGGTGGGACATGAATCTCAAGCTTTGCTTATTGCACTATATACATACTCCGGTGGGATTATCATTTTCTATCAGACCCACCACTTTTTTGGAGTTATTTTCTTTTTGCATTTTTTTTCAAGTGCATCTGTACAACATATACATGTGCAGCATATATACAAGGAGTTTTTCCTCTTGAGCCAGTAGACTATCCCTCTTTTGAGGCATTATTGCAACCCACAACTCCCGTCGTTAGACCTCATGGCAACCAGACCAAGTTGAGACGCACTTCCTTCACTAAAAGAAGAAGAGAGGTTCCGCCTAGAAGTACTACCCTCATATGCTACCCCAAGTCAAGGAAGACTGCCTCCTCACCACCTCATCCGTAGAGAGCTCGGTGCAAGTGCTGGTGTCCAAGTAAAGTCATTGTACATATGAGTCATGTGTTGTTGTTAAGTGCTCTACTTAGGCTCATAGAGATGACATGTGATCATAGCCTAGTGAACTCAAAGAATTAAGTCACAATGGACCTGAAAAGCCTTAACCCTAAGCCCTATAAGGTTCCTCTTATAAATTAGGTGGATTAAGATCTTAATCATGCTCCATTTCCCAATTTAATTCCAGGCTAGTTTAAATGTCAACTATCATCCAGAAAAACTATATACATATGTACAAAGATGCTTTTTACACAATTTTTACAAATATGCAAAATTTTTGAAAAATGTTTTGAAATCATGTATGGATGAATGCATGAAATGCAAGTTTTGCAAAATATGTACACACATTTACACAAGATTTTTGCAAACTTTTGATTTTCAAAACATTTTGGAAAAATTTTGTACTATATACATAATTTTGATAAGAAAATATTTACAAAAACTTTACATAACAAAATTTTTGAAAACATTTTTACGAAAATAATTTGTACACTAGCTATTTATGTGCAATAAAAGAATGTTTATTTACAGGAAAAATTTTTAATTTTTGTGATTTTTAGGGTTTTTTAGCCATTTTATTTATTAACACACTCACACAAAGTACGAGTTATGGCTAAAGTATATATGAAATATATACACACACCCCTATACTTAGCTCGAACGGTGTCCTCAGAGTCAAGAGCGATGAAGAAGACATAACTCGTGCTATGTATAGGAAAGTGAAAAGGAAGGCAATATACAAAGACGAATGAATGAATAGAAAGTCAAGAGACTCTCGGCTTTTCCCCCTATACTTAGGATCAAGTAATCCTAAGTATAGCAGGTTGTACACAAAGGGAAAACCGAGTGGAGAATGTACAGGGTCTACCCCCCTATACTTAGGTTGAAATATCCCTAAGTATAGGCATCGAAAGAGGGGTATAAAGACACGGAGAAAATTACGAATATATACAAGAAGGAGGACATCACTCCAGAAGTGATGAAACAGAACGAAGAATAACCCGGCGTGTCCACCCCCCTATACTTAGGATGAGCAATATCCTAAGTATAGCAAAGATAATCCTAGGCGAGACCTGGGGTGAAAACAAGAACGGAAGAAAGAAAGATCAAACTAAGACAAAACACGTATATACAAAAGAGTACAATGTTGAGGTGCCTCTCAACAAGCGCTAGTTTTTATGCCCCTAGCTGGGCGCAAAGGCTAGGACAACGCAGTATGGAGATTCAGTACGGCATCGATAAGGAGAATGCCGTACTGTCGTCGTAGTCTCGGCATGAGAACAGCGACGAACTCCAAAGTGTAAAGTAAGACACCCAGGTATGCAATCAAGCGGGTGTCTACTACCGGCCAAAGATATGAAAATAAGTGATCGGGATCCGGTAGCACAAAAGAAATCATCGGCTCTGAATCAGACTGGAGTGAAAGTGTGGAGCCGAAGAAATCAAACGTGGAGAAGGATGGATCAGTCATGGAATCCTCCACGTCAATCAGTGTCTCAAAAAGATATGTGCAGTCAAGATCAGGAGACTCTCTAAGAAGACTGATATCCGATGCATGAAATAGAAGCAAATCAGACACATCATCGAATATCTCCAGAATGGGCTCATCCTCGCGAGGGTCGTCGAGGTAAGAAGATTCAGAATCAGAAGGATCTAAAGACTCAGTTTCGTGTTCCGCCAGATCGGAAACACTCTCAGCAGGTGAAACCGAGTAGTCATCGAGTGTGGCATCCTCCCGCAGATAACCCTCGGGGAGAGATGCAGGATCAGAAGTGATAAGAAGAGGATCAGGATCTAGATGGGCATCTACGCTGCTATCAAGTATCCACTCGGTGCACCAGTCTGCATCATCATCGGAAGTGTAGCTCTCGGCAATCTGGAAGCAGGAGAAGGTACTAGTCAACACCGCGGAAGCTGGCAAAGTGTCTGCGGCTGATCCTCACTCTACGGCTATGCTGGATGCCAACTGGTCCTCAGCAAAGGTGTCTATCTCGTCAGAGTGGAGGATAAAAGGCTCGAAGACGGGACTCTCTGTGTCTGTACTCTTAAAGTGGTGTCCCATATCGAGATGTAGCTGCTGGGCTGAATCATGGTAGCTGTCTGCATCCAAGAAGTATCTTTGCAGAAAGGAAACTGACTCCTCCGGGACTGGAATCTGAAGTGTCTGAAACAATGGCTGTAGTAGCGGGGGCTCCTCCGGTTCCTGGAATATCAGAAGATCTGATATCCAAGACTCATCGACTGGAAACTCTGGGGCTAACTCAAACTCTAGCTGGAAGACCAATGGGAACTCGAGAAGACTCTGGGTCCGAACCTCTGATATCACAGTCATGTCCTCTGTCAGTGGTGCTGCATCATCCAAGTCCTCGGGCTGGTGTGTAGAAACTGTCTCATCATGTAAAGCGACACACCGCACTGGTACTGCATTGTCCGCATGTGTTGTCCCGAGTAAGGCATCTCGTGAAGAAGAACTCTGTGAAAGTAGCCTCGAGATGGTATCCAGTAGGTGAATGTCGGAACTGCGGTGTGGACTGCCACATGTGGTAATTACCCGTGCGAGCTGCTTTGCAGTCATCCCCCGCATGGAGATCTCTATCAGGTCTGTCAGTGGAAGTCCGTGATCTGGAAATCTCCTCAAGAGGTCAAGAAACCTCGTCCATGCCTCCTGCAATGGCTCCTGGGGGTCAACTGAAAAGTCGGTGATCAAGGACCGCATAAACTCTGCTCTACACGGGGGAAAGTATCTATGTAAGAACTCTCGGTGTAGCTCTCCCCACGTCTCGAATGTCCTCCCCAATCGTCTGTGTCATGTCATGGCTCTCTTGTGAAGTGTGAATGGGAAGGTCCTCCTCATCAGCTCCTCTTTAGTGACATCTGAATATCTCTGTGCTCTGCAAAACTCCTCGAATGCGGACAGGTGAAGATACGACTCCTCGTGCGCCTCTACTGAAAATGTCGGCAGTCGCTGAATGTAATCCAAATCTAAGACGAATGGACCTAGTGTAGAAGCTGACTCAGCTCCCTGTGCTATATGCTCCTCCATCCTTCTGGAATAGGATTTGTCTGTTGATCTCCACTGCTCTCTCTGATCACCAACAGAGTGCGCTCGCAACTCAGCAACAGCACTGTCCGGGTCTCGCATCTGCTCTATCTGGTATCCTCGGACGTCAAACGCAGCATGCCCAGTGTAGAGAAAGGGATGGGAGGGAGGGAACGGGAGGTTGGTCGGAGATCCGACCTCCCTAGCAGGTGGACTGGACTGATGGTCAAAGAATGGAGAAGGAGCCGTAAGAGTCGGCTCGAAGTGAGGAGAATCCATCATCCAGGGGTCAAGGATAAGAAGGAGGGTGGGTGGGAGTCAGAAGAAGAGAAGAAGATGGGTAAAGGCAGAAAGGATCTGGAAATCACACAAGATGAGAAAAAGCAAACCCCCAATTCACCTACGCACACGAGCTGAAGACCGAAAGGGATCGGTCAATTATCTTGTCGATTTTATTTTAGGTGATCATTCAGTCTATCAGAGCGATTACGTGAGGTAATAGGAATCCGATATCTCTCAACCGACTGTCCCGTACCAAAGAGCCGGTAATCAGTCGAGAAAAATCGGATGGCTCTATCCTAAGGTGCGGGTCACTCTCTCGCTCATCCAAACCAAACAAGGAGGGGGTTACTCTCCCCAAGACAAATTTTCAGTGTAGTGTCTTTTAGGTCAAGTGTGATTAGCAGTCTCGATTTTATTGTTTTTGTTTTTAGATATTTTTCAATAAAAAGAAACGCCTAACGAATTTTTCGGTTCTCCTGGTTATTAAGTCAAAAACAGGGGGAGAAGACGAAAAAGCCGATGCGCGATAAAATCAATGATGCATGCAAAGTAAGAAAGGCGTACCTGACTCCAGCACTCTACATGCAATATGATCCGCGCAGAATGTAAAGAAAGTAAACTACCTATATGGTGCAGCGAGAAAAGCCGAGTCCTAAGCAGGCAACTTCTACTCGAAAGAACTGTCTAGCTGGTCACCAGTCTTCGATCCAGAGAGTCCTGTCTCGGTCTACCCCTCCTCCCGACAAATCGGGTTCAGGAGCAACGCTTGGCAGGGCAGGCTGCGGCACGTAGGCTCGAAGGAAAATGAATCAGCTATTTTTATTAACTTTTTATTAGTAGGTCCAATTAACGATCTATAGGAACAAGCAATCTATTAGGTGTGTGGATCCTACTCAGTACGACACAGTCAAACAGAAAGTCCTACTGTTAGGGGCTCGAGAAAAACCGCGTAAAACTGTATAAGGCAGCGAAAAACCAAAAACTGCGAAAAGCCGCGAAAAAGCTAAGGGTCCCCCGAGCACACCGGTGCTCGACGAAACAGACCCTAGAAAAGTCTAAGTCTTGTTGAGTGTCCCTGTATTATTACAATAATCAAATGAATAAAAATAAAGTCTACTCTAAGCCTCTCCCACTCAGCTACTCTCTCGCTCTCTCCTGCGGCTCCGTGCAGAAAGGAGTCGCCTCCGAATTCCGCGATTGCGCCGGCTTCTCGAAAGTCACTGCCTCGGTCCTCGGGCCCTCGCAAGAAAGCAGACAAAGTGTCACAGACCAAGAATAATAATCAAATAAAAGCAAGAAATAAAACAGGGGTATATGTGCAAAAAAATGACAAATAAAATAAACAAGCAAAATCAAATAAAAACAAAAATAAAAGAAAATAAAATAAAATAAAAATAAAAATAAGAAGAAAATAAAAAGCTGTGAAAAGTTGCGGACTCAGAAAGAGCCGCGGAAAGCCGCGAAAAAGAAATCAAAACGAAAATGAAAAATAAAGAAAATGACTACTAAGCCGTGCTCCCCGGCAACGGTGCCATTCTGATGACCAACATAACCGAGCGAGCGAGGTAAATCAGGTGTATCTCATGCGGTTGTTGCGACCTCAATCGCTCGGGTGGTCAATCGAGAAAAATAGACCACCAAAATCGAATAAAAATCAATCAAGCTCAAGTAGCGGTCTCGCTATTATATTAACCTGGTATAGCGACCAGGGTCGAACACAAGGAGCACGTAATGGCCTTGCGGCCTACGAAGTAGTCTATTAAGAAATAAAATAAAAGAAATGTATTTTTTGGGTGGATTTTTAGTCTTTTTTATATTTTTTTGGATTTTTAATTAATAAAGAAAATAAAGAAAGCAATAAAGCAACCAACTTCAAGCAATTATTAAGGCACTCAAAAATCACTCAAAAATTCAAATAAAAATATTTTTATGTTTTTTTTATTTTACTATTTTTGGTTAATTTTTGGTAATTGTCTGATTTTTATTGAATTTTCTAAAAATCAAACAAGACTAGAATATGAAGGTGTTGTCCAGTCAGACTTGGAGGGCCAATATAAAACAGGTAAAGGCCCTATCAAGTCTGAAGGTAATTTTCCTAGAAACTAGAAGATATAAGAAAAATTTAGGCACTAGAATTATTATTTTTGGATTTTCCAATTAATTATTAGAATTTTTATAGGGTTTTTAGTGTTTTGTAATTTTTAAGAATTTTATAAATCCAAAAATGACCAAAATTGGTCTGAAAATTAAACAATGTGACATAAGCACTAAGTAAGTTTTTTGTAATTTTTAGAGGTGTTTTCATATTTTTTTGTGATTTTAAAACTTAGACAGTAAAGAAAATGTGTGTTTTTGATTTTTTAAAAATAGTAAATGAAATAAAAAAATGTCTCTAAAAATAGGAGAAAATTTTACACTACGGCAGGAGCCATGTATCCAATTTTCATCGCATTTGGAGTTAATTTGCTATTTTATTAAAAATAAAAATCAAGGTGCAGTGCGCAGGGACCTAACTGCAAATAGAATAAAACCCTGGGCCCCTTGGATAACAAGCCTGAGAAGTATAGGGCTAGAAATGCAAAATGTCCCCCGGGCCGCGCACGATACACGTGACTCAGGCCTGGGGGGACCTATTTGTCATTCCTATTTATAAAAATATAAATCGTAACAAGCCAAAAACGTAGGGAAAAAACTGCGAATACACCAAATTCCACGTGTCGATGCACGTGTCCACAACAGGCAAGGGTATAAATGTGAATCCGATAAACATGAGGGTCCTCTATGCAATATTTACAAAAATAAAAGAACTATAACACGTATTTACAGTACTAAAGAGTAAATGCAAGAAAAAGAGGGGCCTAAGAGCAAATACCCCTTTATTAAATGTCGACGGCTGAGATGGCGCCACGTAGCAGATCTAACGGGTAAGAATATCGGCGCCTTTAACCAAGAAACGTTGGCCGGATCGAACGGAAGAGGGTCCACCACGTGGCAGGTCTGACGGTCCTCGTATGTTGTGGCTAAACCCTCGGTGGATCAACGGTGATGAAGCTGACACGTGGAAATCGGACGGCTCTGGAGTCACGGGTGCCTCTTCATCTGATCGTGCATTCCAGATCAGTCCTCCTATGGATCTAGTGGTGGCGAAGCTCCTCAGATGGATGGCCGAGATCTAATCTGGAGCGAGGGGATGATCTGACGGTTCGAGGAGGTCCTGGAAGAACTGTCGGCTGGCGAACTTCGCCGGCTCGAAACTCGAGCGTGGGGACTTCTCGACGGCTGCGGAGATGCTGGAAAGATGCGCCTCGGGGATCCGCAGCCAGTGGACAGCTCCGATGATGGCGGGGAGCCCTAGAGAGCTCCGACGGCGATGAAGACCTGGAGCACCTGTGCCTGAGCTGTTGGCCTCCAGATGAGGCTCTCCTGACGATTTGACCTGCACAGGAAGAAAGATGGGTCGAGGGCAAACTGCCTTGACCCGTCAAAGCACGAAATGGATGGGAGATGTGTCGATATGGCGGTCCTCCGACGAGCGGCGGAGGGGGAGAACCGATGTCCCTGCTCCGGGGCGAGCCAGGGGGGATGGGTAGGTGGAGAAGATGCGGAGGAGGCTCGTGAAGGTGATGGTGGTGTCGGATGGGCTGATAGATGGTCGGAGTGAACTGGTGAAGGTGGCGGAGCTACAAGAACAGTAACCTAAAATCTACGTTCTACACTAAACTACATGCTAACAGAGCTACCTGGCGAAGGAGATCGACTGGGCTGGAGCTGCTGGAGCTCCTGGGTCATTGCCTGCAAGGTGGCGTCGGCTCCTCGAGGTTGGGCGCGCTCGCGGCGGCCCACGGCGGCGATGCCACCGGATCAGAGGTCTCCCGAAGGGCTCGTGCCTCGCTTCCACTCCAACGAGCACCGTTGTCACTCAGGCTCACCGGAGGAGTTCCTTGGCTGTGAGTGGGAGGTCCAAAGATGAAAAACAGAGCTGCCGGAGTTAAGGTTTTATACAATGATGGGTCTGATAAGATGAGGATCGGGTGAGCATTCCAAGGAGCGGATCCCTAAAAGGAGATGTACGCGAGGATCATGGATCATCCCCTGGCAATCGGAGCCCTAGGTTTGAGTGGATGGAGTTCGGATTGATTCGGGAATATGTGGAGATATAGGGTCAGAAATCAGATTCGCAAGGGAAGAGGGTCCGCAGGGGAAGTTGACCAGGCGGTCAACATTCCCTCGTGGACCAATCAGAGTCCGCCAGCTCATAATTATTTGATTACTTATTTTAAAATAGTAAATGATCGAATTAAGAAAAACTTAAAACATGAAAAATATTTATTTTATTTTTTTCTTTTTTTTGTGATTTTTAATTAATTTTTCAAAATAAAAATTAGGTATTTACACTAGAGTGCTATATATAGGTACATGTACAATATAGGTTTTTGATTTTTGATTTTTAATTAGTTATTTTTGTGCATTTTTATTCCCATTTTATATTTTATTTATTTATAGCACAAAATTAGGAATAAAAAGGCATTTTTATTTTATTTTTATTATTTATATACAAGGGTGAAATAAATAGATATATACATCTATATACAAGGTATATTTACAAGGTTCTTTTTGTTTTTTAATTTTATTCTTTTTATTTTGTTTTTGTTTTAATGGTTTTTATTTTATTTATTTACACCATAAAAGATAGAATATATACAAATTTTATGGAAATTAATTTATTTATTTATAAGGTGAAATAAGTATAGATAAGTGGACTATGTACATAATGAATATGCACAAGTGAAGGGGTTTTTATTTTCTTTTTAATTTTTCAATTTTTATTTGGATTTTTTATTTAAAAATAAATACAAATATGTAAAAGCCACTTTTATTCTATTTTTAGATGAAAATATATTTATTGTATTTACAGGGATATTTACACACATGAGCCCCTATCTCTCTCTACTTTGGCTTTTATGCGGTCAGGCCCATGCTGAGCCCTCCCTTGGGATTAGGTTGCTCAATATTTATTCTAAATATTTCCCTCTTTTTCTTTTTAATCTTTATTCTTTTATTTTTTCACAAAAACATGCTAATTATTACTTTTTACACCATGCATGCTTTTGGTAATTATTTGTATTTACACATATCTACATGTATTTGCAAAGGTTTTTGTAGCTAAAATATAAGAATAAAGAGTGATGAATGAGTATTCATCACACAACCTTGGATCGACCCTGATGCATCACTGGGTTGTCTTACCAGCCATCGTGGGGGACTTCAAGTTCCCCCCGTACACCTTGCAGCTCCTCCCATGTTTCCATGGGCTCGCCACCGAAGATCCCCATCTCCACCTCCAGGAGTTTCTCATGATTTGCAGTACTGTCCACGACCGTCAGGTGGACCAGGACACGATACGGATGATTGCCTTCCCCTTCTCTTTGGAAGACAGAGCAGCCACCTGGCTGAAACATCTGGGGAAGTTTGTCTACACTTGGGAGCAGCTCCGCACCGAGTACTTTCATAAGTACTATCCACTCGGGCGGACGAATGCCGTGAGAGCCTTGATCAGCAACTTCTCCATGCTCCCCAATGAGCAGTTCCACGAGGCATGGGAGAGGTTCAGAGAGCTGACTGACAGATGCCCACACCACGATATTTCCAAGCCGAACCTCGTTCAGAGCTTTTTCAGCGGGTTGACACCAGAGCTTCAGGGCTTGGTGAATGCTTCTTGTGGCGGGTCTTACTTCTCTAAAGATCACGACCAAGTCTGGGCCATCTACGAGGAGATGGATGAGAACTACATGGTGATGTCCCAGACCCGGTTATACACTCAGGGCAGACCCCAGCAGCCACAACCCGTGCAGTACCAGAGGATAGCACGGGTCGACGCCGGTCCTTCCAGTTCGTCCGTGGTAGCAGCAGCACAGGCCGAGTCATCCGCCACGGATATGGGGATCATCAGCGAGAAGCTGGACCGGATGGAGATTATAGAGAAGAAGCAGTGTCAGGGCATCACTTAGATGGAGCAGATGGCACAGACTTTGAGTGACTTGAAGACACAGCTCGTGTGTCTCCAGGAGGCACAGACGGCTTCCCAGCCCCGTCTTCAGTCACGAGGCGATACCGGCAGCAGCAACAGCTCGTCCCAACGCTCCAGCTCACACCAGCAGCCTAGACAGGTTCATCTTGTACAGGCGGAGCCGTACCAGCAGCCGCAGCCCACCTACCAGTCACCACCATCTCCAGACTTGCAGATGGTAGTATACCAGCCGGATCAGCCTCTGGCAATACTCCCGCCACCCCAGTACGATGCAGAGCCGTTGATGGATGTCAACGGGATTTGGTATGACCGCCCCCAGCCCGGTATCCGACGAGATCATCCCGGATTCTGTTGGGGGATCGGAGGAGCCCAGCCCCAGCAGCAGCCATCAGGTCAGGGTGGCCAGTACGGCCAGCAGAGAGATCACCAGCCGCAGCGGTAGCAGCCCCTAGTGTACCCACCACAGCAGCAGCAGTCGTCGTATGGTCCTCGTCCCTATCAGCAGGGACAGTCTTGGAGGCGAGATCAGCCTCACCACCAGCAGCAGCAGCCACACCCGTACCCCTCTCAGCCACAGCACCAGTTCCAGCAGCCTCCCTACCAGAGAGGTTACCTGTCAGGCTCTCATGGTTCACCCTATGAGAGCCCCGCCTTGGATGATATAGCCCGCCTTCTCACTGATCAGCAGGCTACCTTTCGACGGGAGATGGACAAGTTCCGCTAGTAGATGCGGGACATAGTGAGAGGGAAGGCCGCCATCCCTGCCCAGATTGAGCCGAACCCCAATAGCCTGAAGAGGAAATCTAAGCAGGTAGCTTATACTGAGTATACCACTCCTAGTGATGTATTTGGTGATATGACTGGATATCTTTTTGATACTGATTTTGTCACACTTACGAGCGGTAGGATGCCAGCAGGCGGTGCCTCGTCTGAGCGACACCATGAGGACACATCTAGAGCGCCCGACGAGGAGGAGGAGAGCGGTACTGAGGCCGCTAGAGATGATGACGGTGGTACTGATGCCACCAGGGATGCTGATTCCACCGACGGTGCTGAGGCCGCCAATTCACCAGTTGGAGGAGGTGGTACTGAGGCCACTCACGATGCCGAGCCAGAGCGCGGTACTGAGCCCGCGAGTCTTCCAGTCGATCTAGCCGATGGTGGTGCTGAGGCCACCCATGCTTCTGTTGAGAGACCTGTAGTTTTTCCTACTTCTGATGTATCTCGGAACTCTGTTGTGAATAAAGGAAAGGGTTTGGTTTTTTCTGATCCCACTGTGGTGCATGATGTATGTGTGGATCCGGCCGTCGAGCCGTCTAGACCCTTTCCTAGTCCTTCATCTGAGAAGGACCCTGTGATCCCCTTCCCTAGAGCCCTTCAGATGGGGAAGGGGAAGAAAAAAGAAAATCCCAAAAAGAGAGAGCAGGAAGAGTTCAGCCAGCAGATGATAGATCGGTTTCACATACAGCTGACTCTTCAGGAGGCTTTGCAGCACATCCCCCTTCTTCAGCGCTCACTGAGAGACAGGACCACAGTTAGGAGGAAGAGGAGGAACCACCACTCAGAGATCCATGTGCCGACGAAAGCCACGTGTTTCGCGATCTAGAACCGTCTGCCGGCCAAGAGGCCAGATTCAGGAGCCCCTTATATTAGATGCCACATCAGAGAGCAGAGGTTCGACCGTACTCTATTAGATAGCGGATCGTCGATCAACCTACTTCTGGCAGCCCTTCTCGACCGCTTCGAGTTGGGCACTCTTAGACAGAGCAGGACAGTCCTTCAGTTTGCTGATCGATCTATCAAGAGGCCGAAGGGGTTGTTACGAGACGTTGTCATCACGATTCAGGTCCTGCAATTCCCCTTGGACTTCGTAGTCTTGGACATGGAGATCCTTGAGTCCGTGACCGATACCCCAATCATTCTCGGTCGTCCATTCTTGGCCACAGCCAAGGCGGTGACTGACCATGATAGCGGGAAGGTATACTTTCGTGTCGAGGGCAAAAGTGTACAAATAGAGATGGTAGAGGACAGCAGAGCCAGAGAGAGCATGCTCAGAGACGACTTCAGACACGGAGCAGCTGACAGATGCCGGGCTAGATATCCACCAGGACTGTGATTTTGTGATCACATACGATGAGGCAGTTTGGGCAGACCCAGCAGCACAGGCCATCCTCTCATTTTCAGATTCCGCTGATGCAGAGACGACAGCAGAGGAGAGCTTGGAGAGCACATTCCTGGTCCAGGATACTTCAGAGGCAGCAGAGCCGGTTCTCGACCGCGACACTGATTTTTATGATGATGGTGGTACCGATGCCACCTTAGATGGCACAGATCCCTCGGAGTCAGAGTCTGATTAGGAAGATTGTGATGATTATATGCCAGACCTGATTTCCACTGAGCCTACAACTGAGGAGGAGGTAGATGCCGAGCAGAGCAGAGACAGTCCTTCAGGGCAGCCTTCTCCAGTTTCTGAGATTAACAGAGAGTTTCAGTTCTTCCATTCAGATTTGGCAGCATTCACGCAGACTTTTCAGAGGCCAGATCCACCAGCACCTAGTTGTCCAGAGCTGAAGCCGCTTCCTACATCGTTGAAGTATCGATTCCTTGCGGGTGAGCCTGAGGTGTACCCAGTCATCATCTCCGCCGATCTGACTGGAGAGCAAGAATCCCGTCTGATGGGGGTTCTTGAAAAGAACCGCAAGGCAATCGGATGGAGCGTAGCAGATCTCCAGGGGATAAATCCGGCCCTGTGCCCCCACCATATATATCTCGAGGATGAGGCGAAGCCATCGCGTGAGTTCCAGCGGCGACTGAACCTGAATCTGAGAGAGGTTGTCATGAAGGAGATTTCGAAATGGTGGAGCGCTGATTTTATCTACCATCTCCGACTCCAAGTGGGTCAGCCCCTTGCATGTGGTGCCCAAGAAGACGGGCATCACTACTGTGATCAGTGAGTCTGTAGAGGAGATTGCTACACAAGTACCCACTTCTTGGCGGGTCTGTGTTGACTACAGGAGACTCAACCAGCCACCAAGAAGGATCATTTCCCCCTGCCCTTTATAGATCAGATTATTGAGAGACTGGTAGGGAAGAGCCACTACTGTTTTCTGGATGGGTACTCGGGCTACAACCAGGTGGCCATCGCTCCTGAGGACCAGGAGAAGACCACCTTTACCTGTCCCTTCGGCACATACGCCTTCCGACGCATGCCATTCGGGCTATGCAATGCCCCTGTGACATTTCAGAGATGCATGCTGTCGATCTTTTTGGACATGGTAGGGGAGTGCTTGGAGGTCTTCATGGATGATTTCTCGGTTTACGGCGACGGATTCGACTCCTGTCTTGGTTGCCTAGACCGAGTCCTCAGCGATGTATAGAGGTCCACCTTGTGCTATCTTGGGAGAAGAGTCACTTCATGGTGACTCAAGGGATGGTGCTTGGCCATATCATCTCCAACAGTGGCATGGAGGTTGATCCGGCCAAGGTAGATGTCATTAGAAAACTCGCACCACCGTCCAATTTGCGGCAGTTACGGTCATTCCTGGGGCATGTCGGTTTCTACCGACGATTCATTCATGATTTCAATCGAATTGCCCGACCGTTGACTGACCTGCTAACGAAAGACACCGAGTTCCTTGTCGATGACAAGTGTTTTTCGTCCTTCGAGACTCTCAAGCAGTGTGTTATAGAGGCTCCTGTTCTCCAGCCGCCTGATTGGTCTCTCCCATTCGAGATCATGACGGATGCCTCCGATTTTACCGTGGGCCGTGCTGGGACAGAGGAGGGATGGAGTCCCATTTGCTATCCACTACGCTAGCCGTACATTGGATTCTGCCCAGCGGAACTACACAGTCACAGAGAAGGAGATGCTAGCTGTAGTGTTCGCCCTAGATAAGTTCAGATCATACATTATTGGATCTAGAGTGACCCTGTTTACTGATCACACCGCCATCCGATACCTCATGGCAAAGAAGGATGCCAAGGCCAAATTGACTAGATGGATCCTTCTACTCCAGGAGTTCGACAATGAGATCAAGGATAAGCCTGGAGTCAAGAATGTGGTGGCGTATCATCTCTCCCGATTAGAGCACACTGAGGATTCTGAGCAGATTGATCCTATTTGTGAGACCTTCCCAGATGAGGCGATCCTTGCTATCGCCTCACTCCCGTGGTATGCCGATATTGTGAACTTTCTTGTTGCTAAGAAAGTCCCACAAGGTTGGCCTAGGCAGAGGCTTGAGACCTTCCTCACGAAGGCCAAGTCCTACCACTGGGAGGATCCCATCCTTTACCACGAAGGAGGGGATAGCGGCTGGCGTAGGTGCATTCCTCAGGAGGATCACATAGCATCCTCACTTACTGCCACAAGCTTGAGGCAGGAGGACATCACTCTGGGAGGAGAACGGCGCAGAAAGTGCTCCAATCCAGCTTGTGATGGCCTACCCTCTTCAAGGACTCTGATGAGTTTGTGAAGAGGTATACTGACTGTCAGAGGATGGGAACTTGTGGACAGCGTGATATGATGCCGATGCAGCCCATTCACTTCTGTGAGGTTTTTAATGCATGGGTCATCGATTTCATGGGTCCATTCCCTAAGAGTCAGGGATTTGAGTACATTCTGCTAGCCGTTGATTATGTGAGTCATTGGGTTGAGGCTATCCCCGCCCGAACCGCTGATGCTAGGACAGTTTGCATATTTTTAGGAAGCACATCATCACGCGGTTCGGGGTACCTCGAGTATTGATTTCAGATGGGGGGTCTCATTTCATCAACGACCAGGTGAAGGCCCTTGCTAGCAAGTTCGGCATAGACCATCGAGTTGCCACTCCATACCATCCACAGACGAATGGTGTAGCCGAGGTGTCGTACAGGGAGATCAAGACTATTTTGCAGAAAGTTGTCCGCCCTGATCGAAAGGATTGGTCACAGCTTTTGGATTCGGTTTTGTGGGCATATAGGACGTCTTTCAAGACACCATTGGGCACATCTCCCTTTCGCCTCGTATATGGCAAGCCGTGCCATTTACCTGTTGAGCTGAGACACAGGTCACTTTGGGCACTCACTGAGATACTTGTTGATCCAGATAGTGTAGGAGACCAGAGGAGGGCAGAGTTAGCAGCCTTGGAGGAGCTTAGAGATACCGCCTTCTCAAACAGCCTACAGTACAAGGAGAGAGTGAAGGAGTGGCATGATTCTCACATTAGCCACAAACATTTTGAGCCTGGCAGAGAGTATGGTTGTTTGATGCGAGGCTTCGTCTATTCCCAGGGAAGCTACAGAGCAAATGGAAGGGACCCTACTTGGTGAGAAAGGTACACGGCAACGGTAGCATTGAAATATCCGAGTTGTCTTCTGAAAGTACCTTTCGAGTAAACGGCCAGCGGCTCAAGCCATTTCTAGATCATGAGCCGCGGGTCGTTGATGTGGCCCCGATTCATTTTGCATGAGATGTGGTCTCTTGACTCACATCTATTGCATCCCACGCCTGATTATCATTGTTCTTCCGACCTGTATAGATCCAGATGTCCGTATCATTCTATTCTTTAGTCCCACATCCCTTTCTTCATCTTTTGATTATGCTATACTTAGGGTGTACTTTACCATAAGTATAGGGGGATGTAGGACCTTTGAGTTTTTCTTTTGATTCTTTCTATCCATGTTTTGCTGCCTATACTTAGGGATATTTTACCCTAAGTATAGGGGGGGTAGACCCTGTACGTTCTCCACTCGGTTTTCCCTTTGCATACAGCATGCTATACTTAGGATTACTTGATCCTAAGTATAGGGGGAAAGCCCGAGACTCTCTTGATTTTCTATTCATTCATTCGTCTTTGTATATATCCTTCCTTTTTCACTTCCCTATACATAGCACGAGTTATGTCTTCTTCATCGCTCTTGACTCTGAGGACATCGTTCGAGCTAAGTATAGGGGGTGTGTATATATTTCATATATACTTTAGCCATAACTCGTACTTTTTGTGAGTGTGTTAATAAATAAAAATGGCTAAAAACCCAAAAACCACAAAAATTAAAAAAATTTCCTGTAAATAATCAGTCTTTTATTGCACATACATAGCTATTGTATAAATTATTTTTGTAAAAATGTTTTCAAAAATCTTTTTGTAAAGTTTGTGTAAATATTTTCATATCAAAATTATGTATATAGTACAAAATTTTTCCAAAATGTTTTGAAAACCAAAAGTTTGCAAAAATCTTGTGTAAATTTGTGTAAATATTTTGCAAAACTTGCATTCATGCATTCATCCATCCATGATTTCAAAACATTTTTCAAAAATTTTGCATGTTTGTAAAAATTGTGTAAATAGCATCTTTGTATATATGTATATAGTTTTTCTGGATGATAGTAGACATTTAAACTAGCCTGGAATTAAATTGGGAAATGGAGATTGATTAAGATCTTAATCCACCTAATTTCTAGGAGGAACCTTATAGGGCTTAGGGTTAAGGCTTTTCAGGTCCATGGTGACTTAATTCTTTGAGTTCACTAGGCTATGATCACATGTCATCTCAATGAGCCTAAGTAGAGCACTTAACAACACACACATGACTCATATAGACGATGGCTTTACTTGGGCACCGCACTTAGCACCGAGCTCTCTACGGATGAGGTGGTGAGGAGGCAGTCTTCCTTGGCTTGGGGTAGCATATGAGGGTAGTACTTCTAGGCGGAACCTCTCTTCTTCTTTTAGTGAAGGAAGTGCGTCTCAACTTGGTCTGGTTGCCATGAGGTCTAACGATAAGAGTTGTGGGTTGCAATAATGCTTCAAAAGAGGGATAGTCTACTGGCTCAAGAGGAAAAACTCCTTGTATATATGCTGCACATGCATATGTTGTACAGATGCACTTGAAAAAAAATGTAAAAAGAAAATAACTCCAAAAAAGTGGTGGGTCTGATAGAAAATGATAATCCCACCGGAGTATGTATACAGTGCAATAAGCAAAGCTTGAGATTCATGTCCCACCTTATGTAGCTTGCAGCAGGGAGACTTGGCTACACTGGTCGAGCTCCCAAGGATACATGGCTACACTGGACATGGTCCATTCTCTTCTTCCCCCTCTTCTTGAGCCGGTTGAACTTGAACTTAGAAGGGAATACCCCGCTCCTCGAGGAAAGAGTGGCCAGATTGGGGTCATAGAGTTATCTTATTGGGGAGGGTTGTCAAGTTGCCATTTCTGAGGTGGAGAGCTTACACTTCACATTCACAGTACAAGGAAAGATTCATGGTATTTAGGGTTTGTGTTTGGTGACTTGTTATGATCTGGATTGTTGAGGAGTCGTGATTATAGATTGGTGGAACTTAGAGGCTGTTGAGTTTTAAACTTAAGTCCAAATAAGGTTCCGACACATTGATAATCCAAAGATCTGATCGAGCTCCATAATTCAATTTAATGAAGGTAAGTTTAATATTCAACCTTGATCCATGTGCATTCTCCTCCTTTTTTATTTTCTTTCTCTGTTTCACTTCTTTTTCAAATAAGTGTTTGCTAAGGGACTAGCAAAGTTAAGTATAGGGGGGTGATGAATACTCATTCATCACTCTTTATTCTTATGTTTTAGCTACAAAAACCTTTGCAAATACATGTTGATATGTGTAAATACAAATATTTAACAAAAGGCATGCATTGTGTAAAAACTAATAATTAGCATGTTTTTGTGCACAAATAAAAGAATAAAGAATAAAAAGAAAAAGAGGGAAATATTTAGAATAAATATTGAGCAACCTAATCCCAAGGGAGGGCTCAGCATGGGCCTGACCGCTTAAAAACCAAAGTAGGGAGAGATAGGGAGCTCATGTGTGTAAATATACTTGTAAATATAATAAAAAATATTTCCTCTAAAATAGAATAAAATGGGCTTGTATATATTTGTAAATATTTGTAAATACAAAATCAAAATAAAAATAGAAAAATTAAAAAGAAAATAAAAAATTAACATTCCTAGTACATATTCACCATGTATATAAACCCACACTTATATTTATTTAGCCTTGTAAGTAAATAAATTAAAAATCCCTAAAAATTTGTATATATTCTATCTTTTATGTTGTAAATAAATAAAATAAAACCATAAAAACAAAAATCAAATAAAAAGAACAAAATTAAAAACCAAAAAGAACATTGTACATATACCATGTATATATATATGTATATATCTAATTATTTACCCCTTGTATATAAATAATAAAAATAAAATAAAAATACCTTTTTATTCCTAATTTTATGCTATAAATAAATAAAATATAAAAGGGGAATAAAAATGTACAAAAATAATAAATCAAAAATCAAAAATTAAAAAGCCATATTGTATATATACTTATATATAGCACTATAGTGTAAATACCTTATTTTTATTTCATAAAATTAATCAAAAATCACAAAAAATAGAAAAAAATAAAATAAACATTTTTCATGTTTTGAGTTTTTAATAATTCAGCCATTTATTATTTCTTTTTGAATTTTCAAAACATTTCCACATGGCCAGCTCCCATTGGTCCACGGGGGATGTTGACCCCCCGGTCAACTCTCCCCCTTGGACCACAGGGTTTCAGATCTGAGCCACCAACCCGATTTCTCGAAATTTCCTATGCTCGATCCGACAACCAAATCCGTGAACCCCGGGCTCCACTTCTTCTCCTTGCATCCGAGAGGCACGCCCGATCAGTAGCCTAGGGATCCGTGCTCCGAGCTTCACGCCCGACTCCATTCTTGTCGGACCCTCGTTCGTATATAAGCCGAGCTCCTCCTCCTTCCTCAATCAACTTTGGATCGTTTCTCTCCACCCCAGGACCTCCACAGCCTCCGCGAGAGTAACAGCTCGCTCCCGGTCGTGTCGCAGCGAGGAAAGGGAGACCAGACCACTGATCCGGCAGCTATGCGCCGCCGAGTGTTGCCTGGAGGTGACGCTCGAGCCTCGGGCACCGACGGCCCTTGAGGCAAGGACCTGGAGCATCCCCTGCTCTTCCCCAGTTAACTCCATCCATCAGGTAGCCTTCCTTCTTCTTCTATTTCCCGAATTTTCATTTTCCCCCAAATCGCTCCGTCACCGTCGAGCTTCAATTCCGACCACCCTCGCCTTCATCCCGATCATCGGAATAGCTCATCATCTCCGCTTTTCCTCCACGCACATTCTCCACCCACTCGTTCAACCCAGCTCGCATAGGAGCTGGGATTGGGGCTCCTCCGTCGTCGCCTCGCCGGAGCCCCTTCATCCCGACGCGCCTACCACCCACACCACTGCTAACCGGGTCGAGGTACTTTGACCTCGACCCGCGAGTCTGTTGCCGTGCTTTTCAGGTTCATCCGAGCCCATCTGAGGGCCTCGACCATCTGGTGCAGCAGCTCGACCTCCGTCGACGTCGCCTGAGCTCCCAGGAGCTCCGTCGTGCCATCAGAGGACCCCATTAGACGCGGGAGGCCAAGGCGATTCTTCTCCGATCAGTAGCAGCCCGCGAGGAGGTCTCCAGTGCCCACACGAGCCCGGCGAACCTCGTCGGAGTCCAGTTCTTCGAGTAACCTCCGGAGCCGTTCGATCCCCCTCCAGCTCCAGATTAGATCTCAGACGTCCATCAGAGGAGCCACGCCAGCCGTTGATCTTCAGAGGGAGGATCTCGACCATCAGATCAACGAGGTCTTCCCACGTCGCTTCCCAGCCATCTGATCTTCCATGTGGGGAGATTCCAGCCATTCGATCTCGCCGAGGGATCCTTTGCTGGGCGCCACCCTTCCCCGACCGTTGGATCTCCACGTGGCGCCCATCTGAGCCTCGACTTAATAAAGGGTAAATTTCTTCTTAGGCCCTTAGATTTTAGTTGTTCTGCCTTAGTCCTGTAAATATTTTAGAAACTTTATTTCAGTTTGGTAATTTGCACTGTGGACCCTGTCGTTTCTTGTATTTACGTTTATACCCCTGCTTGTAGTGGAACACGTGCTTCGACACGTGCTTGTCTGGGTTATTTGCATGTATAGACCTAGGGTTTCAAGATGTTAATGAATGAGTTTATACTTTTGATATTTGCAGAAATACCCCTGTGAATGGTTTAATTATGCATGTGCATTATATAGTGGGTAATTTATACTGAAGCCCCTGGACTTTTAGTACGTGTTACTAATTAGTCCAGGAACTTTAGCTTTCTTGCAAATAGGTCCCTGAGTGCCAAGGTCACGCGCCTCACGTGTGGTTTCTTGGAGAATTTGCACCGGACCCCCTGGAACTTTTATTAATTGCGTACAGGTCCTTGTGCACTGTACCCTTATTTTTATTTTTAATATAATATCAAACAAACTCCAAATTTGATGAAAATTGGATACATGGCTCCTACCATGGTGTAACATTTTCTATATTTTTTGGAGACATTTTTTACTTCATTTGTTATTTTTAAAAATTCAAAAGCAAGCATTTGTGTTACTGTCTAACTTTAAAAATCACAAAAAAATATTAAAACACCTCTTAAAATTACAAAAAAATTACATAGTGTTTATTTTACCTTGTTTGATTTTCTGACCAATTTTGGTCATTCTTAGATTTATAAAACACATAAAAATTACAAAACTCTTAAAAACCCATACAATTTCTAATAATTAAAAGAAAACTCAAAAATTAATAATTCCAGTGGCCAATTTTTCCTTGCATTTTCTATTATATAGGAAAATTACCTTCAGACCTTGATAGGGCCATTTTGCATTTTAAATTGGCCCTCCAAGTCTGACTAGACAGTACCTTGGTTTTTCTTCCTTGTTTGATTTTTATAAAATTCCTTAAAAATCAGAAAATTATCAAAAATTAACCAAAAACAGTAAAAACTCTAAAAACATAAAACGTTTTTGTTTGAATTTTTGGGTGTATTTTGAGTAGTTAAATAATTCATCCAAATTGCTTGTTTATTTGCTTTCTTATTTTCTTTATTAATTTAAAAATCCAAAAAAAATAAAAACATAAAAAAATCCACCAAAAATATTCGTCTTTTATTTTATTTTATTTTAGACTACTTCGTAGGCCGCAAGGCCATCACGTGCTCCTTGTGTTCGACCCTGGTCGCTATACCAGGTTAATATAATAGCAAGACCGCTACTTGAGCTTGTTTGATTTTTATTTGATTTGGTGGTCGATATTTTTCCTCGATCGACCGCGCTTGGTGACTTGGGTCGCAACGACCCTTGATTACCTTTACCCGAGTTGCCTGGCGTGTCATCACCTATCCCATTGGAGCTCTGGGAAGAACGGAGGTGAAAATAATGGCGGGTACTCGGATTTAGGGGAGATGACGGGCTTATATAAGCTAGGGAGGATGCTGATACTACCGACAATGGTGGCACCACGAGTAGTTAGGTTAACGGTCAGCCAACGATCGGCTGCTGGAGGTGGTTGGCTCAACAGAAGAGGAAGAGAGGAATGGGGAAGAAGGCCGATGAGGAAGAAGATAGGTTTGGAAAAGTAGGAAAGAGAAAGTGGAAAAGAGAGAAAGAAAAAATAATAAAATCTAATTAATTAATTAATTCAAGTAAATAATATATTAATACTAATTTAATTAATAATTAAATTAAATCAACTAATTAAGATATAATCAAATAATTAATTAATTAAGCAATTAAATAAATAAACAAGTATATAAATAAATAACTATTTAAGATATACATAAATAATAAATAAACTAATTAATTAAATTAAATTAATATATATATAATGAAAATAAATGAATTATTTACTTAAATTTAATATAAAAGAATAATGTAGATTATGGTTCTTTGTACAATATACCAATACGAACCCGAAAATCATATTTTTCGTATTAATTTTGATTCTAGCGAAACCAATGTCATTTTGTAGATAATTTAATAATATGATTTTAAGACTGGAGTTTACCCAATCAGAGTTTATATGGCCGAGTTATGAGGTTTGGAAAATTTAGGTAGCAGCTTCGAGGCTTTGGGTTTTATTGGTATTTTAATTTAGTTATATTTTTATATTTTTATATACAATTTTATAAGATTTTTAGAAATGAAATTAAGTTAATCGGATTTACGATTATTTAATTAAAAATCCGGGAAGATTCTACATATAGTACATATATACAACGGGTCCCAAACGTCAAAACTCATCAGTTTTATTCGAATATTTTTTATTCGGATATTTTTTTAATATTTTTAATAAATAGTACTAAGTATAAAATAGATTTTAAATTGAATTTGGTCAGTTTGGAGTTTCTATAAATAGTTATGAACCTAGGAAGTTGGCTTTTACAGCTTTTCGGTCCATTAGGGTTAATTATTTTTGTGATAAAATATTTTTCTAATATTTTTATAAAATAATATATATATATATATTCGTAAACGACTTTTATTTAAAGGAGTGATTTGATTTGAGACGATATAAGTTATGAATAAAATAGGTGAAATATTAACAATGTGATAAATGGGTAAATTATATTTTTGATCTTGAAGTTCTTGATATTTTGATAGGTTAGGATCCTTATCTCCCCCTACTTATTGATTTTGTCGACCCAGTCAATATTGACCTGGTTTTGGGGTTAGGATCAGTTTGTATATATTTTATATCTACAGACTTCTTTTTCTTTTATTTTTATTTTTCTCTTTATTTTTTTTGATAAAATAAGTGTTAATTCTATAATATTAATATTTATGGTTAGAAGATAATTAGTTGGAATTAGTGATTATTTACATGTATTTTACCAAGGTTTTTAGCCAAAATGAAAGAATAAAGGCGATGAATTACGGATTCATCATTCCCTATACTTTATCTTTGCTAGTCCCTTAGCAAACATTTATTCTATAAATAAGTGCAAGAAAAAACAAAAAGAAAAAAGAAAAAAAATAACTTAGAACATGATTGTTTCTTTAAACCGAATCTTAATTCACCCAAAATCCGGAGCTTGGATTCATACCTTTTGATTAATAGTGTGTTGAGACTTTATTAGAATTAGAGTTAAGCCTCGACAGCCCTCAAGTTCTACAAATCCTTATCCAGGTTCTCCTCAACAGACAGCTCAGATCCACCTATTCATCACGCAAATTTTTCAGCTTTGAAAGCAATTTGTACTGTATGTGAAAGGTTTTAGCTCTTCCCACTCTAGAGAAATGAAGAAACCGCCTACCTCAGTAATACACTCCCATTGGGTCCTCATCCAGCAACTCAATCCTCAAGGAGGGGGGTATTTCCTTCTAAGGTCGGGTCATGATGTGTCCACAATCGAGTAAAGGGAGAAGATAGAAGAAGGGGAAAGAGAACTAGAGTGTGATCAGTGTAATCACATCTCCTGTGAAGTCTGGCCAGTTTAGTCAAGTCTGCACTAAGACATGCAGACTTTTCTGAATTTCAGATCATTGTGGTCATTTTTTGTATTTGGTGTATTCGGCTTCTTTTTTGGTAGAGATAATTGTTGCATTGCATAGGTCTTTTATGTCCTGACGGATATAGCATCTTTTCACTCCATCTATTTTTTGGGGTCTTGGAAAATTTATGTCAGCAGATCCTTCCCTCATCTGAAGCTTTATTTCAACACCAATCTCTCCCGTCTTAAGATATCATCACCTCCAAACAAGGATGGAAACGCACCACTGAAATAGATTGCCCTTCGCAGCCCAATGCAAGTCGAGCTAACTGCAGAGTGCATGACTTCAAAATTGGTTCAAATGGATAAGAGTTAAACGGATGACACCAGGTGTCCTACTTAGGCACTTTCAAGTTGAATTCCGAACACGATCTCATGGAACCCAAAGAATTAAGTCTAAAAGACCTAAAGAGTCTCAATTCCAGTTCCTAATAAAGTTCCTTTAGAATTAAGTGGATTAAACCTTAAACCAAGCTCCATCTCTCGGACTTAGATCCATTCGGTTCAAGAATCAGACTTGTTCTGAAAAATACTAATGAATGCAACAATTTTTTAATGAGGAGAATTTTTCAGATTAAGTGTATAAGTGAATTTTAAAGACTTTTGCAATTTTTTATTGAATTTTAAAAAATTTTCAATTTTTTAGGGGTCTTTTTTGAAAGAGTTAGTGGATTAATTCAATTTACACAGATTTTACACAAATTTTGTATATTTTACAAAGGATTTTATGCACATTTTATATACAAAATTATACATCTTTTATACAAGATTTTATAAGGATTTTATTTTCAACTTTTTTTAAGGATTTTATCAAAGAATTTTACAACATTTTTTAATACAATTTTTAAGTCGTTTTTTTATAAAACATATTTACGGTTTTCTTGAGGCTTTTAAAACCCAAAATATATACCCATACTTTTAGAGAGCCATATTATTAAAAATATAATAAAGACGAGTTATGGCTTCTAAAGTATATATAGCATATATATACGGCATCCCCTATACTTAGCATGAACTATTTCCTCATAGTTACCAAAGGAGTGGCAAAGGAAGACATAACTCGGTGAAGTATAGGATGATGAAAAGAATCTTATACTACAATGAATCAAAGAGTAACGAATAAAGAATAGAAGTTGATCATCTCCTTTATACTTAGGATCAAGTGATCCTAAGGATAGCAGACTCAAAACCGAAGATGATCGAAGTCAAGACAATGTACATACTCAACGACTCAGATTGTTACCCTTATACTTAGGGTAAAATATCACTAAGTATAGAGACGAAGATCAAAAGATGAGGGACAAGCAACGAAGCAGACGATACAAAAAAGACAATAATTGAAAGGAAAAATGAGTGAGATTATCCCCCCTATATTTAGGTTAAAGCATACCCTAAGTATAAGCAACAACAATGGTAATAGAACAAAACGAGATGAACACAATGGTGTCTACACCCCCTATACTTAGGATAAAGTGCATCCTAAGTATAGAAAAATTCTAGATGAACCTAAGAGTGTAAGACATCGGAAGATGGAAAGAATAAAATCAAGAGTGCTTATGTACGAAGTGAATGAACTGTACATGCTCAAGAAAGCCGAAGATGGCATTCTTGCGCGACCGAGAAACAATAGAATTTACAATAGTCATGTCGACATTAGGGTCATCCTCAGATATCCATATTCGAATTGGAGAATCTCCGATCTGTGTCGACTGGTGAGGAGCGGCCCAGATGGCCAAAAAGATGGATAGAATTGACCTCTGTTAATTACACCATGATCTTTGAAGTAGACACAATAAAGAGGTCACATTCTGTTGTGATCTAATCTATCTCGTCATCAACTTAACCCTTATCTGAATCTGCATGAAAGGAGGGCTCAATATCCTTGTAATTGGAAGGCTCAAATGAATGATCTACAACTGAAATTGGTTCATCCTTCGAAGTACGTGCCATCATCGATTTTGTTTCGATGGCGTAGATACTGCAGATCTCGTCAACACATCTCTAAATATGTGTACTCAGGTCACCGAACGATGTGCTCTCCAAGTGTTCCTCTCTGGATAGGAAATCTCGGATCTCTGTAGAATCAGGAGGAATATGATCATGTCGTGTCTCATCTATGATCCCACATGCCTCTATATCTGAGGGTTGATAAACCCAAGAGTTAAGTGGTCTTGTATTCCACACAAGGCGGGAACACAGTCGGTGTATTGGCCGCTAAAAATCCGGATTTAATCAACAATTAACCCACACTATAGATCTTGCAAGAAGAAATAAATGTGAAGTTAAAATTTATTTTTTAACTCTACATAAATGGTGTATAGAGCAAGTATGCAGAGAGTTCGAACACATGGAGCCAAACCGGGTAGGTCAAACAGGGGTGTGTGTGTGTGTGAATGTGAAGTTTGTGTCTACGATATGCAATGCAAATATTTTTGTGGGTTTTAATTTTTAATTTTTTATTTTGATTTTTAATTTTCTGATTTTTATATTTTTATATTTTATATTTCTTTTTTTTAATGTTGGAATTTATAAGCTATGTAATAAAAGAGGGGATAGAATATTTAGAAAAATATGGAAAAATAGTCACAAATTCAGAAATAAAATCTTTTTGGTGTTTTTATAAATTTTTACTGTTTTTGTGAATTTTGGGGGGTTTTCAAAATGTTTTTGGTATTTTTAAAAGCCAAATACATGAAAACAGTGAATAAGCTACTGGCTGTGAGTAAAACTATGAATGAAAAATATCAAACAGTCACAAAAATTTTCCACGCTAATTTTAAAGTAAAGATAATAAAAAGAGGAAACTACAGAACTTGAGTTTGCAATTTTTGGAGTTTTCTATAATTTTTTACATTTTTTGGATTTTTTTGGGTATTTTCTAATTTTTAAGGTTTTGGTTTCGAATTTTTTTAGTGATTTTTGGATTGACACTAAAGTAAAATTAAATACACAGTAAGTGATTTTTTGAAATTTTTTAAGATACTTTAATATTTTTTTGGTATTTTCTAAGCTAGACAGTACTGAAATGGGAAGTTTTTTATTTTTAATAAATATGAAAATGCAATAAAATCAAAAACTAAAAATATGGCGTGAAAGTGCAAGTGAATAGGAGCTTAACTTGACTTTTTGAGAATTTTTTGAATTAAAATGATGCCTCAAATAAATCAGACAAACACACAAAAATAATTCAACCTAGCAGGGGCATATGTGCAAATATTAAATCATCCACGGGCATACATGCAATTTTCCAACAAATATTGTACTGAATATTCGAATTTATGGACCAAACACAAATTCCCAAACCCGCAGGGGTATCGATGTAAAATGCCCACTAGAGCGCGTGACTTGCACGCGCCTGGGAAGGACCTGATTGTGATATCAACAATGCCCGAGGGCTCCCATGCAAAATATCCAAAATTTTTACACTTAAGCTAAATGTTGGAGTACTGAAACAAAATAAACAAAATGCCGGGGGCCTCTTTACAAAAAGCCCACACATCACGTGATTAGGTCACGTGAGGTGATGTGGTAGAGGACCTAAATGAAATATTGGGAAACACATGGGCCTAGTTGTAAAATTTACAAAAATTTTAAACTACCAAGGAAAGTTTCAGGACTAATTTAAAATTACAAAAAGTGCGAGGGATATACTTGCAAAATTCCCTCGCAAGGTAGATCCAACGACGGATGGACGTTGATGACGCATGGCGCGAATCCAACGATCGGCGGCTAGGCGCGATCCAGCGGCGTGGAACGAGCCACTTATCCACGTGGCAGCTTCTCCTGGCGCGATGATGGTTCGCTGCCTGCGGCCCCGATCAGAAGATGATAAAGATTGGATGGTTGGGGCCTTGCAAGATCCAATGGCTGTTGATCCGTCTGGGACACCTTCAAGATCGAACGGCGGGGAAGGGCTCTCGATGAACTGGGATGAACCCGCAGGGAGGCGAGTTTCCCAAGCGTCGATCTCCCTCCTCTGCCATGTCTTTGTGCTGCAAGATGGTGTCCGGTGCTCCTGAGGTCCTCCTCTCGATGATGACGGTTCCAAAAAGGTCCGGCGATGGCCGGAACGCTCACACGGTGACGGCGGAGCTTGGGTGCTCCAGATGCCTCCAGCGACTCCCCAAAATGAGCGCCAGGTGCGCGATGTGGCTCAAGACCTACAGGGAAATGACGTGAAAGGGCCGAGGGCAAATTGCCTCGGCCCCGCGGTGGTGGGCGAACGGTGGAGATGAGTATGGAAGTTGTGGCCGGAGGAGCGCTCCGGCGATGGATTTGGAGGTGTGAATTGATCGATGAATCGAGATAGTTTTTAGAGGGTTTTTGATCCTAAGACTATGGCTAGGGGAAATAACTACCTTAAGGGCCTGGGGCCCTAGGTTAAGGGTACCTCGACGGTGGTTGGCCGGAGGTCACTGGAACGCCCAAAGCCGCTCTGCTCCGCCTCCTGGAAGAGTCAATCCTGGAGCTGTCAACTCCAGGAATCGATTGAGATCACAAGGGGCACGAGAGGGACCGAGAATAGGGTTCAAATTCGAATGGAAGTCAAGGTTTCCATTTTATTGGGTTGACGGCCATGGCTCATAGATCGATGCGCACAAGGCGCAGCAGCGATCCACAGCCCAAAAATAACATGGGGCGAGCATCCTCGATCCTAGTGGATGGAAAGTCAAGAAGAGCTTGTCATGAAAAGATGAATGATTCGAGCTCCAAAAATCAGGTGAATCGAGGAAAAAGAACATGGCTGACAGACCCATATGGGGCGGGTCTGAGAGTTGACCCGCCAGTCAACTCTCAGACCCTCCTGGTTGGTCCACGTGGACCAACCAGGAAAAACCCTGGGAAAAAGATTTGTAAAATTATTTAAAAATAGAAAATGGCTGAATTAAATTATGATTATTAAATAAAAAATATTTTTTATTTTATGTAGTGTTTTATTATGATTTTTAATTATTTTTATGGAATATATTTTTATAAGTTTACTTTTATACCCCTTATAGGTATAATACCTATATATTTTATTCTTTTATTTTTATTTTGGTATTTTTAATTTCTTTAATTATGTTTATTATTTTATAAAATTATAAAATACTTTTATATACACACATATATTTTTGTTTTATTTTTTTGATGAGTTTTGTATATTAAATAAAATATAAGTAGGTATTGTATAGGTATGTATATAGGTACAATACTTGTGTATTTTATATACATATATTTTTATTTTGAGTTTTATTTGGGTTTTTATTCCTGTTTTGATATACATATACATTATACATAACATTTACAAAATTATAAAAATATAAAAATGTACAAATAATGAATAAATAATAAATTGAATATTTTAATTTGTACAAGTATACAATGAGGGTCCAAAACTCAACTTTCAAACCGTAGCTCCGCCAAATGCGAACTGCCGCCATTAAATAGATTACTTTATTCTATATACAATTAAAGGTGAGTTTGCTGCATTTGGAGTTTTCATCTGTGAGATACGGGTCTGGGAAGTTTGGATTCTGGATTTTTATTCAGACCATAACTTTTTATCTATATATTATTTTTGAGTGAAATAAATTTTGTATTTTTCTTTATTTAATTATCTACAACTTTTATATTCAAAGTTTATTTATTTGAGGTATAAAAAGTGGAACCAAAAATAGGTCTCAAAATGAATAAAGAATGAATAAAATAAAAGGGATTTGTATTGTATTTTGGCCCTTATCTCCCCCTACTTTATTCCTTGTCAACCTAGTCATTGAGATGCCTAGGTCTCAGGGTTTCGGGTCATAAAATATTTACAATATTTTATTCTTTTTCTTTTCTTTTCTTTATTCTATAATTTTGGCATTAAAAACAGTATTTTATGCACAATTTATACACAAATGCATAGATGATAAAATGCATGAATTAACGCTATTTACACGCATTTACTAGGGTTTTTAAGGCGAAAATGATAGAATAAAGATGATGAAACGTAGATTCATCATCCCCCTATACTTGCCTTTGCTAGTCCCTAGCAAACACTTATGCAATAAGTGCAGAAAAGAAAAACATAGAAAAGAACAAGAAGAAAGATGGATGAAGTTTAATTATCAAGCTTGTCTTCACAAAATCAAAGTTTGGAGTGTAAGTCGGACCCTTGGAATTTTAGTGCGGGCGGAACCTTAATGAGAACCGAATTTGAAATCCAACAGTCACTGAGAATCCTAAAACTCTGCTCAAGTCTCCTCAATAGCCAGGTTAGAAATATCTCAATTCATACGCAAACTCTTACGACTATGAATCTGACTCGTACAGTGTAAGTGATGGTGGCTCTCCCTAACTAGAATGACAAAGAAACTGACTTCTCCAGTACGACAACCCAATGTTTCCCCAATCCAACAACTCCATCCTCGAGGAGCGGGGTATTCCCTTCTAAGTTCAAGTGGCAACCAGCTCAAGAGGAGGGGGTGAAGAGAAGAATGGACGGTAGCCAGTGTAGCTACCTATCCTCGGATGCAAGACCAGTGTAGTCAAGTCATCCAGCTGCAGGCTCACATATTTGACTTTGGAACTCAAGCTTGCTTATTGACTTTACAACATATTCACATACTTTGCAAGTATTTTATTTTTTTGTACAAGCATGTCTCTTTTTTTCTTTCTTTCTTTTTTTTGAATACTATTCACAGCAGCATTTTCATGAGGAGTTTTTCCTCTTGAGCCAGTAGACTATCCCTCTTTTGAAGCTTTATTGCAACCCACACTCTCCTGTCTTTAGAATTCCTCATCACTGGACGGGTTGGGGTGCACTTCCCTCCCTAGAGGAGGACAAGTGTTTCCACTTGTGTGCGTCTCATACCGACAAATCCAATCCCCTCACCACTCCAACTGAGTCGAGCCATGTGAAAGGTGCAGGTGTCCAAGTTAGGTCATTATCAACAAGAGTCATATGTGTGCTCCGAAATATTCTACTTAGGCAGTCAAGAATCCATTGAACCAAGTCTCGTAATCCTCAAAGAATTAAGTCAACTAGACCTGAAGTACCTCAAGCCCAGTTCCTATAAGGTTCCTGTTATTAGGTAGATTTTAAGGTCCAATTCAAGCTCTAATCTTCGGATTTTACTTAGACTCGTTCAACTATCAAACTCAATCCGAAAAAATGCGAATGCTATGCAAATGCTGTGCAGAAAATATTTTTTTGATGCAATTTTCAAGATTTTGAACTTTTTATGGATTTTTTGGAAAGATGATGCATGCATTTTTTGTATTTTTCAAAAGATTTTTCAAATGTTTTTGGATTTTAATTTTGCAAATGTTTTTGGGATTTTTGAAAACAAAAAGTTTTGGCTAAAAACTAGGTGAAATATATGTACACGGGAGTGCTTCTTATATATACAAAAGGTGGATTTTAAGAATTTACAAGGGTAAGTGCTCTATTTTATACATATATAAATAATGGATTTTGGTGAGATGTATATATTCCTAAAATTTATTTGACACAGGTTTTTCAAACAATTTTTTAAAACTATAGTCCAAAATAATTTTTACAAACTTTTTACAAACATGTACACATATTTGAAAATCATTTTGCAAAGGTTTTCAAACAGTATGGATAGATTTTTCAAAGTATTTTTTGCAACCATTTTTCAAACCATTTGCAAATTATTTTTCAAATATTTTATTTCACACGAAGAAAATAAACTTTACAAACCAAAATGTTTCTACAAAGGTTGAAAACATGTAACAAAACGTTTTCCAAATAGTTTTCAAAAGATTTTCACAAAGATTTTCAAACTATTTTTCAAACATTTTGCAAAAAACATTTTCACCTGATTTATTAATCAGTAAATACAAAAAGAATTTGAGGAATAATCACATCTTTTTATTAAGGTTTTTAATGAATTTTAATGAATTTTTAGCCATATTATTAAGAAAATACGAAAGTACGAGTTATGGCTAAAGTATATACGTAGTATATACGACCCCCCTATACTTAGCTTGAGCTATGTCCTCATAGATCAGAGAGAAAAGAGAAGACATAACTCGTACTGAGTATAGGAAAATCTAAAGAATAAATGAACGAATGAACAAAAGATTGAGAAGTTGATCGTCCCCCCTATACTTAGGATCAAATAATCCTAAGTATAGCAGACTGTACACAAAGTAGGGAGGGTCAAGGGTGGGAATGAACAGATCGCACTCAGATTGTCTCCCCCTATACTTAGGGTAAGATATCCCTAAGTATAGACTAGAAGAAGAGACAATGGAGAGGATCGAAATGAAACTGAAAGAACTCGGGGTGCAAACCCCCTATACTTAGGATAGTGTATGTCCTAAGTACAGAAAATTGACAACACGGGGCGGCACCTTTTTGATAGATAAAGAAAATAGGAAAGGAAAAGAAGAAAAGAAAGAAAAGAAGAAAAGAGATTAACAAATGAAAGCATGATATAGACATATGATCTGTACAGCGGAAGATAGAAGTGATCACCATGTATGAGATGCAGATGATATGAGTCAAAGAACACATCTCATACCAGTAGAATGGGGGCAACGTCAATGGTCTGTGGGTCATTATCTAGATATAGCTTCAGGCGTTGACCATTGACACGGAAGGTAGAGGAAGATGACGGTTCAGATATGTCAATACTGCCATTGTCATGTACCTTCCTGACCACATACGAACCTTTCCACTTGCTCTGTAGTTTCCATGGGAATAATTTCAGCCTGGAATCAAACAACCATACTCTCTGATCTGGCTCAAACTGTTTATGGCTGATATGAGAATCATGCCATGTTTTTACTTTCTCTTTGTACTGTAGGCTGTTGGAAAAGGTTGTATCTCTCAGTTCCTGATAACCCGAAATAAATGATCAAGGCAAAGGTCTGGAAGTGGTCGTTGCGACCTCAATCACTCAGACGGAGAATATCAAGAAAATATCGAACCGCGAAAGAAGTCAGAAATCAAAACACGAAGTGCGGTCCTAGCTATAAGATTAACCTGGTATAGCTCCCAGGGTCGAACACAAGGAGCACGGGTTGGCCTAGGGCCTACGAAGTAGTGAAAATAAAATAAAATGAAAAACAAGGATTTTTAATGGTTTTTTAAGAATTTTTATATTTTTTTGGATTTTTGAATTATAAAGAAAATAAAAGAAAGTAGAATCAAGCCAACTTAAGCAATTTATTTAACACACCAAAAATTAAGCAAAAATTAAAGAAAAATTGTTTTTATGTTTTTTAGGTTTTTAAGTGTTTTTGGTGAATTTTTGGTATTTTTCTAATGTATATTTTATTTTATAAAAATCAAACAGTGCTCAAAGACCTAGGTACTGTCCAGCAAGGCTTGAAACCCAAAAATAAAATATTTATGGATCTCAACAAGCCCTGGAAGTAATTTTCCTGTAATCTAGAAAGAATAAGGAAAATTTGGGCACCTAAATTATTGTTTTTGGATTTTTATAATATTTATTATAATTTTTATGAGTTTTTAGGGGTTTTTAGATTTTTAGGGTTTTTAAGCAATGAAAAATAGCCAAAATTGGCTAGAAAATCAAACAACACACAAGAAACAGTAACTAATTTTTTTGGAATTTTTGAAGGTGTTTTTATATTTTTTTGGTATTTTTAAACCTAGACAGTAGCTAAAAAGGATGTTTTTGAATTTTTAAAAAATACTAAATGAAATCAAAAATGTCCTCAAAAATTCTCAAAAATCCAACAACATGGCAGGAGCCATGTGTCAAATTTTCATCGAATTTGGAGGTGGTTTGATATTTATTCAAAAATCAAAAAAAGGGGGCACAGTGCACAGGGACGTAAGTGCAAATACCCAAAGCTCAGGGGCCAAGGTGCAAAAATCCCAGCAAATCACGCGCGTGGCGCGTGCCTGGGGCACTCAGGGGCCTTTTGGTAATAAAAACCAAGTTCCTGGACCTTTTGGTAACTCGTACCAAAAGTCCAGGGGCTTGGATGCAAAAA